>CM040245.1:167753234-168353234 GCA_022545495.1 Chrysanthemum lavandulifolium | reverse complement strand
AAACATGTGGGTCTTCATGAAACCCCATTTCATACTTTGAATCAACCCAAAATTGAAATATAGCGTTAGAGATGAATTTGATGGTGGGGTTTTTTTTGACTCGATGAGGCTTGCTTCAAAAACAAAGTTTTTGATTTTGAAGACGGGAGAGGTGAGTTCTGATGGTGGGTTTGAAGATGATGTATTTTGGGTGTTGGTTTTTGAGGTGGTGATTTTGGTTGTTAATTGTAAGGGGAAGAAATTAGTCACCACCCTCATTATCCTCACCATCCTCGTCACAAATTAGTCATGACAACACCCACCACCTATCAACAATCCGGCAGACATGACGGCATGACACAACCTTCGTCACAATCTATTTCTAACAAAGTGCGTGTTGATGGTAGTGGTGGGTTAGTTTTCAAACCTGGTTAATCGAGATCTTAAACACAAAATTGGGTTTTTCGATTTGTAAAGTGTTTTTGAGCTCGTCGGAAAAGTTATGATGTTGGAGATGGATGGTGTAGTAAATCGACAACAATGGTGATGACGTAATGGTGTAGCTGTTACAATAATCAAGACATAATCGAATGTAGTGGTGGAAGTCATGAATCTTTATAACTGATACTTATTAGATTTTTGGATTTGTTATTGATGGTTGAGTAAAAAATGCTCGACTGTTAGTGTTGTGATTTTTGATAGGTTTTTTTGAATTTGTGGTAAAAAAAACAATTTAATGAATATGATTATCAGGTTTCGTGAAGGTGGTTGGAGGTGGGAAAATGGTGGTGGTGGGTGAAGATAAAGATGGTGGGTTTTGATTATTTAAAGAAGAATATATATATATATATATATATATATATATATATATATATATATATATATATATATATATATATATATATATATATATATATATATATAGTGGTGGTGTCGTCGTGACTAATTTGTGACGACGGTGGTGAGGATAATGAGGGTGTGTGTGGTGGTGGATGGCAACAAAGAGGATAAGGATGTTGTCGGGTGGGGAAGGTGTAACAGATGATTAGTTTGTAGGTGTAGTTGGTGGTAAAGATGAGGTTATTAGTGTTTTGTAAAAGAGTAAATAAGTGGACAAGACAAGAAAAGAATGCGTGTGTGGTTATGATGTTTTTAATATAATATTTTGTTTAGAGTGGTGTGGGTGGGAAAAGACAACACCCCTCCACTTAAATAGGCTTAACGCCTGCTACTCACACCGATTAGGGTGAGGACCAACGCCGAGTAACGTTTCACGCTTAAGGACCAACGGTGCAATTTTTTGGTCAAAGGACGATACTTGATGGTCAACGTATACCACAAGGACGAATGGTGTAGTTTACTCTTAATGTTATATATCTTTACTAGCTTCATGACCCGCCCAATGGGCGGGTACACTTTATAAAATTGTTTTTCAAAATTATTTGAATGTAAAAATAAAATAATGATTAACGGGATATGTGTTTAACAAAATAATTGGAAAACCATTATAGATTAGTCATGTATTATATATAAAAAGAAAAATCAACAAATAATTGCATAATGGTTATTCATATGCGAAATAAAACTTCTTTGTACACGACGTTTGTTGTGGAGTTAGTGTATTCGGCATCTTTGTCAGAACAAAGAACCTTCAAACCTATTTTCGTCTTTACCCTAGATACAACAACATATAGTTGTCCGTGTGAGAATACCGACTTTTGTAGAAATAGGCCGACTTGCGACAATACATGTTATAATGCTTACTAAGATACAAGCTATACAATACATGCCATATATATGCTACAAATCAAGATAAAGTATTAATAACACATAAGAAAGAAGAGCAGAGTATGTGGAATTGTGGGTGAGAAATGCTCTAATACTTGTAAGATCGCATAATAAGCATTATGGACTTTTATCTTTTAAGGAAAGATGACAATTCCAAAAGAGCTGTAAATAGCATAAACGATATTCAAGGTAAACGCATAGAGCATTTGTCAAAATTTGAAGACACGAAAATGCCATGAAGCGGTAGCGATATATTTCTGTTCTAGCATCGGAGTCATCATAACAACAGTAAAGCAGTTTAGCGATTTGCTATAGTAAATTAAGTTGGATACTACCCATGACCACATAAAGTTTACATGGATGAGAATATGGAAATAAGGCTTGGTTTTACTATAAAAGATCAATTAATAAATGCAAGCAGACAGGCAAGGGCAGGATGTCCTGCATTGACTAATGACCATGTATGTTATCATCAACCAAGTAGCTTCACTGAGCTAGGGTTGATCATCGGGCGAAAACCGGACCGGACCGAGACCGAATCCGGCAAAAAACCGAGACCGAGACCGAATGTGGTCGGTCTGGTCCTGTCCGGTCTCGGTCGGTCCGGTCCAACAAGGCTAAATTTTCTATTAGTGGTCCGGACCGGACCTGACCAGACCGGACAGAGACCGAATTTGCCAAAAATAGTAGACCGAGACCGGACCGCCGGTCCTTCGGTCCGGTCGGTTTTGTCGGTCGGTCCGGTCCATCCGATCCGTTTGCTCACCCCTACACTGAGCAGAAATTGTATTTAGCAAGTCAAACATCATACACAATAAATAACACCTCCATAATATGTATGACTAACATTAAGTCAAGCACCAACAGACTTGTGTTGAATTGTATCCTAATCATTGATGCATGTTTTTCTTACTTTGGAAGTCTCTCTATGCCAAAAATTTGTGAAATTCCTGTTTTACCCTTCAAAAGTTGAGGCTTCCTCAACCAATACTACTTAAACCTTTGCCTTACGTACTCTATGTAATCAAAATCAACATTTGTCACATAATCCCGCTCAAAGATTTAAATAGGAGGAGATCATAACCAACTATAAATTATTATTTTTATTCTATTTTCACTCTAAGAAATAGAAGAAATACCTACAGAGATTATTCCCCATAGTCCCCAAAAGAGATGATTTGCAAGAGTTTATTTTTCGATGTCATGAATAAGCTGGACGACTTCCTCATTACTTGGCTCATTTGTTGTAAACATTAACAAACAATACAGGTTCGTCATTTAATTAAGCCATGCTATCAAGAAGACATCTATTGTTTTCGGCCAATACCAAGAAAGATGATATTTTTGGCTATTTATAGATAAGGATGTCTGACTTTTAACATCTTAAGCAATGATTGTATAAAATATATCATGGAGAATTATATAAGTTTAAGAAATAAACACCAAACGTGTTCAAATGCTTCATTTTTAACGAAAACAGTCCAATTAATAAATAATAGTACCATCAAATTTAGTGGATTATTTAAGATCAATAGAAAAGAAGCATACCTCATTCAGGCCATTAAGATTATGATATTTCCTTATTTTGGGTGCAATGAGTGCGATATCTCATGATCACGAATATCACCACTAACAATGTCCGTAACATTTAAGAAGAATTAGCTTTCATGTTTGCATCCATTTTGAACGCGACTAACTTATTATTGCATTTTCAAGTGGCAAAGAATAAGTTTTAGTGTTTGGGCATTGTTTACGAGTAAATATAGCCGAGAGAGACAATTTTGGATTGTCATAGTAAGAGTACTTAAAATAGAATAGGCATTGATTATAACTTAGGGGTCATACAAGTAAAATCGTGAAATAATCAAAATTTTCCTAATACACAACCAGATGACTATCATAATTAAAACGAAAAAAGCATACCGAAACACTTTTTTTGCAGTCTTGTTTTTACAGTTGACTAACTACAAAAAGTTTAAGGTCAAAACTCAAATATGTTGGTTAGAGAACAAATTTTAATATCATATGATATTAACACTTAGAAAGAAGAAATTTTCCAACTGATTATCAAAAATTGTTTATTTTACCTTATCATTCCTGTCTATACAAGACATAATAGCCTTGTCATTAAAAAAATTACAATCTAAATGGTCATGTGGCGGTTTCTGTTAGGAGAAGGTATGCATAAATGAAAATGCTATTAATATATGTTTCTTGAACTTTTGACGTGATTTAATTGAATTATAAGTGTTGAAAAAACTTACCCTCTCGTGTTGGTCATGCGTATCTTCATCCTGGTCATCATATATAAGCATTTAGTTGCGCAATCAATGCAGCCGATTTTAGAAGAGAAAGAAGGGGAAGAATGCATCCACCGACAATTAATTTGACCCGCAATTCATTTTATTTGCATAATGAACCCGGAACAGTAAGTGTTTGCATGTGGACCCCAAGTGAACCGGACTGTAGCAGAGAGACCAACACTGGGAAAGTAGTACTTGCACTACTTTCTTGAAAGATAAGAGTTGTGACAACTTGAAATATGAATGCCGATAGACGATAAGTTGCTGTAAAAATATTTGTAAATTGGCCATACAATGAACTTGTTCTGATATACATACATTAGTTTATGATCCTGAGAATAAATATCCGTTGCATAACACCTCTGGTTTTAAACACTTCTTAGACCAAGAAATATGTACTTGAGAGAAGAATGGTTTAAGTTGCCTTGTCCAGTCAGTGAGGGTTCGGATATGCACACTTAGGTAATCATGTCCAGGTGCAGTAGTTATGGAAAATGGATGCCTGAATAACAATCATTAAGTTAGTATGTACAACATTTTCATTGCAAAGAAACATTCTCTTTTGCACAAAACTCACCATTTAAGCGGAGAAACCGCCTTGTAGTTAACAAACATATATTTTCCACTTTTGTAGTTAAAGCCAATAGGTTGGACATGTGAAGCACCAACACGTTTCCAGGCTAAGCAGTGAACTTTAAAAACAATATAGTGTTAGTAAAATACAACACGAAATAATCTAACGAAATCCAATTAATTTTAAGGCCAAATTTATCATTACCTTCAATATGCTAACTGGCTTTACAGTACATCTTAATGCCCTCGTCAATCTCTCACATGCATAAAGTAAGATCGGAAAAGCGAAACACATCCAAGCCTAATGCCAACAATATAAAAAACAAAGATTAGTTTGATGTTAAAGAAAATATTCACATAAAAAGTCTCCATAAGTTAGTACTCACAGTTTTCTTGTACCATTCTTTCACGAGGTAGATGATGGGTGTACTAAATGTCATTAAACCATGTAAGTTTTTTCAGAGGCTTGTGTAGGTTTAGTTCACCATGCCTTAGCCATGGGACGGCTAACTTGAAAGCTATAACCATTAGAACCACCATTATTCGAAGTGGTATAATGGGTTCGCTATAACCACCTATTCTTAAGGAATCATAATGTTAATATAACCACAAAAAAGCGTACCATGATTGTGATAGTTTAATTTGTAACAAATCATTTTACATATTAGTATTTTGGATATGATTCACGGCATCTAATAATTAAACATTAGGATCAGTTGCAAGAGTCATAGCATAAAACACGTCTAACTTAGGATCTTGTGTTCGTACTGAATGAAGAATTACCTTTTGCAACCATAGCTGCAAGATTCAATAAACCGCTTGGATTGTGGATGTTAAGAGCAATGGCTTGTTAATAGCTTTGTAGCTGATGCAAGGGCGGTGCTTATTTTTTATTCATCCAAGCATTTGCAATTTCTACGCTTCTTCTAAGCACGAACTAAGCTTCTCCGAAAGATCATCCTTTAGCCTCAAACTACAGAATTGTTGCCTGCTCGATTCAAGATAATTAAGAAAGGCCATGATTGGTAGACATATACATGCAAAAGATAGTTGTATTACCTGATAAAATGTCATGATTATAATATCGGCACCAACTTCAAGATAATTAAGGTGTACCTAAAATGCAAACCAAATGAGTACACTAATTTAACCATGTAAAAGCAGTTATAAAATGCTACAAAACAATTTCAACATAATCAATCCTTAATTCTTATCATTTCAACACGTTTGATAGAATCTTCTAAAGCTACACCAAAGTTATTTACTTGAATTTGACTGAACCCGTAATTGCTATAACTAAAGGTATACAATGGGCAAATTGGTGTTTTCTAGTCTTACTTATCTAGAGGTCAAACATCCATTTGAGATTTTCTTGATATAGGTTAGTTTGGATAATCCCCTACAGGATCCAGATACCAAAACTAAATGATATTGATTTACCTTGGTTGTTTGCCATTGTCCTAAATATCATTAGCGTTGTTTGAGGATGGGTAAGTTGCAAGTTGTAAGTTGCAATATTATCTATGACATAATCAATGTGACCTACAACTACTATCATCAATAAATGTCCAAGCCACCTGCATAAAACACACATACAAAATGCATTCAGACATTATTACAAACATATGGTGTGTAACCTTAAAACATAGATATAAAAATCATTGAGACATTATCATAAACACATATTGAGTTTTTACCTTGGGTTAATGTAAATCAATCATTTTCTTTAATTCATAACCATATTGACGGTCACGAAAAAGAAAAAAAAAATCAATCAAAACCACGAAATCCACCTATGACTTAAACTATGATCAATTCCCCATAAACCTAAAATAGAATCAAATGAAAATATCGATTCGTTTACAAATGAAAACACCAAATTGTCGATTTTTTTGAAAACCATAGTATCACACCCCCAAAAAATAGATTTAAAAATGGTATTGATTTGGTGAGTATGTTATTTAAGTTAGATTATGCGTTTTGATATGTAGAGGGATTTGATTTTGGAAATGCAGAGTGAAAAGGGGGAGGATGGACAAAATGAAGATCCGAATGAGTAGGGTTTCAGTTATGTTTGTATGATAAGAAGGGAGATGGTAATCTTTTAGAAAGAATACCAGTTTGGAAAGAAGAGTTTCTACCACAAAATGTAGATTGCCCCACTGGTTGAGGCGCTTGTTGGTTAAGTTGAAAACCTGAGTTCGAATCTTCCAAGGTCCAAGTTTTTTACTTGTGCAAACGGGTAAAGTGCCATGTCATTATTTCCATGTCATCATTATAGTGCCATGTAAGCATTAGTGATGTGGCATGCTTAGTCTCATATCCCTCCTCCATATAAAGGAGGGTTTATGTCATCATTATAGTTCCATGTAAGCATTAGTGATGTGGCATGCTTAGTCTCATATCCCTCCTCCATATAAAGGAGGGTTTGTTTGAATCAAATCTAGCCCCAAAATTTTGAAAAAATGACACGTGGCATTCTTTCTCCCAAAACTCTCACAGCCGTCTGATCAAGAATATTATTCCACACATTTATGACTAAACCGTTTCCCCCAAAAATTTACCCATCCCTTCAAGAAAAAGTCTCTCAAATTCATTGCTAATCAATCATAATCTCTTACCAAAATTGGAGGATCATGTCAAAATCAGATTCATAATCGAACCTAATTTTGTACAATTCCCCCCAAATCAAATCCCCCAATATGAGTTGTTCAAATCCCCCAATCGAACCCTAATTCAATCAATCATCATAGCACCTTATCAATTCAAAACGAAAATCAAAACCCTAAATCATCGTTTTAATCACGATACGAAAAATTAAAGGAACCTAATTGGTTATTAATCAACAATTATGAAAATTATTATACGGACCGCTTTGGTGTTTGGGGTTACTTTTTGGATGATTCTTCATCACTATTGTATTAACAATATGTTTGTTTGGGATACATCACTCGGTTAGTAATTCAATTTTCATTGTTACAAAGTTAGTTTGCTTCGTTTATTTTAGATTTGGATTTTTTAGTGTTTTTGTAATGATATGCATATGTTTTATCAGTTTTTTGTTATTTTTCATGAGGAATATTTGTATTCCAATTTCTAAAAATATAATGATTAGATTACCTAAGTGTTGATATGAAAAAAACCGGTTATGTGACATTGACTAAACGTTGGATGATGTTGCATCATCATCTGAGGTATAGCTTTGTTAGTTATGGGTCATTGGGTTTGTTGTATATATGGAAAGAGGGCCTAGGAAGGACGGTGTTCATAGGCGCCCAAGATGGTAAACTTTAAAATACTTATCGTGCAATTGTCAAATTGTGAAGCGTTTTAAATGGTAATTTTATGCATTCTTTGTTGTGGTTTGGTTAGGACTTTGAAGGCGAAAACTATGCGAATAAGAATTTGGTTTTTTATCAAATCAGTCTTTAGGTATTTGATAATCAACATGTTTAGTGAATTATGTTGTTTCTCACATTATTGTATTATAAGTATGGAAATAGGTTTGAAAGAACATCCGTTTCTTGGTAGGCTTTTTGCACAAACGCACCGAACTCTTGGCCATATCACGACTCACCGCTTCGCTAACCTTCTAACTCTTTTTCCAATGGAGGTAAACACCATGGTACAATTTTGCATTATTGCTATTTACCTACAGTTGGGGAATTGAATATAGTTTCTTGCGGTTTTCCTATTACGCTTGCTTTAAATAACATGTTTCTGTTTTTAGGTGTCACTTCTGATTATGGTTCCACACGCCGGAAACGATCGCACGAGCCATGTCAACGGGGACCACGGGCATCTGTCAGAGGCTGTGGGCGTGCAGTGCACAAAAGTCTTGCCTCGGATATCCAACTGTTTGAAGCAAATTCCAGCGGTAGACCTGGTGAAGTTGGTTCGTACTCTTTGAATGTCGAAGGTAGTTTATCTTTTGCATTAGCTATCTTTGTGTGCATTTGAGTAATTGCATAGAACTTTTTACATTTTCATTATTTATGCTTAGTTTCCATCACAGGTTTGTGTTGTTAGGTTATGTATGTAATTCCAGTTCATCGCAAAGGAAATGACGGCCCCACCCAATCCAAGCTGAATTGGAGACTTTTCTTCGAGCTGATGGAGGTAATAACCGAAGGCGTGTTTCCTCGGCTATTTCACATATTGATGCGAGACGGTAGCGATCATCTCATTGAAGCGGGCCCGTGTTTCCACAAACCGATAAAATCAAGGTTTAGAGCCAATTGAACAGGCACAACTTTGAATAGCAATTCAGTTGCTAACATCTTTTTTTACCCAGTAGTTTTAGAAGCCGCTTTTACATGGAAGTTACTCTTTTGACGTTGTTCACAAGCATCTGAATATTGCCTTATCGGTTTTTGTGTTTTTTTTACAGGAATACATATACGCAACGAAATTGTGATTTGGTTCTAGGGACGCCAATTCAGTAGACATGCCGACCTCAAACATGAGCCGAATTGTTATTACAACCATGGCTGGAGTTTGGTATCACGCTATGGCTGCGCAAAAGACTATAGTTTGTGGTTTCAATCCAAAAGGTAACGTCGAGTCTGCTCTCCGTACTTTTTTTAAAAAAATGAACTAAATTTCATGTTATAAAATTCATGAACGTACTGTAGTTTGTTGTTTTAAAAAAATTAGCTAAATTTCAGTTTATAAAAAGAGTAGCTACAAACTCCATTATCGGCTTTGCTTAATTTCGAGTTATATCTGATTGCTTTTAAAAATCATTATGGTTGCATCAATGGTGGACACATCCTCTTTCTTCGATTGTTAGCCTATCCGAGCCTCGGTACAATGATTTTGACACTTATTACACCGTGGTTTGACCTACAAGCACGGTTCAAGTTTAATTAAACGGTTTTGAAGGTTGGACTATTTTTGCAATGACATATTCTCTCATGGTCAACAAATGTACGTCGATGTATCAAGAGTAGAGAGCAAGAATAGGTTGAAGATACTATGTTGCAACAAATGTTTTCTCTCACGGTCAAGTGTACATTGATGTATCAAATGTAAAGAGCAAGAATGGATTGGAGATACTATGTTGCAACAAAATGAAAATCCCTAATCTATATAAAGGAGGGTTTGTTTGAAAATCCCTACTCTATATAAAAGAAAGCAGTTCCCAATTTCTGTTTCATTTGCCATGACAATAAACAAGAGTCAAGGACAAACGTTGGCAAAGGTGGGTCTTTATTTGGAACGACCGGTTTTCTCACACGGACAACTTTATGTGGCCGTTTCAAGAGTTAAAAGCAAAAAAGGTCTTAAAGTATTGTATTGTGACAAGGATGGTAACTACACAAATACTACAACAAATGTAGTGTACAAAGAGGTTCTACATATATTATGAATATTCTCAAGGTTATTATGTGTTTTGTATATAGATTTGTTTTAACTTTTAATAACTATTAAGTTTCAAAGTTGTTATTCTACACTAATTCTTAGTTTCTTGCATTTTTACACCATCTACGATGTTATTGGTTTGCATTTAATCTTACATATTTTTCATCCATCATATCATTAATAAACAACATTTTTTCTTACATTTTTGTATGTAAATATACAAAATGTGCTTTTCTTTAGATATAAACCGGAAATATTGTAAATTGTGTTATGGTCTTTCATACTTCTAAACTCCGAACATTTTGTCTTTTGTTACGGTTGAATGATAACTTAAAAACTATTCTACCATACACTATGTTGAAGATTTCTTGAGCTAGTTACCAAGTGAGCGGCCCGTAGCTAGTATATATATAGATTTGCGTTATATAATACTTGATAAAAATTATGTAAATGAAAAATACATCTAAAACTCAATTCATTCATATATTTTGCATTAAGTAATATATAACACAAATAAAAATATTTAAGGTCAAAGTTGAAAACTAAAAACTTTAAAAGTAAATAGTAGTGGACTATAATTATGAGACGGAAGGAGTATTTAGTCTTTACATTTGTTACATATTGATAACATCAAATAATCCTGATATTTTAGTATCAAATTTATATGTTTATTGACTCATTTTATATTAGTATGGTACTTAATTCGTTCATATTTATATTTCAGGTTAATTGAGGCGTTGGAGCGGAAAAGATACGGAAACGGCCAAGAATAGACTTAATTCATGAAGTTTGCATTCAGGAACTAGTTACGGCGTAATTGACAACTTATATTACCACGTAGTTACATGTGGACAAGAGTTTTCAAAGTCTGGATGCAGGAAGGTTATGACGTAAGTGGCACGATGGACGTACGATGTAATATACTATTATGGCCAAGGAATTTTCTAAATGTCATGAAAGTTACGCCGTAACTAAGTAATGTGGTTACGATGCAGAAACGGTAAAAATGTTTATGGGAGTTCTACGGACGTTACGTCGTAGTTGACAACGTGTTGACCAAGTGTCAAGGTTACGCGTAACTTGGTCGACGAAGTTACGCCGTAGGAAGATTACAAGCGTGGATTATATATCTTGACGAAGGGTTACGTGTAAGTTAGTCATTGGACTTATGCCATAACTATTAACTTGGGCGCAAAGGAGTTAAATCCAGGGGATGAAAGCGGTCAAATATATATATGGGTTAAGGACTAAAAGTGAAAATAGCAAGTACGATGAGAGGCCAGAATTGTTTAAATTCATAAGAAGTTTAAATATGCACAAGGAGCAAGTTTGAAACAAGAGGGAATCTTGAGGGCTAAAGATGGACAATGCCAATTAATTGAAAATGTGATGCATTGGTTTTGTGATTCACGATGGAAAAAGAGGACAAATGACACAAGGGCCATATGCGTACAAGTAATAAAGTTGGAGGTTTAAACTTGGATTGATTTAAAGTGGAATCTATATCTATACTAAATAATAAAACAAGGTTTTTACAAGCACCCTAAAGCACACCACATTAAAACGCAATAAAGTTTGTGATGTGGCATTCCTTTGTAACTCTAATGTATAATACTATAATGAGAACAAAATTGACACTCTAATGAAAAAGTTGTATAGTTTCAATTCATCCATTAATATCAACAATTCAAAAAACATCCAAAAACGTTGTATGATTTAATCTATGTAACTTTGATTCAACCATATTTATCAACCCTAAGAACCCGATCTATGCCAGTGGAGGATGGAGATGAAGAACAGAAATTCCATTGGTATGAATATATTTGCTTTGATTTAGAACATTCACTTTTAAATAATCATTTTTTTTCTAGATTCAGTTTAATATATTTGCTTTGATTAAGTTCAATTCAATTGTGTTGTAGCAAAACCCTACAAAAAAAAATAGGGAAAAAATTTGAGGGAAATCATATTCATGTCGTTGAAAATGCACAAATTGAATTTACGTTCATCATCTCCATGTATAATTGAATTTAAGTTTTTCACTTGATATGCTTTTCTTGGATTCGAAAATAAGTGGAAATTTATATTTAATTGTTTTTGTATTTCACAGGTTATGTTTATAGATAACGGAGATAAAAATAAGAAATATCATTGTCAAGTAAGGTAATTTTTTTACATTTGTTACAATAAATTGGTCGTTTTTCTTTATGAGGGTTTTAATGCATGAAAATTGTTTGTTATTTTGTGTGTGCTCATGATGGACTGTTGGCGAATGCCTAAATATTGTGTATTCTGCAAATACTGATTTCTCTTGATGCTTGGTTCCATTTGTGCCTTTTTGGCACATGACAAAGTGACAACCGATTTGAAGAAAGTTATAATTGTGGTTCGATTTCAATGTGCTCGAGGTTAGTGTCTATTTACTAAACCAAGATATCATGCTTACAAATGAATTTGGAGATTCGGGTACATTTTATTTCAAATGGGTAAAAACAAGTACTTTCAACTACAAAAGAAAAGGTTTCACTTTTAGGCCATAAATAAAGGTCATTGAAGTTCAGTTTTATCAAATGACCGAGACCCGTGTTATAGTCTCCAGTTATATGTAAATAAAAGCACTTTTTGAATTATGAAGTAAGAATCACAATCAGCCCGTTATCAACTAAATATTATGGTTGCTAAATTGTATCACTTGACCTGTTTTGAGATAAATCACAACAACTAGAATTAGCCTGCTATCAACTAAATGGATGAATCTACGAAATTTAGTATATCTTATCTCCAACCTTCTCACATTGTATGATCAATCCGGCAAAGTGTTATCAGGTCATTGGTAAGTATATATGGAATTTTATAAGTCGTTGATGTATTTGGTATTTAGTAATTGTAACCAACACAAAAAGTCACATGAGATACCAATATTGTGGTTATTACATGTGGATGAATTTATGAGGAGCTTTTGATTAAGGCACTTCCAGGTATTGGTTGTGCTTTAGAGGAGAAATTGAAAGTGAGACATGTTAAGAATTGTAGAGAGTTACGGATAATATGTAAGGTTTTTATGTTTATATAATTACTTATTTAAAACCCTTGTACCTGCAAGACATAATAACACATATCCAACATATTTGCAATATAATTTGACATATTTCATGGTTATTATTATGATTTGGCATATTTTAGATATAAAATGTGTTTAAGCACACATCATAAGAATTAGATAATATGCAAGTAGAACCGGTAGTGACACAAGTGCCTACTCGAGAAGTTCTTTCCTCCGTCATTTTTTTGATATTATGATACATTTGGTATGCAACTAACTAGGAGGTAAAATTATGTGGTCCCGTATGCTTGGTGGATGTGTCCGTTCGAAAGATGTATGAAGGTTATTAAAGGACATGTACGAAACAAAAATAGACCCGAGGGATGCATTTCGAGGAGACTATTGCGGAAGAAACAATAGAGTTTTTAGTGAATGTCATAAATCCATGAAAACTATTGGTATCCCACCGATAAATATGAAACCGATGAAAATGAGGAAGGAAAGCCATTGTCGGCCGGCAAATCAAGTGAAATCTCTAAAGAACTCTTTTAGAAAGCACATTTGTATGTAATCTGTAATACGATGAAATTGTACCATATATCGAGTGCATTACTTAAAATTTTCTATCAAATATAATAATCAAAGACATTGTTTCAAAGCGACACAAGCAAGTTTTGAAAAGAGAAACCCGGTAAACGAATACCATTTATGGAGAATGAGCACGATAAATATTTTGCTAAGTGGTTATGCATAGAGGTAATTAATCTTATGTTATTTATAATTGTTTTTGGGCAAATGACAAAAAATGCATCGAACTTGACACTTTATGCGATTGTGTGTAGCCAACTATTTTTTTCTTATTGTATGTCTTGAACTTACAAATTTCGATCATTATGTGTACATTGTGACTATTTTGCCATTAAAATGACCATTTTACCCTTCAAATTTAAAAATTAAGGGTAAAATGGTCACAAAATACACACAATAATCGAATTTTGAAAGTTCAAGACACACAATAAGAAAAAATAGTTGGCTACACACAATCATAAAAGTGTCAAGTTCGATGCATTTGCCTTGTTTTTTGTTGTTCCTTCAATTTGAAGCTAATATATACTTGTAATGAAATTCGATTGAGAGAGTTAGCGATTGACAAAGAAAGTGTATCAAAACCGTAAGGTGGATATCATATGGACCACGTACACCGTAGTTAAACACGATGCATATAACATCAATGGGTATACCTTTCATGCGAAATGTCATGAAGGCAAAATTTACCGAGAACAAGGGGTTAGTGTTGAGGCATTAGATCCGCACATATCTAAAGAAGTTGCAACCATAAGACAAGCATTTTATTATGGGGTTTTACAAGAGATATGGGTACTAGATTACCATTTCGGAAAATTCCTCTTTTCAAATGTGATTGGTTTAACCACGAGGCTGGTGGTGTGAAACGCGATACTACTCTTGAGTATACATTGGTTGACTGAATAATTTAGGCCACAAGGTTGATCCGTTCATATTAGCCTCACAAGCAAGAAAAGTGTTTTATTTGAAAATGATAAGGTTTTAAATGTACCTTTTGAGGGTCGTTTAAGCCCTTATTTGATCACTTTGTATCCGTTATTACTTAATATCGTTCCTTTTCATTTTTAGGTCTACCGAGGGCAAATTGTCGTAATGGCACTTATTTGGACGAAAAGGCACGGATATACGAAGAAAATGGCAAAGTCAAGAATTGAGACACTCAAGTCTTTGAAGACAAGGTGACGGCACATCGCTTAAATGCGACGCCGTCGGAGTATTTTAATGACGACCTGAAGACAAATGTCCTATTTTCAAGTGACGGTGTCGCTTTAAAAGAGTAGGCCGTCGCAACTCGACGGCCTAGATTTGATCGACGGCGGGAAAAGTCAAGAGGACGCCACAAGCACAAGGTGACGCCCGCAAGACTAACGTGGCCAAGACGAAACCCTAATGGCGGCGACCGACGGCGCCACAAAACATAAGGTGACGCCGCACATGTAATCTTATATATAGAATCCGAATTTTTCGCTTTTAGAGTAGTCTTTTGGAGTAAAACCTAAAACCAAACCAAGGTTGTCTTGTACAAGATTTTAGGGTTCCAAACCCTATCTTACATCAAGATAAGTGTTTTACTTCATTAATCCAATTATGTCTTTGATTATTTGTGTGTATGCTTGCATGTTCTCCATGTCCGGCTAATTTACTTGTGTGTTTGCTTAGGAATATGAAACTTAATTATTAAATATTGATTGGTTATCTCTTATCTTAATTGATTAATGATCTAGTAATGCGATAGGTCATTCGTTGTGTAATTAATGCTTGATTAATCTTTGTGAACCTTAGGCTATAGCACCTAGAGCGGTTGTAGGCTAAACCATCCAAAGAGGCCTTAGAGTTAGAGTTTATATTCCCTAGTGGGTTTTGTAGACGAGACCCTTTGGTAAGTTCAAAGAGTTAGGGATAAACGCATACCCTACAACTTTAGACACATAACGCGATTAAGAATAAGGACGTGACAATTCAACCACCAATAGGAGATAATTAAGGAGTAATAAAACCTAAGTAAACACATCTTTAAACTATCATACTAACACACAATAATTAGACATAGACTACCCATTAGTTTAGATAATTAGATAAGTAGAAGTAATCGCAGAAATACCAAAACCCCAAACTCAAACCCGAGATTCAGACCTTTCCATTTCCTAAAAACATAAAAAGATAAAAATAATCTTCCTCAACCCCAACCTTAGCGTAGTAACTTCTCACTAGCATTCCTATTCCCCAGAGAACGATATCAATACCCGGCTTACCCTAATACTACACTACAACGATTAGGTTCATCGCCTAGGTGTTATAAAACTTGCTCGAAGAAAGGAAGTTTCTTTGACCCCGAATGACGCGTGTAGCGTTATCAAAAACCAAACAGATAAAAATTGACTATGGTCTTTAAGGCACCTCTCAAGAATTACAAAGATAAGTATGATGAAGTCGATGAGGAATTTAGTATCGCCATTCACTAGCACAATGATAACATAATGCCACGTGTGGATCGACGTGACTTGGATAATGAATCACGAAAAAATACTATCGAACCGGTTATGGAGTTGTTGTTATACGAAAATCCAAGTGAACTATGTCATGCTAAAGTTGTCACACTCTGCCTTTATCAAGTTTAGGGAGGATTGTTGGAATTAAAGCTTCTTGATGTTGGTCTGCTCACTTTATGTTAATGTTGCTCTAAGGTATTAAGACCGCTCTTGAACTTAAAAGGAAATTATTCTAAGTGTTTAATGTCATGGTTCAGAGTTAAGACCGCTCTTACAAAGCTACAAGCATCAAGAATTCAAAATAAAATACACCAAGTAGTTATTCTGCCGAACAAAGTTAGTGTCACTGAAACAAAGTTAATGTCTGACATAGTTACTACCGCTAGAGTTAATGTTAAGGCTCAAGTGTTTTATTTAAGACTGTTTATGAGATTTACATGTAGAGTTAGATACATTGAGTCGCATAGAATTCGTAGCTTCAAGGTTTTGTAACCCTAATACTAGGAAGAGTGTTCGTATTATTCTTTAATGTGTGAAAAAATATGACTCTATGATTTAGACACCTAAATAAATACTTCATGTGACCATATATAACATCCTGAATTTAGTCATACAAACACTCAATGTGACTAATATCAAGGTTAATGATAATTGAGTTCACATTTTGCCATAAATAATAGTCACATGAATATTTCACAATGTGACTATTTTGAATGTGTTGGTCACATATAATACCCATATAATGTGGCCATAAACATAATTTAGATACACATTTGTGATATGGTGTGACTATTGTAAATCCTATAGTCACATGATCGTATACAATTAAATGTGACTATACACATTAGGTTTTGGAAAGCAAACACGCACTAAACTTTAGACACATATAAACTTACGTGACCATATGTATCAAATTCGCTACACTTAATCATGTATGTCTATGGTTTAGTGTGACCATATATGACATTTGGTCACACTGTTCAAGTGTGTGACATATATTTGTCACTTTAAAATGCATATCGTGACTAATGCTTCAAATTTACTTTTCAGTTGTCACACATTTCAAATTCATATGTGGCTAAATATTCAGCAAAAAATAGCAGCCACTTTTAAATAATGTTTGAAAAACTTGACTATATGATTTAGCCACATACACAATTACTTCACGTGACCATGTATGGATTTTTGTCACACCGTTCAATTGTGTGACATATATTTCTCACATATGTATATATATAGTGAGACAAATGTTTCAAACTTATTTGTATCTGTCACACGTTCCAAATTATAAGTGACTGAATAATAACAAAAATTTACCAGTTACCTCTAGTCACATAAATATTCAAATATGTGACAACGAAATTCCGAAATGGTCACACAAAATGAGTTCAAGGGTGACTGTTTATTTTATTTTGGTACATTTAGTCACATAAATATTTGACTGTGTGGCCGTTGAAAAAACATCATGTGTAATGAAACTCTAGATTTGTACTAGTGTGAAGAGAGACTCAATGGACCAATCTTTAGTGTAGGCACATTGTCCATGACCTAGAATTCGGAGGATGTGAGCAAAATGCTTAAGAGTTAGGACAAACTTTTGGTTTTTGATCCAAACCAAAGTGATAGAGAACGACCCACGTTACGAACGAGTTCCATTTGATGGAAAAATTCCAACACAAACCTTGGACAAAGTTTCTCGTTGATGGTGAGAAGGCACTCAAATCCTATGGTGCGGAATGATGTGTTGATATCTTCTTGGAAGATTAGAGGTGAGTCAACAATACACCCTTCATGAAAGAGATGAGTTTCAAGATTATTGAACCCACGAACATGGTTATCGGGGGTGTTTGGTTCAAGAGAGATGTTTGGGATATAAACGTAGGTGCGTTGATGATCGAAGTCATACTCATGAGACATGTTGAGACCTATACAAACAAGACGAATGTATACATTAATACATAGTAATCTATTGTTTGAAGAAGCGAATGTGTTAATACAAATAAATCGTAAAAACGTTTATTTATATTTAGCGATCTCTTTGTGTTTTGTTGATAACAAATATAAAGTTATCATAAGTAAAATTATAAGGATACATGTTATTTTTGTAAAGAATTTTGATCTGCGCAAAACCGTCAAGTCTAAACAGACTTAAAACAGCTTAAACACAAATGCAATGAAGTCCTGGAGAATAGATTGAATTCCCGGGTCGTTAAGTCCCAAGGAGACTCAATGGTGTGTTTAAAACAAACTCAGAGGATAGAATGATCACTAAGGATAGTGATCTGTAAAGGTTATGATTAGAAATTAAACTACTGATTGATTAGGAATAGAATGGAGTACAGATTTGGAAAGCACAACAACCAGATCAAAGAAACGTAAACGTAAGTTTTAGAAACTACGTATACGCACAAAATAAAAAGTGAAAACTAAGAAATAAAAGGCCTAAAAATATAAAAATGACATTTTTGAAATCCTAAAGATAAAAGAAAATTATTAGAAAAAGAAAATTATTTTTAACACTATTTAATTAATTATTATTAATTAAAAACTATTTTAACTATTTAATAAATACTCTAAATTAGAAGAAAATACAAAATAAGGCTAGAAAAATAAAATTATGATTCTGAAAAATCTAAAATACTATAAAACTAATTTTAAAACTAAAAATATATTTTTCACACTTTTATTTAATTATTACTATTTAATTATTATTTAAAATACACTTAATTACTAGAAAATATAAAATAAACTTGGAAAAATAAAATTTTAACTTTGAAAAATCTAAAATAAGATAAAACTAATTTTAAAACAGAAAATATATTTTTTAGACTTTTTAATTATTTATTACTAATTATTTATTATTTTTAACTATTTAAAATTATAAAAAATACTAAAAGATAGAGAAAATATGAAACTTTTCTAAAAATCCTATATGATGACGAAACCTAAGAAAAGAGAAAACAAGTTTTGCTTATTAAAAAGTTGAAAAGAAAAATCAAAAGCTAAAAATCTTAAATAAACGCTATCACTATTTTTATATTGATGTTTTTGTGAATTTTATTTTGAAAACTACTTAAATACTAATAATATGAAACTTTAATAAAGACAAAAATTTACAAAACACAAATAAGTTGTTTTGATGACTTATTAACCCAACGATGGCCTTACTAGCTTATTTGGGTAAAATAAGCTCAAATAAGCTTGAACACCGAAATGAAGCTAGAATAAGATGGAATAAGGTACAAGCTATTGAAATGAAACTAAAGAATGAAAAGAAGCACACCGATAAGCTAAGAAAAGGCAAATAAGCACTTGACTTATGTAGTGAAAAGCAGAAAATGGGACAAGATATAAGCTAGTAGCGACCCTAGCTAATAAGCTCAAAAGTGAAAAAACAAACTTGATACACCAAGAGGACCAGGTTGGCTTTCCAAAGAAACAAAATTACAAGATTTGGACAATTAATAAGCTCAGTGTGAGCTTATCAATTTGGGCACAATTTCGTACTGAGCGAGTTTAAAAACGGTACCCCACAAAAAGCAGAGAAATAAGCACTTAAACAGCTGAGAAACCAAGAACTAGCATTTTTCTATTTTTCTTTAGCAACTAGACTTTAATTCCCCAAAACCTTATAAACTGAATCTCACTAATAAGCCCTCAGTGGAATTCCAAATTTTATTCAAAAACGACCTATTGAGAATTTGACTTTTTTGACTGAAGCTAAAAGTTGACCAAAATGGATTTTGATCTGATCTAAAGTACTTAATATGTTATGTTAAGATGAACTAAGACTGATTTAAGCAAGATTATCAACTTTCTAACACAAAATGATGATCATAGATCATGAGCGCCAACAAATGGACTCACAAGATTAACTTAAAGCTTATTTTGACTTTTAAGCTTATAAGAACTAGTTTTCTTGACTAAATTGAGTTTATAGACACTAAAGTAACACGAGCAAGTACAAACAATAACTCAAACACACTATATCACGGTTTGAACTAGCAAATCCAAACACCCTTATTGAAACCGATTTGATGATTTTCAAAGCAACTCATAGATTTAAAACATGAACTTGATTCCAAATCTTTTATAATCACTTGTTAAGACTTATAAAGCTTTAAACAACCACCCTTACAACATAAAACTTAAAATGACCAAAATACAATTTTAATCACAAAATGGAATTTTATAAAATACCAATTTGCAAGAACAAGCTACTAATTTAAAAGCTTAGATTAACTTAATTATGACTAATAAACACAAAGAAAGAAATATTAGCTAATAAACCACTACAATAGTAAAATGCCAAATTTATCAAAAGCTTACAAATGCTTCCAATGCTTAAAGCGAGAACCAAGATCAATAAGCACCCTATAAGCTTACCAATAAGCTACTAACCCAAGGCCATCCACTATATACCCCGCTCCAAATTGTGAACACTTCCATGGAACCCTTTTTATTTGTCAAGTATTTAATTGGTATTTTGTGATTTTTCTATTTTGACTCTCAACTGAATTTTAAGATAACTAAAAGCTTCAATGAGCTTTCTAGGAGCTTAAGTGACCTATTCTAGTCCATACAAACAACTGAAAACAACATTTGATCCAACTTGAGATTTTGCATAAATATGAAATTGCATAAATGAAATACACTTTGATACTTGAATTAAAGTTTCACAGAGGCTTTATTATAACAGAATAACTTGAAATACAAAGTTTTTAAGCTTAAAACATAAAGCGAAATTGACAATTAAACTAAAACGACATGAAAAATAAATATTACACTAGATATCTCTTTTCTCCAATGCATCTCTCTTTATAGACTTTACATCATTCCACATGCCTCGATTGTTTCCCACCAAACTTGAACCCTTGGATCACTCAAATTAATCAAAACCGTCCATATTGCTTTTTGGCGCCAATTTTTCTTCAAAGCGCTTTTAATCAATTAATGGATTTGGTTTAGCCAATTAAGAGTTTTGGAGTGTAGGTGGAGGGACATGGTATGGGAGGGCATGTTGAAAAGTTGGAAAACCACTCGGTTTTGGTGTTTCGTTGGGGAAGAGCAGAGCTACGGTGTCACGGTTTCTAGGGCGTTTTCTTGATTTGACTTTTGTTGTTCAAGTATTAATAACACGGGGTCCAAATGGGGTGGCTGGATCTTTTGCAATTTGACTGGCTCAAGGGTCAGCCAAAGGGGTCAAGGGCCAAAGGAATGGGCTTGTGTAATGGATTGGATTTGGGCCTTAGATTATTTATAAGGATCCGTTTGGTTTTAGTAATAAACAAGGACCAAAAATGCAAATTTGCCAAACTTCAAGGACTGAAAGTGCCATTATTCCAAACTTCTCACAAGGACCAAATTTGCCATACTTTGATAAAACAAGGACCCTTTTTGCATAAAATCTATTTTTAAAAATCCAAGGACTATTTTTGCAATTTTTCAAAGTTTGAGGACCTTTCTTGCCAATTGACCAAAGAATCATTCAAGGATCATTTTAAACAACTTAGAATACTTCAGGGACCTTGAATGATAAATTTCACATTTTGAATTTCGAGGACTAGATTTGACAACTTTTAAAACTTGGGGACTAAAGCGCCAATTTTGCAAACTTGATACATTTTTCATCCGATTTTGATATTTTGTATTTAAAACACATAAAACACTGATTTGTGATATTTTGATCATTTTGATGTGTTTGAGTATTTTCGATGATTTTGCAGTTTATTTTGTACAAAATGATGAGTATTTACACACTCATCAAATTTACATATACAATCATTTAACATAAATTGTTGTAATAATTCATTTTGTGTAATAATTTATTAGGATGGATAAAACCATAACCCATGACCCATACCCATGGAGTTAACCCATGACCCATTGACTAGATGCATTGCATCTTCTAGATACATTGTATCTATTTGTATACCCATGATCCATGACCCATAACCCAAATAGGAGGGCGTCCTACGGATCCCCCAGATTACACTGGACGGATCCCTCATGTAAGGGATCCGAGGAGCAGAGTGATTTTTGTCTATAAATAGTGAGCCATTTCTTCATTGTAACTCGCCTCTTCTTACAAACTCTCCCATACACTACTTCTCTTCTAATCTCGGATCTTTGATCTATATAGTAGTTCTTCTTTCTTTTGTTGTGATTCTCATATAGGTCCTTCTCAAAGACGAGATCACGAGATACTACAAGTCATCCAAGCAAGGGGTCCTTGATTGATTTGTTCCTCCACAAGATTTCTGTAGCAAGATCTTGTATTTCATATTTCACATAGTTGTTGTGTTATAGTTGTTTTGGTTTAGTCCTCCGTGTTAAGGACTCGGTTATAGTTGTACCGGAAAAAGTGTAAGCGACGTTGTGAGGCTTCTCCGGCAGTTTGAAGGAGCTTGTTGACATAGTGCTTGAACTCTCGAGTAGGTGACTCGGGGAGTGGAGTAGGGCAAGGAAGGTGTCCTTGTAGCCGAACCACTATAAATTGGTTGTGTCATTTCTATCCTTTACTTTATTTGCTTTCGTTACTTACATTACTTATTGCTTTATACTTTCTATCCATCCATACGATTTCACATAATATCGAATCCAAAGTTTTTGAAACTAAATTAAAATCAGCAACACTATTCAACCCCCCTTCTAGTTTTCCACAGAATGTTTAGGTTTGAGACACTTTAAGCATTATTTATCACATTTTGACTCAATGAGGTTTGACATGATTATAGTGATTGACAATTTTTCCTATAGTTTTTATATATTATGATCATCATTTGCCAGATATTTTTATTTTTATTGACGATGACAAACTCCACTTTTTATCCGAAAATGAGTGTTCTAGGTGAAAAAGTTGATTTGTGAGAATACAATTCTGCCTAGGAGGATTCAATGTAAACATTCAATTTGCTCATTTAACAATTTAATTATGAAAGTCCTATTTGATCTAGTTTTGATGGATCAATCCTAGAGTGACATTAAGAGTGATTGAATGGATGAGATGACTTATGAATAAGATCTGAGGGCTTTAGAATGAAGGATCTTGAAATGTATTATGTCATCGGCCCTGCCGGATCCGCCGGATCCTTTTCAAAAGGATCCGCCCGTTATGGCAAAGAGATCCGCAATCTGCAGACAGACGAGTTTTTGTTTGGTTTTGACGCAAGATATTCTATGTGTTCAAATCACATGTTATAGTGATTTTAGCCTAATGTTTCTATTTAGACACATTGAGACTACGAGTGCTTATTTGTACTAACAAATCATTATGTTAGAAGAGGAAAGCGAGATAAGATAATTTTATATTCCATTCATTTCAATGCACAAGGAAATACAAAGGATTGGAAAAATGATAAAAACGTAGATTCTAGGACTATAAACAAATCTCCATGTGAGAACTAGATCATAGGGAAGATGAGTGCAACGAGCGAGATGACGATGATCACGAGAGAGACATATACCATGTTGATTATGATTTTCTTCCTTGTGAGATATTTCTCAAAGAAGGTGATGTAGAGGATGAAGGTGTGAGTGTGTGATAAATTTGAAAGTGGAAGAATTGAAAATAAAAGAGTTGGCGGTTTGAAAGTGAGATACTTCCTTATATCCTAGCTGCACCGATCACACCAAGTTACCTCAGTGTAATGCTCATGATAATGGTCTCGAAAAGATATGCAAGGCCAAGTTCTAAAGTCTACTACAACCACCGACACACTCATTTTTATGGTATTATAAGGGGAAAACAGAAAGGATTATCCTCACACAATGGAAATATAGGGTAGGTGTGCTCAGTCTAGATTAATCCAGTTAAGTAATGAAAAACATGTCAAAATTTTATTAATGAAAAACTTTTCATCAAAAACTATAAAAATAAAGGCAAGTAAAACAAGTAGGTGTCTCGTCTAATCCCTTCCCCACTTGGGTCATACTAAGCATATAATTGAAAAATAAAAAGGGTTAGAATTGAAACGGAAAACTCCCTGGATTTGCTCGGTATGATTAATAATGTATGTTAAAAACATGCTCCAATTGTGCCTCCTCGAGCAACATCCATCTTCACATCAAATCTTCTTGCAAACACAATGGCACTCAACTAGGACGGATAAAAGTGTTCCCTTGTAGCCAATCATAGCTCACTAATTCTTCAACCTGTTTGTGCAAGAAAACTAATACCAAAAAGCATAATTCGGATAAAAAGCAAAATAGCACGACATATAAAAATAAAAACAAAATGAAACCTAACTCACTTTCGTAGGAATCATGGTTGCATTTAGCGCATGCAACAAGCCTTTTAAACCCTTCGGTGTCCCGAGTGGACGAGTGAAGTCTCGTGAGGGTTTACAGGGAACACACCCACAAAGTTCATTTAATTACTAATACAAGGTTATGACAATGTTTCGAAACTTATTTTAGAAAAATTGTCACAGTGGATAGTTACGGCGTAACTGAATCGGCCCAGTTAAGGCGTAGGTGAGTTGACTTACGAAAAATGTTTACCAGGAAGGGATTACGGCGTAACTGGATCTGCCCAGTTACGGCGTAATAAGAAAACCCGAGAAAGAAAATACCTGGAATAAGGGAGTTACGGCGTAACTAGATCGGCCTAGTTACGCCGTAATGATGATGAATTGGGCAGATGGCCTTACAGATAGCCAGTTACGGCGTAAATGGATCGGACCATTACGTCGTAATTTCATTCTGATGTTGTTGTGCCCAAAGCGTGAACTTTTTCCTACGTTTGAAGAGGAGTTATCGAGACTCCTGTCATCTATCTTTGGTCTTTATACCTGCAAACAAGATAAACAAAACATGCCAACCCAACTACAAATCCTAAAAACCACCAAAATATCCAAAAAGGTCTAAGAAAAATAAAATCAAAAACTAAATCAATGATAGGGACGGGTAGTCTCCCGACAAGAACTTTTCTTTAACTCCCTTGGTCTTTAAGTTAGACTCATGCAACCCATCAAACAGACGTCTCCAAATAATGTCCATTGCTCAACTAATCTCGGCTTATGATCTTGTCGAGATTCCCTCCACTTGTTCTTCTTGCTCAACCTGCACACTATCACAACCTCGTGCATTAAATGTGTAAAAATAATAAACATGAGCAACAACCGAGATATAACACATAATTCATAATTTTGAGATGACTCGGACTTGGTTACAGTAAGTACAATTACTAGCTACGCGTAACTTGGTCTGAAAGAAACCCGATATATAATAAGAATAGATTACGCCAGTAACCATAGAATGGGTTCTGTAGAATCGCAAAACGAAGACATTATTGTAGAATAATATTAATCAAATGTACCAAAATACGAAGACCGTTCCCGTGCGCAAAAACTTGATGCAAGTTTCTTGACTGTGTTTTACATTTATAGTAACTCGTCTACATATGACCTACCTAATGCACTAATGGGCGGTGTGCGGGCGCATGTAGTGAGGAATGGTAAGATCGAGGTCGTCCCAAGAACGGTTGATTCCTAGTTGTCTAATTAATTAAATTAGTCAAAATAAATATGTTTTAATGATAGGATTGATAATATTTAAGGTGTCACGTGATCAATTTGGCTGGTTCTCTGGTAAACAAGCTAACGGGAACGATAGTGATGCAATTCTTAAACCGAGTTCATCCACAAGTGGCAAAAGTCGATAGACTCCATTGGTCAATTCGTCTACTATATGGTTCTTAGAATTCTCACCAAGATGAACAGGTCACCCAGGATCATTCGACAATCTAATAGCTGTCATTAAGAGCCGGCGTTTACTATCGCATTACATGGGTTCTAAAAGTCACTAGATTCTTGTTTCGAGTGGGGTTTAAGTCGCTAGGACAACATTTGGTCGATTCGTCTAACCTATCGACAAAGGGTTCCACTAGAGAAATCGGTGACCCGTCATAAGTCCATTGTTCTTAGTCCCTAAGCCAAGTCATTAAGTTTCGCTACATGCAGATTTATAACAATGAGTGCCGGCGCTAGCATCTTAAACACTCATCCCTAACTACTTAAGTTCATCCAAACGGCGGTGATCGGTTGGTCAAATCGCATAAGCGAATAAGGGTCATCGGTTGGTCATATCTTACCCTTCCCACTCGATCTACCTACTTAGGGTCATTTGGTCATATCTCTAAGCAACTAGACACTACCGCCATTCAAAACTACCAAAACTAGGGTGGCTACCAATAAACTACGCAAGCATATACTAGAAACAATTAATAACGCAAAACATTAATAATAAAAGAATCAAAACTAGGCGGGACCTAATTTCCACATCACCAAAATACCCTAGTGGAATGACGAATAAAACCTCATATAAAACAATAAATAAATAAAACATAACATCAAATAAATAATTAATTGACTAATAATAAATTAATAATCAATTAAATAGAACACAATAAGAATTAATTCGCCTAACAATTATATTGAGAATCAAGATTATAATAAACAATAATGAAACCAAAATAATATTATGAGTCAGAAAATAATTACATATCATGCTAAGGATAAAGCTATCGATCCCCTAGTTGAATATCGGGGCAAACCCCGAAGGATTTGCCCCATAAAAACCTTCGTACAATGGCCTGCTCTTTTCCTTCTTTCCCTTTTGGCGGCACACTCACGAACCACAATTCATGATCTAAATGACATATTAATGTCATCTATATATACTAATTAAATATTAGTCTTTTGCACCTTGGCCCTCCAACTTAAGTAAAATGGCAAATTGGTCCTTGGCTTCATTTAATTAATATAACACATTAAAATGTGTTATAAAACTTGACATATTCAGCCCTCTTCGAACTTCTGCATTTATTCTTTAGTCCTCAAAGTGAATAAAATAAATATAAACTTGCCGCTTTTAATCCCTGGACCTCGAAACTTTGCGCCCAAGTAATTAATTACGGCGTAACTAATTATCCGAGTTACCGTAATCCTTTGTATGCTCATGATTATCTACTCGACATTATCTCTACGGCGTAACTAATGCCAAGTTACGTAACCTTCATAAAATAATTACGGCGTAACCATAAGAAATGGTTACGTAACCTTCAAAGCATCATATTTACGCCGTACATTATTAGATAGTTATGGCATAATCTTCACTTCGAATTCATAGGCCCTCTTAAATCAATCTTCGAACATATAGTTGGCCTTTTCTGCATCTTTTCGCTCAACGCCTCATTTATCCCGAAATGCAATTATGAACGAATATGAACGGATTAAGTACCATATTATACAAATGAGGCCATAAACACGGAATTTGATATATAAAAGATCAGGCTAATTTGATGTTATCACTTGGTAACGAAGCTCTGATGCCAAGTGTAGAAAACTAGAAGGGAGTTGGATAGTTTTACCAATTAAAACTTCATTTTAAAGTATTTAGATCGACTTATGTCAATCTATTTAGAGCATGTGCTGGATAGTGATAGTTAGACGAATATATGAGCTATACTATGAGATAGAGAAAGAGATACACAACTACAACACAAGTATTTATAGTTGTTCGGCTACGAGGTCGCCTTCCTTGCCCTACTCCACTCCCCAAGTACCCAACTCGAGAGTTTTGTAATCACTACTGATAACATCAAATTAGCATGATCTTTTATATATCAAATTCCCGTGTTTATGGCCTCATTTGCATTAATATGGTACTTAATTCTTTCATATTCGTTCATATTTGCATTTCGTGATAAATGAGGCGTTGGAGCGAAAAAGTGATAAAGGCCAAGTATATGTTCAAGATTGATTTACGAGGGCCTTTGGATTTATGTGAAGATTACGCCGAACTAGCTAATAAGGTTACGACGTAAATATGAGCTTTGAAGGATCTGACATAACTAATTCTTATGGTTACGTCGTAAATATTTTTTGAAGGTTCTGGCGTAACATTGCAATTTCGTTACGCCGTAGAGATAATTACGGAGCGGATAATAATAAACGGTTGAAGAGTTACGGCGTAATTCGGTAATTTAATTACGCCGTAATTATTATGTTAGGAATTAGAAATTCCATAAGTAAAGAGTCGGTAACCCCAAATATTATCTAGCATAAGTTAGCTCGTAGACTTGTTATTAGTTACGTTATTTAGCAGTTTATTAGTTAGTTTGTAGCGTAGTTTAGTTTAGAGCAACACCGTGGAGGAAGGACGGGTCTTTACCCACCGTATGCACGATCCATAGGCCGATAGGAGGTCATGTATTGTGTAACTATAAATACCCTTCCATCCATGGAAGGGGTGTGGCTCTTGGAATCTAACCTTTCATTTGTTTAAGCAACTCTCTTTCAAGAACCTCCTCTCAACTCTCTTCATCTCTAAAATGGCTTTTCTGTTTAATCACAATCCTAGACCACCCGAATCATTAAACAACATAAATAATCACGATCCTACAATTGGTACCAGAGCCAAGGTTATGTTGTTTTAATGATTCACATGGTTTTGCACTTATTTTTATATGCGGATTGTTCGGTTCATACTTGCGGTTTGATGTGTTAGTTGTGGTCTTGAATGCATCTTGATGTGGTTATGATCTAATACTTGGTTGAATATGGTTTTAAATGTTGAATCTAGTTATGGTGCATATTCTAAACAAACAAGTTAACTGGTTTTATGAGTGTATTGGTATATCAGTTTGTATTGGTAAATATGGTCTACTGTTCGTCATGAATCATTACTGCGGTTTTGGACAATTATTTTTTTTGTGTTCTCATGTGCGGTTTTTGCTCAGATTCTTCTAAGCGAGTTGTGTCAAAATCTGTCCTGAAACAATGTTATAAGCGAGTTGTCAAGGTTATGTCTAGATTCGTTTTTGTTCTATGCGAGTTGCTGTTGTTATAAGTACAATATGCGGTTTGTCACCATGGCCGATTCAATGAAAGCGGTAGCGAGTTGAGTATACGAAATAAGCGAGTTGTGAACTAGCATTATTGAATGCGAGTTGTCTTTTGGACAATGCGTGTTCTTTGTCATAATGTCCAGATACAATGACTTTTAAGCGAGTTGGGTTTACGCTTGGTTTCAATCGAGTTACTTAACTCGTGATATGGTATAATTGCACTTGCTCTTGAGCGAGTTCTTTGCTAATGAAGTTGTGTCAAGATGCGAGTTGGTCATGAAGCTAGTTGGTTGCCGATAATGAATGTGAGTTGATAAGGGAAGAATATGTTGCGACTTGGTTTATCATACAAAATCTAGCAAAGATCTTAACCACAAATCCATGTCTAAGCATCTTGCAACATCAAACTACAATGGACATCAATCTAAAACAACACAGAAATCTAATCACAAGATTCAACCAAACAACAAGACTCATCACATTCTTAGCCAACTCATACAACCTACAAGAATCGACATCGTCTAATGCTTATTCGGTAACATCATAGATCTCAACCTCTTTACTTCTTTCGTTTCTATCAATGAAACATCAACCCAAATGGTCCAAACATTCGAAAGAAAGAGAGTACATCATCGCTCCATAATTAAAAGAATAAATAACATCACACCAATCTCGGGAGTCTCTCGTGTTTTTCAAGAAATATTACGACTCAAAGGTCATTTCACGAGAAAACATCATCAAGGATCGATTTGAACTAAAAAGGAAATAAAGAAGGAAACTCGAGAAAAAATATATATATATATAATAATAAAGGGTAACCCGAAATCTCGGATCTTTCTTTGATTTTGAAGATCATCAAAGCTCTTAGCACACAAAGAAAGTTTCATCACTAATCTCATGTTTATATTTGCTATCCGACATACAAATCGTGAAAAGAGTATAACAATTATGTTATCTCTTTTTTCACTTATTCGCTATAATCGAAATTCTGAAACTAAAAGGTGGAACTTTCTCGGATATTGTTTGGGAAAGTCATTGTTAAACCAAAACTCATTCATCCACGAACGGTTTCAGTTAATGTACAAATATGAAACAATATTAACAATTTTGTTAACATGTTTTCATTTGTTCGTATTATTAATCTATAACAAATCATTCAAAATCAATTACTTACACGTGCCCGATTCAAAGACATATGGTTTGATTAATGGTGCTAAAGTCCTTGAGCCATCCTACACAATGCTATAAGACCTTGAGCAAATCAATTATATGGTAAGACCTTGAGCCAACCCATGGCGAGGTCACTCGAATGAAAGAGAAATTACTTTCTTGATGAGTCGTTTGTGATGAGAGAATGAAGCATATGATTCTGTTTGTGATGAGAGTAAAAGGAGGCGTACATTTTGGTGTGATGTGGTTTAGGGTTACTAACTTTTAGGGTTTGAAGTGATTAAGTTGGTTATATAACCCCCAAAATTTTAGGGTAAGCATTTGATTGGATCTGACTTTACAATGGGCCGAGTATTATTCTTGTAAGTGGGTCGAGTGTTATGGAACATGGGCCATGTGGTTGTATACTGAATATGTTGGGCCGAATGATGGTCGTGAATCTGTGTTGAATCCGGATTCGTAAATGGACATTGCATCAAATATATTGGATCATGCTGTTATATGTGGGTAGTTAAATTCAAATGTGATATTTGATATATCTATGGACTGGGCCTTCATTGGATATTGCTACATGTTCGTGAATTTGAATTTATGGTTTATCGTAATTTACGGGCTTGAGTAGTATATTTGATGATTTAGATTTGGTTGATGGACATGATGGACTTCTCAAATTTGGATCACAAATACGATTTGACAATGAGATTTGTGATGATGAGATCTGATGATAGATTTGATGGGTTATGTTGTACGGTACTTTGGTATATACATTTTCACGAATAATAATTTTGTCACGGCTTGAATTGATATTCGAACAAGGTTGACTAAGGGGTTGTTTGTACGGTATTTCTTATTTGATTTGGAAGTAAGGTTTTTCGGACGCGTCTACTTATTTCATCTTCTTTCTTTCTACCCTTCCATGGTCGACTTGTTTAGGCGTTTATAGAGGGTGATAAAGACTTGGCTATTTAGTTACGATTGTGATTCTTTCTCGCTTAGCTATCACTTGTGTCTCACGCATTGAGGATATGTCAAGAGGTTTTGTACATTGGGTACACCGTTTCTTTTCACGAGGATTAGCACAAGTTTAAGTAACAAACTGGGAATTTTACTTCTTGTTCAAATTTGGCATATCGAGTCTATTTCTCCATGTGGTCACTATAATAGCCAAGCGAATGCGTGATTGATGTATTTACCAAGGTGTTTAATTGGATGGTTGATGATGGTGTTGATGTTGGTAAATGAATCGTGATGAACCGCTGCATGTACCCTAAAGCAGATATTCACCGAAACCAAGGTTGTCATAACTCATTCAAGGCGACATTGTTTACGGTTTTGTCTTGATTTTGTAAAATCATGAAAGAACCTATTTCTCGGTTTAAATCATAGACTTGTAAAATCCCATGGCAATGAAAACATCTGGTTAAAGTAATGAGCATTTCGGATCTATCTTACGCTTTATTCTTGGTTTTGTAAAATCCCTTGAAAGAAACTATTTCTCGGTTCAAACCATAGAATTGTAAAATCCCGTGATGATGGAACCATCCTGGAGAAAGGAAAGTGTAGGTCGGGATCCTTTCTGATACTAGTGCTACGGTTTCTACTTCGAAGAAGGGATAAAAATGGTGTACTTCATGAATTGGATGTGTGTTTGGATATTCGTCATGGCAGTTTGGTTATTACATGGTTTACGGGGTTATGTGCTTTTAACCATGGTCGGGATGAAACCATTATCATAGTTCACTTAAAATGTCAAAGGAGGCTAGATTTGAGCTTTTAACCAAGAAGATGTGACAACGGAGTTAATTTACTATTATTTATTTGAGGTTGAAGTGAAATATCACGGGCGAGTGTACTTAGTATCTGAAGATATCGGGGATGGTTGGATGAAGATTCTTCATGATCCTTGTTCGAGCTTATTTTCAAAAATGAAGACACGGAAATCTAGTTATTGTTGGGTGTCTTTTACCTTTTCTTTTACCACTTGGGGAATTGGGCTCTTACCACTACAAAATAACTATCACTTTAAGGAGTTACGTTGTAGTGCTCGGTGTCACATTCAATTATGGATTTTCAAGAGGTAATGTACGTCTTATACTTGATGGTTGGTTGGTTGAAGAGTATAGAGTACATAGAGTACTTAGAGATGCTAATGGAAATCGGCACCGCTCTTTGTTACATATGTGCAAGTTTAAGTCACGAGTTCGGGTAGTTTATTTCAGGGTCAAATTCATCATATTGGGTGTTCTCCATCAGCTGTCACGACAAAGAGCCTACTGAATGATAATGGGGTTGATTATAAGTTTGCCAAGAGAGTAGATGAAAAGAGAGAGATTTATGACGTATGAACACAACAGTTCATGCCTCGTACTCTAAAGAAAAGAAATGTGTATGTTTCAGTGCGCTTTATCTTCTGAAGAAGAGAAATCTTCTAATGACGTATGAACACAACAGTTCATGCCTCGTACTCTAAAGAAAAGAAATGTGTACGCTTGATGCGCATTATCTTGGAAGAAGAAATCTTCTTATTAATGACCATTCTCATCAACATGCTTCATACTTTTCCATGCGTCGGTCATCAAGTGAACCGGGCTACCATTGATTGTTTTCTTATTCCACTTGCTCAACTATAATGACGATGGCGACATCATGTGCTAATTTTGCGGGGGATAAGTGTGAATAGAATACTTTGGATGATTTCACTTATTTAGTCAAGAATGGCATCTCCGTATGCAATTCTTGAGGGAGAAGAAGTGTGAATTTTTGCATTGTTGATTGATATTTGAGAATATAAATGGTCATCTGGCTCTAAACTCATGTAAGAACCGAGCTTCTTCTTATCGGGTCATCTTCACATGGAGTTTTCTCTTCTAAGAGCCGTTGGTTGACATCTTCACTCGGATTGATGAGGTTATCGACTAAGTGCTTCCGTTAATGCTTCACGTATACATCAACATGATGATTCCGAACAATCTCTGTTCTTGTTTGATGTGATTGGTAGTTTGGTGTTACCATTTTGTATGTTCGTTCGGCTGATTGTTGATTTACTTAATGAACATCTTTATGTTCTTGTTTGATTGGGAGGATTTTAGTTAAGGGATTTTCAAGATGTAAGTTAATTGGGATGCTTTTGGTGGGATGCTTTTTGGTGTGAGTTGAAGATGTTAACTATCTATTCCTCAACCGCACAATCTTGAAGAAGGTCGAGTCTGATCGTTTCTACATTTTCGCTACATGTTAGAAGACTAAAGACGACTTGCATTTAACGATCTAAAGACTTCTTCTTAATCGGGCATTTATCAAAAGATTGTCGGTTTAGGGAGAGCACTAATTGGAGAGAGTTATAAGTCGATTCAATCTCCAATTAGACTTGCTCATATTCTTTAGCGATGACTCCTCTAGATGTTGATATTGACTATTGTAATATTACGGTTGCACTATTGAATAATAATTAGCTCTTTGGTATTCCTTTGCCAAATCTTCACGGATTATTGTTCATGAAAAATGATCCGCTCTTTGGTATTCCTTTACCAAATCTTCACGGATTATTGTGCACTGTAAATCAACCACATGAACATTAAGAAAATGACTTCCTCATCCGCTTGAAGACATTATTGGTGAATCTTCCATATCGGTCTCTATATGTATATCTTTAGGAAGATGGAATTGATGTTGAGGAATCATTTGTTCGGTTCATTAAGTGGGTCAATGTACATCCGGTTGTACATTTATTCACGTGTTGGACATTTGACACAAGTTGATTACTTGAGTTAATCATTTATCACTTATTTGAGATTGAAGTTGACTTTCACAAAGGCGTGTTCTTATTTGATAACTTGCTCGGGCTTAATAATTTGAGTTGAAGACTTGGTTTATCTAGTTACCGTGATCGAGGTGGATGGTTGAAGACCGGTTAACTATCACTATTAGGAGTTACTTTGTTTTACTCGTGTCACACGCATATGATGTCACACCATGGGAGGCTAAAACACGAGGTGTAACGGAAAGGAACATAAGCACAAGATAATAGAACATACCAACGTTAAGATTAAAAAGAAATAGTATACCATTACAATACCAGTTTAGCCGACATCGGCAAATATATTACAAAGTTTAGATTCCAAAATATTGCATTTTATTACATAACGATTTGTAGTGACAAGTGAAAACTTCATTATGCAAGACCTGATAGAAAAGCTTACCAACGATCACCTGAAATGCATGAGAGAAAAACGAGTCAACTATGAAAATAGTTGGTGAGTATACACGTTTCGTAAAATAAGAAAACTCATAAGAGAGATTCAAAGGTTTCGGTCATCGGAAATAGTTCACAAAGCAAAGGCATTGTAAATCCACTCGGTTCAAGTTCCGCCCATACAAAACTTGCAACTGTGTGTTCACAACCCATTGCACAAAATATAGCGTGTCAAGTAGTAAAGTATAAGTGGTCATAATAGTTCACAATATAGTACCACGATATAATAATGTAAGCCGTGCAAAGCCCTAGAATAAAATAATATCGTCCGTAACATAGTGGACGAGAGGTTGGCCGACCTCTAATAGCGCTATCCATACTACCTACTAATAGGAGACTAACAATGCGAATGTACGAACAAGACATCATATAACTATTATATACAATTAAGAATACTCCGAACAAGGAGAATTTGCCTTGCTCCGAACAAGGGAGACTTTGGGTCAGGACGCTCCATCGAAATGGCGAGACTTTTAGGGTCATAGCAAGTACGGTCCAATAAGTTCAAATAAGTCATAATTTCATAATTAAATTCAAGGGTTTGATTCAAGTTCAAAGGTGCAAGTCAAATGAGTTCATAAAAGTAGTAATCAATTTAGTTCAAGAATGGTTCATGCATTTAGCCCCAAAATATAGTAAAACGGTAAAAGGGGCTGTGATTACTCACTGTTGCAATAGTTATGATGACGAGTGGATGCATGAAATGAGACGCAACTCTCTAACCATGACCTATTATGAATGATATGCTCTAATATAAGTCATGAAACAATGTCGCATGCAAATCCACATGTAATCTATACCACTTGTACATTTTGAAAATAGAATTTATCGTCGAATATATGTTTATGACATCTCGTCATGTTATAAAATACTTTACAAGTATTTACGTTGAAATGATATCCTACGATAGTCATTTTGTAATTTATTATGAAGTCATAACTTTTCGTCGTAAAATAATGTCATTTGACAATTTCATGAAAGTGACTAAATGGCCTTGAAAAGCTAGTCGTAAAATGGTGCACATTGAGTGTTAGGAAACAAACTCAACGGTTTTGGGAAGCTTGTGTCATTATCTCAAAGTTTTAGCATTTAAGTTTTCATCCTAGAGGTCTCGATCATGGAGAAAATATGGGTAAAGTATGGTACTTGTGTCCAAAATATCGTTTAAGGATGGTTTTCGCCAAGTTTAAGTAACCATATTTTATTCATTACAACTCCGCTTAACGAACGATTCGGACATTTTGGAAGATAGACTAGGCGTACTCACTTTTACTAGAAGACATCATGTTATAAAAAGTACTACATCCATGTTAAAACGACCCTCAACATGGTCCTTCGTGGCCGTAATATTTGTCTAATAGAAATATATTAGTTTTCTTATATAATATAGTTACGGCAACTTTGTGTAAACACGTGTAATTTAATCGTTAAAAGTCCGTTTTCTACATTTTATATGTCCTTAGCTTCGTATCAAAGTATACTAATATATTTTGATAAGTCGACACAATTTATAACGCTTAAGACTCATTTTTGACTCGTAAAAGTGGAAGTAACATCTGAAATTTCGAATTTTATAGTTTTCGCTGTCTAACTTGAAAAATTCATAACTTCTTCGTTATAGCTCGTTTAACCCATTCAAGCGCCACGCTGCGTTTTAAAGTGTATTTTCTAAATATCTAGTCCAAAATTTTATCTACTGTCGAGAATTCCAGAATTCAAAAATATGGACGGACCCTTAAGTAAACTTGTCGAAATGAGTTTTCTCGCCAAACCTATTCCAACCAATTCAAACCAACTCCGAAGCTATTCTAATCCTACCATACACCTTCTTAGGGTGTCATGGGTTCCTAGACATCACCAAAAGTGATATGTTTCAAGGAGTAATTATAGGATGATAAATATATACTTATAACTCTTAAAAACTAGTAACTTGATGAGGTGAAGTGAACAAAGTTTAATTCTAAACACCCTAGGTTTTTATTTCAAAACCTTATCTAAGAGTGTGTCTAGATTGTAATAAACTTGACTAGAAAAATTTTGGTGATCTCCTTCTTGAATACTATGGTGGCGGTTCAATGGGAGAAGAGAGAGAGAGAAACTTGATTTTAACCTTTGTATTTTAGTTGTATGTGTTAAATGAAAGTATAATAATGAATATAAGTATTATGCAAGTAGATATTTAGTGAATTAAAGGTGTGAGTCATCCAATATGTCGACCAACATGAAAAGAAAAAGCTAGATGCATTTATTAATAATCAAGTGTTTTAATGTTGAATAAATGTGTAGTTAATTAGGAATTATTAGTAACTTGTGTACATATTTAAGCTTGTAGGGTAGCGTTAGCTAAAAATAAATTTTAACGGATCAAAATAAAATGTATTGAAGTCATAAAATTATAAAAATACATTTCTTGCAAAATTTGAGTGAAATAATAATTATCGTGTAGTTTTTACGAAACCGTAAGTAAAATTTTATACATAACAATTTATATACAAAATAAATTGAAAACATCGGTAAAGTAATAATATTATTTTATAATCTTATTATGAGTACAAAATATATCGGAATAATTTTGGAAGTGTCGGATCAAATGTTCAAATAACGTTTACGCGATAGCGTTTATTTAATAAGAAAATAAACGTTTAATGTAAAATGCAAAACCCATACATAAATTGATATGAAATGATGTTACTAATGATGTGTAGACTAAATCTAGTCTATATGAAATGTCCTGAAATTACGAGTTGTCACATATGACGGTGTGGATAATCGCAAGAGGTGTTAATGTCTCATACTTTGTTTGGGTAGTGAGTACTTAGAGATTTGCTTGAAGTATTGATTCTCTACACCGTTCTTCCATTATTAGGTGCAAGATTAAGATACAAATGTGGGGAAGTTGACTTCAGTTTCAAGTATGGTATATCGGGTTTTCTTCTTGATGGTCACTTCAAATTGTCTACATAAGGGTTGATAAAAATAGTCGAGAGTCTTGAGAAGTTGATTCTCACAAGAGTTCAAGTGTTCTTCTCAACAAATTTCTAGTATCACGGGCTTATAATGATTTGATGACTCAAGTGTCAAAACCGACAAGGGGAAGGAGACAAGCATCTAAAGCGAGTAAACTTGATGAACTTAATTCTTCTAAGTGATTGAAGATATCCCGGGAAGACAAATGTTATTACCGCAGAGAAACTCAAAGTTTGACTCATGGCGAGTAAACTTGATGAACTTAATACTTCTAAGTGATTGAAGATATCCCGGGAAGACAAATGTCATTACCGCAGAGAAACTCAATGTTTGACTCATGGCGTTTAGTGTTTATTCCAACTATGTAGGGGAAGAGAGGTTAGAGAAAGTTTATGAAGATAAAAGAGGTACACAAGTGTGTGGTGATTTCGATGGAATCACTATCATCGATGGAGAGAATTGTGTACATTAGGGCGCCATTTTTTTCACTTGAGGGCTTAATCGGTGATTCGAGATATAATCACTTATTCCGAGTTGACATCCATGAGATTGTCATCCAGAGATAATCGATGACACGGCTTGCTTCTTCAATGTTATCGATTATTCCTTCCTTGTGTAGTGGTATACTTGGATACTTGAGCTTCATACACGATCATCGGGGAAGAAAAATGTGAACATGGGAGGTGTTTTCATTCCCTCATGATGAGTATTCGGAGAGCTCTTGGGTATTGGTGTATACGGTTCTTGAGCTTCATACACGATCATCCGGAAGAAAAATGTGAACATGGGAAGGTGTTTTCATTCCCTCATGATGTGTGTTCGGGAGAGTTCTTGAGCATTATACAAAAAACCGGCCGCTTCAATTCAACTATCCGGGGAATTGTTCTCTTGACACCTTTTTGGAATGGATTGCTTGGACCTCGGTGGAAAAGAAATTTGAGAAGATTATTTAAGTGTGGGATGAAACGTTGTCGGTGTTCTATTGGATGATATAACCCGAACAAAGAATCTAGATTATCGTTCTTAAAAGGAGCGGTGGGATTTATGATAATGGTGTGCTTCTTTGTGCACCGCTAAAGCAAGATTTAAATAGAGCTTGAATCTGCTCATCTAATGGATTTTCGGTTTGGGGAAGGCGCCAAAGTCTCTCTTCTCAAAGGCTCATGTTCATCTTTTATTCGGAGCCTCGATTTGCTTTGGTGGTGAATGTTTAAGAGATGATGACTTCTATCTTCTACAACGGGGCTGCTTGATATCCTTATCTCGGTACTCGTATCGTCATCTTCTTTTACTATATCATCTATTCTATCTTTGTATATATTTATCCGAAAAATAAAATACAAAAATATAAAACCAACAAAAGAAAATAGAAAAATATAAAACCTTCAAAAACCCATAAAAATCAGAAAATTTCAAAAATACAAAAAATATGTTTTTCAAGACATGTCTTACAGTATCGATAACATCTACGGTCTTAGAAATGTCATTCAATAATGGCACGGGACCGTAGATGAAGTTCAGCAGGAGGTGTAAATATTCTTTTCAAACATGTCACAAATCAAATGGCTTACGATTATTTTCGTAACCAGCGCTTCAAAAATGGCTTGCGGTTACTTGATCGCAACCGTGCTTAAACTAATGGTTTGCTATTATTTGAGATAGCAACCCGTTCTTCAAGAAAGGAAAGTGTTGCGCTAAACAATTTTTCAAATATTTCGTGCACTTATGATAACGCTACACGCCGCCGTTCGGGGTCAAGGAAACTTCCTTTTCTTGAGCAAGTTTTATAACACCACAGGCGATGAACCTAATCGTTGTAGTGTAGTAATTAGGGTAAGCCACGGGTATTGATATCGTTCTCTAGGGAATAGGAATGCTAGTAAGGAGTTACTACGCTAAGGTTAAGGTTGAGGAAGATTATTTTTTTCTTTTTATATTTTATGAAATGGAAAGGTACGAATCTCGGGTATTGGATTTGGGGGTTGGTATTTCACCGATTACTCTACTATTATCTAATTATCTAAACTAAGGTTGTGGGAGTCTATGTCTAATTAATGTGTGCTCGTATGATAGTTTAAAGATGTGTTTACTTAGGTTGTACTACTCCTTAATTATCTCCTATTGATGGTTGAGTTGTCACGTCTTATTCTTAATTGCGTTGTGTGTCTAAAGTTGTAGGGTATGTGTTTCTCCCAACTCTTTGAACTTACCAAAGGGTCTCGATCTACAAACCCACTAGGGATGATAAACTCCTACTCTAAGGCGCTCTTTGGATGGTTTAGCCTACAACTACTCGGTAATTATATTCTAAGGTTCACAAAGATGAATCAAGCATTAAGTACACAACGAATGACCTATCGCATTACTAGATCATTAATCAACTAAGATAAGAAACAACCAATCAATATTCAATAATTAAGTTTCATACTTCCTAAGCAAACACACAAATAAATTAGCCGGACATGGAGAACATGCAAGCATACACACAAATAATCAAAGACATAATTGAATTAATGAAGTAAAGACTTATCTTGATGTAAGATAGGGTTTAAAACCCTAAAATCTTGTACAAGACACCTTAGGTTCGGTTTAGGTTTTCACTCCAAAGACTCTCCACCCTGATCGAAAAATTCGGATTCTATATATAAGATTACATATGCGACGGCGTCACCTTATGTTTCGTGGACGCCGTCGTGTCGCCGTCATTGGGGTTTCGTCTTGCCACGTTAACCTTGCGACGACGCCACCTTATGTCCGTGACGCCGTCCTCTTGACCGGCGTCGTCTGGATTGCATCTAGGCCGCCCGAGTAGCGACGGCCTACTCTTTCACAACTAGACGTCGTCACTTGAAAATACGAGTTTGAGTTACGAATCGTCACAAAATCTTGGGACGGCGTCGCCATTAGCACCGACGCCGCCTTCTAATTTCAAAGAATCGTGAGTGTCTCGATTTTGACTTTGGCCATTTCCTTCATATATTCGCCTTTTCGTCCAAATAAGTGCCATTCCAAACATTTTGCCTTCAAGAGACCTAAAAAGTGAAAAGGAACGATATTAAGCAATAACGGATACAAAGTGATCAAATAAGGACTTAAACGACCCTCAAAATGGTACCTTTAAAACCTTATCAAATATCCCTACACTTGTTATTTGCTTGTCCTCAAGCAAATGTGCTTTTAACCAATTAATTTATAAGTTAGGGGTCATGAAGCATTAATTCAAAGCGGTCCACAACACATATAAGCCCAGAAAGTCATAACAAGCACGGAATTACATACTAGCACCTCACATGGGGTGTTTGGATACTCACATCTCTCGGGTGTATATATGAAATATAACAAATAGGAAATGGAAGATAAACACTCATTAACGGTCCTAGTACATAGATTACCATAGGCTTGAGAATAGATCAAACCTTCATCGCTTTGGCGTAAGCACATAGGAAAGACTATCAAAGAGGTCTTTTAAAGGGTTGTAATGTTAGGCTAACGGTAGGGAAACAAAGGGTTTGGTGGGATAGGCTATTTAGTGGTGGTAAGTCAAAAATCTCTATGTTAAATGCATATGAATAATGGCGTTGCTAAGCCAAGACTCGACACTCTAAAACTCTAGGTAACGAAAATAAACAAACATAAATTTAAAGGATAGATGTAGGATGGTAGCCCGCTTTTGTTTGTTTTTTTTTTTTTTTTTTTTTTCACTCTATTTTTTTTCTTTTCTCTTTTTCTATATATATATTTTTTTCATACACTTTTACTCTACCATCCTCTACGGTAACATCAAACTAATAGGATTTATAGGCACATCCCTACACTTGAGTTTTTATTACTCTAACACTAATTTGACCCGATTTGAAAAGATCAAAACACTTGGGGTACATTATTACGCAAACAAAGGGAATTTGAATTTAACGTTCCCTTCCGTCATTTCATAAACTTTAACTTTTCCCATGAATCCCAATCGTCCCAAAAGCGTATACAAAGGATATGACTCGACTTAGCAACTTATGCAAGCAACTAGATAATTGAACTAAGGGTTTAGGGTGATAACAAACATTTGCACTAAAAGTGAGTGCATAAGGGGTAGGCTAAGGCGATTTGGGTGTATATTTGGGGTGGGGTGTAAACAATGCTCTTCATTGATATTCGGAAAAACCGAAACATCACGAGAACCGCGAAAAGGATAGGCTCGAGGGGTTAACTAGGGGTATCGTGTACTAAAGATGAGTACAACGCAAAGGGTGTGGGGAATTACTCAACCGATATGGAAGAAGTAATTATGTTACGGTGTCAAACAAGGGTTATCCTAATGCCTCTTATCATTTAGTTATTCCTAACTACACAAGTGTAGCCTCACTTGCGATCTCGGAATGCATCACAAAACAAGTTCTAGAATCTAATATACTACGGTTCACACTCTAAGCATTGAAGATGAATGCTTTAATTCCTACTAATCTAAGGCGATCCTCACATTTTGGTGGAATTTGGGTGGTAAAGGGTTTTTGTGCTAGTCATGCAACTTCCTATCCATGAGACGCTTTTGTCAAGACTAATGGCCCACTCCTATATGTCATAAAAAAAATTTTAATTTGGTGCCAAAATTACCCTAACCGACATTTCCTCATGGTTTATTACACAATCACAATTGGACAAAGCAAATAGTCAAGGCTAAGCATAGTTTCAAAGTTCCCGTTTTATTTTCCCTCCCTACACTTAAACTGAACATTGTCCCCAATGTTCCTCGAAAGTATCAAAGTTATGATAAAAGAAGGTAATTAAAAACGAAAGAAACTAGTACTCCCACGATTAGCTTGGTAGGATCCGTGTAAAGTGGTGGTTAAATCCTTTTCAAGAAGAATTATTGCGTGAAAAGCTCCTTCCAATCTTATGTAACTTCTTCACGACAAACTAAACGTGCACACTTGAAGAAAACAAACGAAACCTTAGCGTAAAATCGGCGGTAATAATATATATAAGACTCGATTTAAACTAGGATATAATGCTTGTGGAATGGATGTTTTTGAATTTCTAAGAAAATTAAGACACGGAAAATTCAAAAATTTATAAGTAGCTCGAAAACGAGAAAAAAAGTAATCGATGTTTTACTCCTTCGACGCCGTCGGGTTATCCCGACAAAAGCGGTGCGATTTTCGGAAAAAATTCGGAAAATTTACATCTTTAGAATCTGGAAAAATTTACGCAAAACATCCATTATGACTCGATACAAGCATTTGACTCGAACAAACAAACATAAATATCTTTTAGTTAATTGTTATTCTCATGTTTACGTTTCTTTTGAAAGCGTGTAATCCTCCCTACACTTATCCTTTATGTAAAATACCTTTATATGCAATTAAGGCGAGGTTAACAACAAAATAAAGCATTTTACAAATTTAAACATGAGGATAAACAATTAATGAAAGATATATGACACTAACAAGCAAACAATTAAGCATGGGTTGCCTCCCGAAGCGCTTTTCTTTATTTAAGAGTCTTGTAGCTAGACTCATAGTCGTGCTCACGTTTTCTCATTACCGCCCTCTTGACCCTTTGTTTTCCCTTCATCGAAAGGGTGTAGGCGCTGTATGCTCACCGTGGATTCCTTGCCAGCGTTGTCAATTATGGCGACGGTTTTATCTTTAAATTGGTCTCTTAGCGTGAAAGGCCCAAACCATCTTGGTTTGTTTCTTCCTCGTAATGCCCTTATCCGAGATCTATACAAGAGCACTTTTTCTCCCTTTAGAAATTCCTTACGGTCCTTTTGTACCTTAGGTATTGAGGTGGGATTGCTTCCTAACTTTTATCGGGTTTCCACAATGTCGCATACAATCCTTGAACCATAAAGTCTCTAAGCCCTTTTTCCCGGTCATTCATCTTCTTCTTAACATTGTTGCCCGGGGCTTTTCGATTTCCACCGTAATCATTTCCATGATCTTAAGAGGGTATCTTGGGATGATGGGTATCCTAGCGTACCCTTCCCGCTTTTGAGTATCATGATGCCTTCTCCGCATTTGATGGTTGCCTTGGCGGTGGCGAACGGTGTCCCAAGAATGAGGGGCGTTTTATCTTCCTCAACATCAATGATCACGAAATCCACCGGATAAGCGATGTTAGCCACCTCAATTAGAACATCAACGGCGATTCCTACGGGGTGGACATAAGTATGATTAGCTAAGGAAAGTCTAAGGTCGGTTTTGGTGGTTTCTCTTTAGTTAACTTATTATAGATTGACAATGGCATTATGTTCACATCGGTCCCTTGATCGGCCAAGGCATTTATATTGTCCATGTCACCGACACTAACCGGTATCACGAAATTCCATGTGGTGTCTCGTTTTCTTGTTAACGGTTTTTATAACCAACTCATACAGAGGTTCCATAGGTAAGGCGTCGTATTCTTCTTCCGTCATTTTCCTTCAAGAGCTTCCCTAAGAACTTCATTGTACCTAAAGTTGTTTACTTGGTTTGCAATGGTTTTCTTGTTAATTTCGTGCTTAAGGTAATACTCAATGGTCTCGGGTTCATCATTAGGCGCAGACTCATCCTTCGTGCTTTCCTCGGTTTCCACATCTCGGCCCTTGCATTCTCGGGCATAATGGAAGCAAGCGTTTACAAATGAAGTGGGAGGGCAATCATTGCTTCTTACGAGCACTTTTTGGGAACCTTTGTTTTGGTAAATTCAATTACCAAATCCATCATTTCTTTCATTTTGCTTGCATTTCCTCTCTCGCCTATAAACCTCCTCTTCAATCGGCTAATCTCTCTGTATGAGCTGCCATGTACTCCTCATTTGATCCTTGAAGCTTGGTGAAAGTGGTTTTGGGAAGTAGAACGGAAGTGCCTTTCGAAAGTGGGTTTTGCTCGCGACTTGGGATTCCGAAAGAGGTGTGGAGCGGTTGGTGGAGTGGGCGGATTTGGCGACCTCTCGAGGAATTTGTACTGGTGCTCTTTTCTGTCTTTCCATAAGATAATCAATTCCTCTCTATGGCACTCAATTGCTCTTGAGTGTATCGGAGGATTCGGAAGGAGTGGATATGGCATTAACCACGTTAATCGGAGTTTCGGAGATTCACTCCAATCTTCGTAGCTTTGATCGGCAAGCTCCTCTATAATATCCCATGATTTCTCTGCATTAAAGTCGCTGAGTCTTCCACGGCGGCTCGATCAATGGATCGTCGAGTGATGAAATCGGTATGATCATAGAAGATTTGGATTTGAAGCCAAAGATCAATGCCATGGTGTGGAAGTCACGGAGTAGTTCCTTAAATCGAGTCCATGCTTTGTAAAGAGACTCACCTTGGAGCTGCTTTGGAATGTCAAGATGTCTCGCCTAAGCTTAGTGGTTCTCCCGGTGGGAAAAATTGAGCAAGGAAGCGAGAGGTAAGATCATCCCAACTTGAGATGGAGCCGTGGAAGTCGCTCAAGCCAATTACTAGCTTGGTCCCGTAGAGAATTAGAAGAGACGCAGCGTGGTCTCCCGAGTAGTAGCATCAAGGTCGATGGAATCGACAATTTTGAGAAATCCTCAGATCTTGATTTGGATCTTGAACGAAGTCCATGGAATGCACATCCGTTTTGCACCAACCGGATGGTGTCGGATCGCAGGCCGTAGTTTGGGCTTGGTCGGGAAGCTCAATGGTGTTCCTATAGCCTAGGTGGCTTGGTCTCGATTATTCACCAAGAGTACGGGCTCTTGGCGGGTCATTTGGCGGTGGGTTGATGAATGGTAGTGGGTTATCACCTTCCATGATGAAAAGTGATGAGGTTACGAACAAAAGGTCACGAAGAAGGGGATAGACTAAGAGGAAGCTAAAATGAGAAAAATTTACTTGATAGGAATCAAGCAAAGAACCTAAGCGATGTGGACTACTAACTAGCTATTCTATTCCCGCGGCGCCTAAAACTTGATAACGCTACACGCGTCGTTCGGGGTCAAGGAAACTTCCTTTTCTTGAGCAAGTTTTATAACACCCTAGGCGATGAACCTAATCGTTGTAGTGTAGTAATTAGGGTAAGCCACGGGTATTGATATCGTTCTCTAGGGAATAGGAATGCTAGTAAGGAGTTACTACGCTAAGGTTAAGGTTGAGGAAGATTATTTTTTCTTTTATATTTTATGAAATGGAAAGGTACGAATCTCGGGTATTGGATTTGGGGGTTGGTATTTCTACCGATTACTCTACTATTATCTAATTATCTAAACTAAGGTTGTGGGAGTCTATGTCTAATTAATGTGTGCTCGTATGATAGTTTAAAGATGTGTTTACTTAGGTTGTACTACTCCTTAATTATCTCTATTGATGGTTGAGTTGTCACGTCTTATTCTTAATTGCGTTGTGTGTCTAAAGTTGTAGGGTATCGTTTCTCCCAACTCTTTGAACTTACCAAAGGGTCTCGTCTACAAACCCACTAGGGATGATAAACTCCTACTCTAAGGCGCTCTTTGGATGGTTTAGCCTACAACTACTCGGTAATTATATTCTAAGGTTCACAAAGATGAATCAAGCATTAAGTACACAACGAATGACCTATCGCATTACTAGATCATTAATCAACTAAGATAAGAAACAACCAATCAATATTCAATAATTAAGTTTCATACTTCCTAAGCAAACACACAAATAAATTAGCCGGACATGGAGAACATGCAAGCATACACACAAATAATCGAAGACATAATTGAATTAATGAAGTAAAGACTTATCTTGATGTAAGATAGGGTTTAAAACCCTAAAATCTTGTACAAGACACCTTAGGTTCGGTTTTAGGTTTTCACTCCAAAAGACTCTCCACCACGGTGAAAATTTGGATTCTATATATAAGATTACATATGCGACGGCGTCACCTTATGTTTCGTGACGCCGTCGTGTCGCCATCATTAGGGTTTCGTCTTGGCCACGTTAACCTTGCGACGGCGTCACCTTATGTCCGTGACGCCGTCCTCTTGACCGACGTCGTCGGATTGCATCTAGGCCGTGCGAGTAGCGACGGCCTACTCTTTCACAACTAGACGTTGTCACTTGAAAATCTGAGTTTTGAGTTACGAATCGTCACAAAAATCTTGGGACGGCGTCGCCATTAGCACCGACGCCGTCGCTTCTAATTTCAAAGAATGTGAGTGTCTCGATTTTGACTTTGGCCATTTCCTTCATATATCCGCGCCTTTTCGTCCAAATAAGTGCCATTCCAACATTTTGCCTTCAAGAGACCTAAAAGTGAAAAGGGCGATATTAAGCAATAACGGATACAAAAGTGATCAAATAAGGACTTAAACGACCCTCAAAATGGTACCTTTTAAAACCTTATCAACTTATCCTAAAATCTAAATGAGGAAAGTATGTCGAAGGACTGCTGTTCCTACACAAATGTTTTTCCGTCTAAAATTTTTCAGAAAAATATTTGTTGTTTTAACAAAATGGTGGTAATTGAGTTGCTTGTAAATCAATCGATTCGAGTTTTTAAAATTAAAAACTCAATCAATGACTTAGCTTTTAATATTTTCGGAAAATAAGTCATTGATTGAGGGGAGAATGTTTTCAAATCTATATCATCTAACGAGCTTTCTTTATTATCCTCGTTTAATTAAAATGATATTTGCACCGTGTCGAAGGACTAGGAATTTAGGATATGATTGTTAGGTTTAGATGATTAGAGTTTGATTAACACATAAACCCCATGCCTTATATGATCGATTGTTATGTTGAATTGACTTCATTTAGTCGATTGTTGTTATGGGTGATGTCGACCACCATATATCGTATGTGTGTTCACTAACGTGTCACGGTATATTGGTTATAAGAATGTTCGATCCGGATCCCACAAATGAAGATGATGGATGCCGAAAGGAAAGGGTAACTATATCTTGGGTTGACAAATGAAGAAGCGGAGCTTCATTGGACTTCTATGGAGAGTTGGCAAAAATGCAGCGTAAGAGGTCTCCTTGCATCGTGAGATGGTTTCTTCTAAGTGATTGAAGAAAGCGAGCTTAATTTGACCTCGGTTGGCATTCAAAATGCAACGAAGAAGAAGTCTCACTGCATCGGCAGATGGTTTTTCTTCCAAACCCTACAAAGAACAAAAGCGGAAGCTTCTCTACCACCTAATGTATCTTTGTGCGGGACAAGTAGTGAATGATACCATTTTCTAAAACTTTGAAAATATTGTTTTGAAAATGGAAAAATATTGTTTTGAAAATTAATCGGATTCAAAGTTTTGAAATCAATCGGACTCTTATTTTGTCAAATCTTAAGTGATTTCAAATTAAATATTTTCAAACGATATTTCATCAAAAGGTCCGTTTATGCGTAATTAAGTGGTGATCTAAAGATTTAATGTTATGTCATGGTATGATTTTTCTTTAGAATCAAGGTCTTTCAAAATGAAACTTTTACATTCTTGTTTGATTGTGAAATTGTTTTGTTTTACTTAAAAGATCTCTTTAAAACTATCATACCTGACACTAACAATCTTTAATGTCTTAAAATGGTCCTTATCTGTCATCTTTCAAAATTAAATCTTGCCACGTCTTTCCCCAAACTTTTCTAAATGATTTTAATCAATTGGGATCACAAATCTCAATTTGTTTGAAAGTTTTGATCAGGGGAGAAATTGTGATTTAAATCTCAAATCTGTTTTAATGGAATTGGTTTTAGTCCTTCAAAGGCACTCCTGCCTCCATGTGCCAAACGATTTCTAATACATAATGCACATGTTTAGGGGGAGCATCTATACAAAAACAAGATGAGTATTTAAACCTGGCCACATTTTCTCCTATGTTTTTCTAAACCTTATTAAATCACTTGGGATCCAAAATCTCAAAGGGTTTGATATTTTTGATCGGGGGAGAATCTGTGATTTAATAATGAAATTTGATAAAAGGTGAGTTTGATTCAATTGTGCAGGCTGCTCTCTCATATGTGCTAAACCCTTTCGAATCACGAAGCACATATTGAGGGGGAGCATTTTAAAAGAAAATAAACTATCGAGGTACAAAAGCTTTTATGTTTTAACATAAAGTACCTTGATTGAGTTTTAAATGGTTTCTTAATGGATTTTGTGATCATGGATGTAATCGTGGATGTGCTTCTAAAGAACTCTTGCCTATGTGATAAAATGATTTCAAATATCCTATGCACATATTGAGGGAGAATTTACCAAGAAAATCAAATGGCTTTTTCTATGAAAATTGTGATCAAAGAAAATATTTCAAAGTCCTCTTGCCTCCTTGTGCTAAACAATTTCTAAATCATTTGCACATGTTGAGGGGAGGTTTTCTAAATGATCAAAACTATTAAGGTACAAAATGCTTTGATCTCGTATCACAAGTACCTTGATTGTTTTCCAAATGATTTTCAATTGGTTTCAAGAAGGAATGAAGCTGTACCAAAAGACCGACCATTTTACTTTATGCATGGAGTTATAAGGATGGTGAGGTTAGGTATTAGTTCCCACGATCCGCTGAACCGGAGGGATCTACCGAGGACAATCCACTAGATAGTGTAGAGTCCTTGGGTATATTGAAAAAGGAGAAAATGAGAAATGGGAAGAGTGCGGATGAGGCGAGCTAGTCTTGGAATATACCCAACAAGGTTCTAGTTATGAAGTCTCGGTAAGCTTGAAGGGTTGAAGAATGAAAAAGAAATAAGTGTGAAAAAGGGTGAAAAGAAATAGCCCTCCAATAATTCAACCTTAGAGGCGACACCGGGTTCAATACATATACTACCGGTGGTTACTAAGGTAACACCGGTATTGAAGACAAGATGTCATGGACCCAGTGACGACTTTGCACTAAACTTCCCAAGCTACTCAAGTTCCTCTTAAAGGGCTTGTTTCATTCTCACGGGAACCGACATAATCTATCGACTTTCTCTTAGAGATTGTTGATATTGAAGAAGGAGACCCTCTCCTAGTCTCAAACACGGGAACCAAATGTGCACTATTGAGTCTAGAGCCAAGAGATCATCCACAATATCTCGTTAGGACACAAAATTCATGAAGACTTGCTTTGTTTCACACAATGTGGAAAGTAAGTATATATTAAGAGTCCCACATTATCCTTATGGTATTGCTAGAACATCCGAGTGATATGAAAATATTCACGATGAAGATGGAAATCCTTCTAGAGCCAACATCATACAAGCTCTTGGTGGGTGACATGTGTGATCTTCTCGTAAGATCAAGCTTGTGACAACCGGATAGAGACGATGGGAGATTCGGTCTTGAATCAACCTTGGTCCGAGAATGGAATTGACGAATACTTTTGGAAAACCGTTCGATGTGCAAACCTTCTTTTCTCTAGCACGTCGAATGTGTACTTATGTTTTCAAACACAAACAGTATCTCTGATTGAAAAAATACTTTTGGAAAAACCGTTCGATGTGCGAATCTCTTCTTTTATCTAGTACATCAAATGTGTACTCTTTTCAAATACAAAAGGTATTTTTGATTGAAAATTGATCTTTCTTATAAAACCTTCGTCGTATTGCAAAACTCTTTCTTCTAAGCAATACGCGATTGTTTTCAAATCATTTTCATCAATCGGTGAATCTCAATTTTTGGTTCACTCACTCCGTGTTGTCTTCTTTGAGGCGTTCGGTTTGAGAACGGCTAGAACAATTGCGAAACCCTGTCAAGGAGATTCTTAGGAATCCTACACGATCACATGCGATACTTGTCTCGATCAATGGGGAACCATGGGCGTGTACCTCAATTCAACGAAAGTGATCAAAGGCGCTTCGTGTGTTTTATGCTAACTATTGTTTGCGGTACATTTGGACGATTGCGGTGATCGAATTGAGCGGTCAATCAAAGCCGCATGCTCACGGCATCCACACTTAATTTGAAGAAATCATGGTGGTGCATATCTACATAACTGGCTCGATATTTCATACTATGCTTCGCTTCGGCTGCAAATATCTTGAACCGATGAAGGCTTCCGCTACTCGATGGAAAGATGTCATGATTCAAAAGGGTGAGCATGTCGGTCCAAAAGTCACAACTTCACATGATGGCAACACAATAAAGGGTGATCCGGAGATTTCTTGTGGCTGATGATCTCAATGAAAGCTCGAAGATCATCAAAGATGTGGATCAGTTGAAAGGCCTCCACTAAAGTACAAACTATGTGGACTTTAAAGAATCACTGCTTAAGCACAAAGATTGCAGAATTGAAGAATTGAAGTCTACGAGCTCAAGAACAAAGTCAAGAATAGAATGCTAGGATTCAAAATGTAAAACATGGGGTGACCTCCTTAGGGAGATTGTTAGGAATTAGAAATTCCATAAGTAAAAGTCGGTCACCCCAAATATTATCTAGCATAAATTAGCTCGTAGACTTGTTATTAGTTACGTTATTTAGCGTTTATTAGTTAGTTTGTAGTGTAGTTTAGTTTAGAGCAACACCGTGGAGGAAGGACGGGTCTTTACCCACTGTATGCACGATCCACGTGCCGATAGGAGGTCGTGTATTGTGTAACTATAAATACCCTTCCATCCATGGAAGGGTGTGGCTCTTGGAATCTAACCTTTCATTTGTTTAAGCAACTCTCATCAAGAACCTCCTCTCAACTCTCTTCATCTCTAAAGTGGCTTTTACGTTTAATCACAATCCTAGACCACCGAATCATTAAACAACATAAATAATCACGATCCTACATATTACTTGCGCTAAGGAGTTGAAGTCCCGTGGCTAAATGAAGATAATATTTACTCAGGGGACGAAAAGTAAATATAACAAGTGCGATCGGGGACTAAAGGTGACAACTTATATGAAGTTTATTTACTTCAAGGACTACAATATAAATGAAGAAGTACGATGAGGGGCCTAAAGCGACATCTAGTGCAAAAATGTTTCAAGTAAATGAAAGGATGAAAGAAAGTACGAAGTTGAGATTTCTATAAGTAGTTACGGCGTAACTTAGTTACGACGTAACTATTTATTTAAGTTACGACGTAACTTTAGTTACGACGTAATTAATTTATTTAATTACGCCGTAACCATGTCGGGGCCTATAAATACAGCCCTAAATCTGTATTTTGAGTATCTCTCTTCACCCTCTCCTGTGGGTCGATTAGGCACCACTCGGGGCATTTTCCAGTGATCCAAGCCGATTCAAGGAAGAATTCACTCACAATCATCATCATTATTAGCTCTACATCAAGTAATTTGTATCAAACATTATGTTCAATTCAATTTATGATTTATTCATTTTTGTTGGTATGATTTACTATATGTTTGGCTAAGCACCCTGGTGTTGGCCTTGTTATGATTCCTTAATTGTTTTGTTTTCGTTTACTTTACTTCCGTACAATTATTTCTAAGTGTATGCATGCATAGTTCTTTGGTAGTTACCCCTGGTTCGGTAGTTTTGAATGGCGGTAGAGGACAATTGCCTAGGAGATATGACCAACTGACCCTAGGTGAGCGGACTAAGACGGGAAGGATAAGATATGACCAACTGACGACCCTTTCTACTTGTGCGATTTGACCAACTGATCACCTATCGTTTGGATGAACTTAAGACCTGGGGGGTGTAGTGTCTAAGTTCCTAATGGCCGGGCACTCACTATTTTGAATCTAGCATGTAGCGGTACTTAATGACTTGGCTTAGGGGACCGGGAACAACAGGACTTATGACGGTGCGCTGATTTCTCTGTGGTGGCATCTTTCTTTGATAGGTTAGGCGAATTGACCAAATCTTGTCCTCTCGAATTTGACCCCACCTGAAGTAATTGGAAGTAAGTAGACGTAGACATAACTAGCTAGGAGGATTAACTAGGTTAGCACCACTCTCCTTTATTGATCCCACCTTCTCCTTTTATTGCATTTAGTAGTTAATTAATTAAATCCTTATCGAAACCATCTTATAATCGTGACATAGACTTAAGTTAATTTCCGATCCTCTTAGCTCTTGGGACGACCTCGGCTTTACCGTTTACTACACTACACACGACCGGGTACACTGCCCATTAGTGCATTAGGGTAGACCATAGGTATAGCGAGACACTATAAATATTAAGACACGTCAAGAAAACCGCATCAAGTTTTTGGCGCATCGCCGGGAGCTATTTTAGGATTTTAATTTAAGTTTTCTTTTCTTTCTCCTATTCTCATTTTCTTTGTTTCTTGTGTGAATTTGGTAATCATGGAAATGGAACCGATTTTGATAATATGACATTGGAAGAATCTTGAGTACGAGCGAAATGGAAAGAAAAGTTTTGAGAATCGTCAATCTTGGAGAACTTCTACGAGATCGCCTTCCTTAGAGCATTTCTTTCAACCATATACCTATGGTGATTATGTATCTCCTCAAGAGTATGATGAATTGGACATGGATAACATGACCATTCATGAATATGAATTATATCTGACCAACCGATGTCGGAAGATGAACAACTTTAGTGATTATTCATATAACACTCGATCCCGAACCCGATGATAGCGAGTTGATGATTGAAAGAGCGTTGGACGATTTGTTGAATTGTCTTTGAAAATCTTCAACGCATGGAACAAGAGGAGACTCGTGATGAGCTATTAAGGATGTGAACCTTCAAAGTAAGGACCTTCTTAACTTTCCTATTTCTCCTATTACTAATATTTTTCCTAGTGTTTGTGAACAGGATGCAGATAATGTCAATTTCGACGTTACAAAGGAGGAAGAGGAAGCCGAGGAGGAATGTGATGAATGGAATTTTTATGACATGTGGGATATCATGGTAGAGGATGTTGAAAGGCTTAGGCAAATTCTAACACTTCCCATGCGTAATGAACCCATCCCAGAGCCGGTAATGCAACCCTTGACATCACCTATCACACCTGCCAATGACTGTTCTGTAGCACCAACTACCAACCCATTGTTGAACGAGCTTATAAAGGAATTCGGAGATGAGATTTTGGATATTTCAGTGGTTGACGATGAAGCCGAATGCGACCCTGCTAAAGATGTGAAGGAGCTCGAGGAACCGCTTTATAAAGATCCTTCATCATTTTCTATGGACGAAAGGGCACATCTGGCAGTTGATGAAACGAATTTGGTTTTGAAGAAAGTTAGTCAACAACAACATGGAACAAGCCAATCCTCTAATCCGTCAATGAACATGGGTCCGGTAAGTAGGGAAATGACTTCTCCCCTGAGGTATGACTTTAATTCATCATTTCCCCATCCCATAGCAAATTCACACCCTCATGGTGTTTATTGCTATTTTCACCCACACTTGATTTTAAGTGAGGGGATGAACACCCTTTTACGTAGTAAATAAGGGTGGAGTCAAGCTCGTGACTCGAACAAAAATAAGCGCTTCGTGGGAGGCACCCCATGCTTATCTTTTCTTTTTCATTTTTTTAGGATAGTTGGGTTTTGTGTTTTTAACCATTTTTGCAGGAATTGGAGAAGATTGCATCAGTAACTAAACAGGGACCTGTCCTGTCCATCAGTTATGGCGTAACTCATCCCAATGATTACGCCGTAACACATCACAAGTTGCGTTTCTCTCCAGAGCATTACCAATTATGGCGTAATCCCATTCCGTGGTTACGCCGTAGCTATTCTCCAGTAGCAAATTGCCAGGTTTGCCACAATTACGGTGTAACTCTTTTATTGGGGTTACGACGTAATTCTCTTGTTGTTATAATTATTTCCTATATTAGCACAATAACCTTGTATTAGTTTTAAATGAACTTTGTGGGTGTGTTCCCTGTAAACCCTCACGAGACTACACTCGTCCACTTGGGACACCAAGTGGTTTAAAAGACTTGTTGCATTCGCTAAATGCAACCGTGATTCCTGAAAGTGAGTTAGGTTTTCTTTTCTTTTATTGCTTGTTGTTTTCTAGTATGATGCGTTTGGTTGTCTTAAGTGAATTCGAGTTATTAAAGTTTGCTCATGAATCTCAAAGCGGGACGCGTTTGTTCGTGTGTCTTCGATCATGCCGAGCAAATCCGGGAGTTTTCTATTCCAATTCTAACCCTTCTTATCTTTCATTTATATGCTTAAGTATGACCCAGTGGGGGAAGGGATTAGACATAGACACCGCTTGATTTTACTTGCCCTTATTTTTCTAGTTTTGATGAAAAGTGTTTCATTAATATAATTTTGACATGTTTTCATTACTTAGCTGGAGTAATCTAGACCGAGCACACCTACCCTATATTTCCATTGTGTGAGGATAAGCCTTTCCGTTTTCCCCTTATACATAATTCCATTAAAATGAGTGTGCGGTGGTGTAGTAGACTTTAGAACTTGGCCTTGTATATCTTTTCGAGACCATTATCATGAGCATTACATCGAGGTAACTCGGTGTGATCGGTCTGACTAGGATATAAGGCAATTTTAGGATTAAACCCAAATAGCCCATATATGTATTGTGTATATTGACTTTTCACATCGATTAGTCAATCCCCCTGTTAAACCCTTTTTGTTGCACTCACCATTAGTGCAAGATACCTCTAAATACTCCCTTCAGAGCCTTTCCTTTCATTTTGTTCACCCAATATAATTGTTTCGTTACACCCATCGCCTAGCCTACCCTGTAGTTTCCTTATGTCCATGGTCCGGGCGCTGTTGGTTAATTTTGGTTCCACTAGTGAAAGTCGCGGGTTTTGAATAAAGGGTTTTGGAAGAAAATCGGGTTTAGATGATAGTTGATCTCAAGTAGGGGGATGCTTTTTATGTTCGTATCGTTTTTATTTTTTATTCATGTACACCTTGTCTTGCATCAAAAAAAAAAGAATGCAAGCAAGAGTTTGTTTATTAGTTTGTTTATAGCTGATAGTATAAATCAGCATATGTGTCGTATTGTGTTGAGTATTCTCGCCTAGTTTAACTGGCGCAAATTTTTACAAATCCGTTTTGTCTTACGGATAAAATTAGAAACCCGAACATTTATATCTCGCCTTTCAAATTTTAATCAATATTCGTATAATGGGGACATTGTACATTTCAAGTGGGGGGATGGGAGATAGAAATGGCCGATTTTGATAGAAATATGTGCTAAATTGACCAAAATTTTAAATTTTTTTATATAGCACATTCTTTTTTCATTGATGATGAAGGCCGAGTTAATGCATCTTATTTGCCTAGATTATGGAGTTTATGAGGCACCACATTACATGTCTTATGCATTAACTCGTGTATTGGATTATTGAAGACCCCTTGACTCTTGACCCTCGATTTTTGCTACGGGATTGAATGCGACTAGTGGTGGGGCGACTATGGACTTAGGAATCTATTTGTTTCGTGTCTTTTTGTTTACACCCATTAAATTTCCCATGTCTTATCCTACCCTTAGTCATGAATCGAGCTTAGGTGAGGAAGCGAGCAATCATTGGTGTCTTGGCCATGAATTTGGTCATGTATCATTGGTTTTGTCCCCCTCGCCGTAGCTCGTTAGTAATGATAAAATAACCCCATAAGCCTGTTGTGTCAACCCATTGCCTTTTAGAATAGCGCATCTATAGACTCTAGTGGTGGAGATTAGTATCTTTGCCAAGCCTATGATAGAATACTCGCCATGATCGGCGGTTGAGTGATCACCCCAAAATATTAAACACGTGAATTATGAGAGAGTGTGATTTCAATTCCTTTTCGTGAGGTGCTCGGTTTGGAATTTTCTAGCTTAGGTGATTTTTAAACTCATAACTTCCAATTAATCTGGGAGATATCTTTTAAGAATTATTTAAAGGGTCTACTTGAGGACAAGTAGGATTCAGTGGGGATATTTGATAACATCAAATTAGCCCGATCTTTATATATCAAATTTCGTGTTTATGGCCTCATTTGCATTAATATGGTACTTAATTCTTTCATATTCGTTCATATTTGCATTTCAGGATAAATAAGGCGTTGGAGCAGAAAATAAGTGATAAAAGGCCAAGTATATGTTCTGAAGATTGATTTACGAGGGCCTTTGGATTTTATGTGAAGATTACGCCGTAACTAGCTAATAAGGTTACGACGTAAATATGAGCTTTGAAGGATACGGCATAACCAATTCTTATGGTTACATCGTAATTATTTTTATGAAGGTTACGGCGTAACATTGCAATTTAGTCACGCCGTAGAGATAATTACGGAGCGGATAATAATATACGGTTGAAGAGTTACGGCGTAATTCAGTAATTTAATTACGCCGTAATTATTACTTGGGCGCTAAGGAGTTGAAGTCCCGTGGCTAAATGAAGATAATATTTACTCCGAGGATGAAAAGTAAATATAACAAGTGCGATCAGGGACTAAAGGTGACAACTTATATGAAGTTTATTTAGTTCAAGGATTACAATATAAATGAAGAAGTACGATGAGGGGCCTAAAGCGACATCTAGTGCAAAAATGTTTCAAGTAAATGAAAGGATGAAAGAAAGTACGAAGTTGAGATTTCTATAAGTAGTTACGGCGTAACTTAGTTCTGACGTAACTATTTATTTAAGTTTCTGACGTAACTTTAGTTACTGACGTAATTAATTTATTTAATTACGCCGTAACCATGTCGGAACCTATAAATACAGCCCCAAATGTATTTTTGAGTATCTCTTCACCCTCTCCCGAGGGGTCGATTAGGCACCACCGGGGCATTTTCGGCGATCCGAAGCTAGTTACGAAGGAAGAATTCACTCGCAATCATCATCATTATTAGCTCTACATCAAGTAATTTGTATCAAACATTATGTTCAATTCAATTTATGATTTATTCGTTTTTGTTGGTATGATTTACTATATATTTGGCTAAGCACCCTGGTGCTGGCCTTGTTATAATTCCTTAATTGTTTTGTTTTCGTTTACTTTACTTCCGTACAATTATTTCTAAGTGTATGCATGCATAGTTCTTTGGTAGTTACCCCTGGTTCGGTAGTTTTGAATGGCGGTGAGGCCAATTGCCTAGGAGATATGACCAATGACCTAGGTGAGCGAACCGAGACGGGAAGGGTAAGATATGACCAATGGCGACCCTTTCTACTTGTGCGATTTGACCAACCGATCACCTATCGTTTGGATGAACTTAAGAAGCTGGAGGGTGTAGTGTCTAAGTTCCTAACGGCCGGGCACTCACTATTTTGAATCTAGCATGTAGCGGTACTTAATGACTTGGCTTAGGGGACTAGGAACAACAGGACTTATGACGGTGCGCTGATTTCTCTATGGTGGCATCTTTGCCGATAGGTTAGGCGAATTGACCAAATGTTGTCCTCTCGAATTTGACCCCACCAAGTAATTGGAAGTAAGTGAGCGAGACATAACTAGCTAGGAGGATTAACTAGGTTAGCACCACTCTCCTTTATTGATCCCACCTTCTCCTTTTATTGCATTTAGTAGTTAATTAATTAAATCCTTATTGAAACCATCTTATAATCGTGACATAGACTTAAGTTAATTTCCGATCCTCTTAGCTCTTGGGACGACCTCGGCTTTACAGTTTACTACACTACACACGACCGGGTACACTGCCCGTTAGTGCATTAGGGTAGACCATAGGTATAGCGAGACACTATAAGTATTAAGACCTAGTCAGTAAAACCTGCATCAACTACACACTACAAGCTCCTTTAACCGACGGAGAAGCCTTCACAATGTCGCTTACACTTTATCCAGTCCGAATCTAAATATCGGGTTCTTTATCCGGTACAAGACTAGATACTGGGTTCCATTACAATGGAGGAACCAACACCCTATACACCAAGTATCACAAAACACATCGACACCCATATCGAATACACCTATTAACACAACATACCAACACCTTCAACTAACACAACAAACTAATGGAGAAAGAGAAGAAACATCAAGAAGATTCACTTCAGTGGTCTTGATAAAGACGAAGCCTAGAAAATCATGACCTTGAGCTTGCAAGTCTTCAAGAGTTCATGATCTCACCTTTAAGAGGAACCTAGAGAATCACAAAGAGAAAAGCTACATAAAAGATCCTTAGATATGAGGTTAAAGAGGTTAGAACATAGAGAGAAGATATGTCTAAGAGGGGTAAGAAATAAGGAAGAAATTGCTTACTATTTATAGATATTTTTGCCTACTGTTCACCTGAATACGCCGGATCCCTTCCCAAAGGGATTCGGCTAGTGTAAACCAAGGGATCCGGCTTTCTGGTGAGATCAATCCAGGTCTTGGGTTACAAACTAGGTTATGGGTTATGGGTAATGCACCATGGGTCATGGACTATGGTTCATGGGTACCCAACTAGACACAATGTATATAGACAATATGTTATGGGTCCTGGGTCATGGGTTTAACCCAAGATGATGTCATGCATGATGTAAATGCACATGGGTCATGGGTCATGGGCATGGGTTATGGACCATGGTTTACCCAACACGTATATATATTTCAAGATACATTGAACTAGTATGTATTTTTAAAAAATGTCAGTAACCAAAGTTACTTAAGCGTTTTATAAAAATGGTTTTAGTTTTATATAAACTATTTAACTAAACATGTTTAATAGTTTATATGTTTAGTGAAATGTGTTACTAGTAAACTATTTTCTCAAAGCTTTACGTATTTTATTTATTTCGTTAAAATGTTTTTACGATTTTTATCGACAAAACATAAGAAGATCGTAATATATAAATAAAAGTTTTAATAGTTTATTTGTATTAACAGATTTATATATGTTAAAAATAAGCAAATCTTTTGTATACTAATAGAATTCATTTTAGGCCAAATCGAGGGATTGGATTAACCAATGAGAGGGCTCAATTTTGAAATCTAGCCTTCTCATTGGTTAATTGAGGGCCCGTTTGGTACGCATGTATAGGTATGTATCTATAGGTTTGAAAGTGTTAGGTGATGTTTGATATTGTGATATGGTTTGAGGAAACCCTTAAAACGTGGGTATACCCACACTAGCCAATTGGTGGCTTTCTGGATACCATTCCATCTCTTTTATTTATATTTAATTTTTTGTCAGTGAATTTTTGTCCTTATATGGTTTCCACCACATATTCTCGTTTTGACTTTTTGTCATATATAATTTCTAACCACATGTTAAGTAAATTAAAATATAATATTAAAATCATTCATCTATCTAATTTACTAACCTATATTCAACCAAACAATTTAATTGATATCAATATACCCATAGTCATTCTATCTCATATTAAATTCGATACCCATTGTGATTCCTAGCAACAAACCAAACGGACCATGCGTTTTTTTTTCCCTAAAAAATAGGGGTGATTTTCGTGTTTTGCGAAGGTTTTTATGATTGGGATGGAATGAGGAATAACTAGGTTTAGCGTGACATTGGATACATAGTTGTAGTGGTGGACGTAGGTTTTTTATGTGCGTTACTATTATACAAGGAATTTTCGATATAAATTGTCGTTATGGAGATGTGGAAAACCTAGATAATTATTGACTACAGGAATCGTACTTTCGCCTAAGAAGCTTGACAGGATGTACTTGAGGATTTAGAGTTTACTTCATCTTTTGGTAAAGATAAGTAGACTCTACTTTATGTAAGTAAAGTTATGTAGTTGAATTCGTGCTTGGTTTTATTTGCTTAATTCAGAATTGAATCCTGATGAACCTCTATAATTCTCATGTTTTTCTCATAGTTCAGACTTCAAAAAGGAAATCATAATGTCGAAGATTTAGGATCGTGATATAGAATTTCACCTTGATGATGATTAGGTTGCTTCGCATATGACCTAGCCTTAAGGTGATCGAATCAATGGAAATCATAAGGTTGCTTTAGCACTCTAAGAAAGCCATGAATATTGTGAGATTAGTTTGTCATGATTATAAGATGCCATGACACATGTTTCTATTGTAAGAATGAAGACTATGTTTGGTGATAAATAAGTATGCAAGAAGTAAGGATAGGAGTTGAACTTGGATGATTAGTTTTGCATATTATAGGAGATGGTAGAGGTTGTTGGGGTAACTGTTTTATGGATGAATGTGTGCTCTACTAATATAAATCAAGGAAACTTAGGTCATTAGAAGATGGATTAAGAAGATGGTACCATTTCACTTCATTGGTTAGAGTGTTAGCTTCATGGATAGTACTATGGTTAGCATTTTTGTGTCCACTGTCGTTAAGCCATTTTGACTAGGGTCCAACCTAGCATGAAAGTAAATAGTTAAGTAGAATATATAATTAGCTTATACTATCATATTTAGAGTTTGCTTTATCTTTTGTTTCTAAATAAGTGTGAAATTGGAAAAAATGTAAATTTGATAATAACTATTTAATGGCGTCAAAGATGAGATGTGATGATGATCCCGAGTTAAAAGAAGAACTTAACAGGCATTGATTAGTCTCCAGGTGAACAATTAACTAGAAGAACCACTTTGTTATGATCAGTTGGATTATGTTAATTTAAATCAATGAGTAACCTTCAAGCTTTATGTAGAAAAAAACTATTACAAATCTGATATGGTGTGGTCTTATGTTTCATGATATATTCTCATGCTTTGTAAGGTTCTTTATTACAGATTCCTGTTAGGGTTGCGGGTGGGCTGCTATTTGAACTGTTAGAACAGTCATCTGGTGATCTTTACATTAAAGAAGACGATATTCCGGAAGTACTAAGATCGTGACAAGCACAAAGTTTCTTGGTTATTGCATTGCACGTGAAAAGTTATGCAACAAATTTCAATGTGCAGGAGTTTCAGAAGTCAAGGTAAATCTTTGTAGTTTTATTTCACGTGATAATATGGGTCGAGGGTAACGGGTCAAATGGGCTCTGCTTGAAAAGGATCGTTATTTAGTATTAGTTAAAACAAGACGAGGCGAGTGGTGTTACTTTACTCCGGATAGGAAAATGGATAAAGATAAAACACATATTCGACTTTATTTTGTAGTTGTAAATGGTAATGATTTTTTTATTGTCGCAAGATCGCACGCACCATTCAGTATTTTAGTTATTTCACAAAAACAACTTTAAAAATTAAGAGCATCTCTTTGTTTCAAAATTTCAACATTTGTAGTACTCAAATTAGATCATGTTACTATGTCACGTTTTGGTATGGAATATCTCTATTTATTTAATTCAGTATTTTAGTTATTTCACAAAAACAACTTAAGAAATTAAGGGCATCTCTTTGTTTCAAACTTTCAACATTTGTAGTACTCATAGATCATGTTACTATGTCACATTTTGGTATGGCATATCTCTATTTTTTTACCCAAAATGTATTATCTCTGTTCCATGTTAAATATTGGCTGTGATCCATGTAGTATCTAAATCTATATATCAAACCAAAGTAGTAAGGCGCATAAATGTACTCAGAATGAAAGATGATTTGATGCATTTTGGATTGAGATCCTTATTTAAGTTATCTATCAACCCAAACACAACGATACATTTCAAAAAATATAAACTCGGAGATAGATAACTAACTGTAGTAGACCAAAGAAAAGTTACGAATTCATATTAATGTTCACAACTTTTAAACTTTTTTCCACCTACAAATACGGAATACATGATACAGAGTATTAATCTAAACAAAATTGATCCATATACAGTTAAACACCATGGTATATTAGTATATCATATGGCAGATCAGGTAATTGATTGTCTAACAACCGAAGGTACTGAAAACATACAACTTTCAAAGATTTCTTGCAAACTTCATACAATGATTTTCTTTTCCATTTCGGTTGGAAATTCGTTCAAAAATTTATGAAATACTTAGTTAAAACAATGAAGTTTGAATATATGTCTCAGGTAAGAATTTTAAAATTAAGTATATGTCTCACGGTGAAAAGTAAACCGATGAACCGCTCTTTATTGAGATAAATTGTTATTCTAATTTCTAATGTATCAAACGAGCAAAGAACAAAGATGAAAACTTGGTAACATAAAATTCCTACTATATCAGGTGTCAACTATGTATTTTTCAAGTTAAAACAAAAGCAAAGACAAACTACAACGATTTGATCATCGGACTTAAAATCATTGCTACTACCACTGGCTTACGTATATAGTTATTTTCGGTGATATGAACCTAAATTTCTGTAATATTTTGTCGAGCTTGCATAGTTTTCTTGAATATTTTTTTCACTCGAAACCTTTAAGATGATTCTTAAAACTCCAGTTACGAGCTACTGTAGTCTATTGCAGTATCCCTTAATAAGTTAGGCATTGGGGTGACTCTTTCTTGATTTGATCTTCTTAAATAGTCTTCATAGTAATTAGGTTTTTTTGGATTATGTATTGTATAGGTAATCATATTTTTTACCTTCGCTAGGCTATTTAAGAAATATATCTTTGGAGCAGTAGATGAAGTTGAGCTCAAGTTTATGAACATGTTCTTAAAACTCATGCAAATTGTGGTCCACTGCTGCCATATGTGATACTCTATTTCTAACATCTTTAGCTTCTTATTTCAATAGGAGAAACCAGGAGGATTCACATCTATTCAGCATAACAATACATCAAGAAATCTGAAGGTTATCATCACAGGTATCATACTTTTAACCAAGTTTAAACTATGTAACCGATCAGTGTATCTCTTTTCAGGGTTTAGCAGTGTGACTTTGTTCATTACCCACAATAGTTGTCATTATATGGATGAGTTTTTGCTGTGTCCTCGTTTTTTAATATTTGATTTAACTGTTGGCAATGTTAACCCATTTACTTATGAATGGGTTGATTTTGATACATTTTTCACGACTGGGTGAAATGAGTTAGAACTTTCCCAAATGGTGTTTCTGAATCATAAGAGCAATTAACATGTTTTGTTCATTTATTTATTACAATCGTATATATTAGCTTTTGTAATCATAGCCAAAAAGTATTTAGCCATATACAGTTTTTGGTATTATTTTAGATAAGTACTTAATATGTCGCAGGCTGACACATGTGCTTTTTTTTAAGCATACAAGACTTTAGAATAAAAAATATATATTTTTTGATTCATTATTTTTAATTTTGATTTCATTATGTTAATTAGCGTCATATACAACGTTTAGTCTATTAGTCCATGCAATAGCAAAATATATGGATTACAATGGACATAAAAACGAACAACGTGATATTGAATAGAGCATTCTATAAGATGTAAGATACCATTATGAACTTAACTTTCTAACACTCCATGGAAGAAGTAGATTCGTGGGTAAAGAAATGAGAATAAAGTAGAAGTCAAGGTTCCAGTTGGGTGTCTACTTATTCCGACTAGAAAGAAGGTTTAAAATTATCAGTGATTTTGTTGTGATATGTCATAAGAGAAATCAAGATATATGTTTTAGCTTTACCACCACATGGGTAAAGTATGGCACAAAAACAAAAACATCGTCAATGGATGCCTCCACAAGCGCCACCTCACGAAAAGATGTAGATCGCGCAGAGGAGGCTTCCATTAGTAATGTGAGTAATGCTGTAATGAATGGGTGGAAGAGGATGAACTCGGTGTTTGTATCGCAATCAGAGTTCTTCTAGATGGATCGAGGGAACAAAGACGTCTCACATTCAGGTTAGCAACAGTTATATATATTCCTTAAATAAATGCGATATAAGATATAGCATATGTATATACATATTTTGTTATGACAGAAATTGATATGCTTATTGTATTGCACCCGTGAAACTTTCGGAGAGGTGCATGCTAGAATTTGGTGGGAAGAGAACCGACCAAGGATACTTGCAATCAACAGTACAACCAATGAATGAGCGGAACTATTATAATAGTTGAATCTTACCGTCAAAACATATCTTCATTTTATAACAACAACCCATTAAAGTTTACAAACTTTTAGCATTCTTTAATGTATGAAGACTTTTTAAACAAAGAAAATAATACCAGAAATAGAAAGAAGACTATGGCAATGGTGATTCAGTTTTTGTTGATATGGAAAGTATTTATCTTGGTGGAAAGGTTTGATTTGTATTACTTTTTAGTTTAAGATTTGTGTTGGTTTATTGGTTTCTTGAATAACCATTTTGGGGTTTAGATTGTTGTTTTGACGTTAGTGTATAAAGTATGATTTATATCACTTTGAGATTTGTGTTATATAGTTGATTTCTAGGATACCCATTTGGGGTTTTAGATTGTTTTTTAATGTTTCATGGTGTTATGTTAATTAATCTCAAATCTTTGTAGTTAATCAAATATATTAATGGCATTGAGGATAGATTTGTGGAGTGTCATTACTTTTTTCTGATACTACACAGATAGCAAAAACTCATCTCTGTTACTCATGTAAAAATTTACCTTGTGCTTTTAGTTAGGAGAGGATCTATAAGAGGGTTAGGTTATGCGCTTGCATTTCTAAAACTACTCAATGAAACAAATTTGGTCATCAGAAAGACCCATCAGAAATGCTCATAAGAAAGACCCATCAGAAATGCTTATCAGAAAGACCCATAAGTAGGGGTGTTCACGGATCGGGTAATATCCACAGTAACCGAAAACCGAAACCGAACCAAACCGAACCGAAAATAATTGAACCGAATTTGTGACCGAACCGAATTGGTCAAAACCGAACTGAACCGAACTAAATATTTGGTTATCGGGTTGGATATGGTTTTGGCAATGAAAACCGAAAACCGAACCGAAAACCGAATTCATATAAAATATATATTTTTCTATGTATATATATGAAAAAAATCACTAAAACTCTTTTTAGTATAAATATAACATGATTAAGCTTGAAAAAATATTTTGTGCTAAAATATATATAATTAAATAAAAAATAATTAAAATTATGTAATTCGGGTTATTCGGTTCGGTTTTCGGTTATAGGGTTCGGTTTTCGGTTATTCGGTTCGGTTGAATCAAATTTAATTTGGTTCGGTTCGGTTCGGTTTTCGGTTATACCCAGAAAAAAAATTAACCGAACTAACCGAACCGAATAACCCGATAACCGAACCGATGAACACCCCTACCCATAAGCAAGGCCCATCAGCCAATGCCCATCAGCAAGCCTCATTTTTATCAGAAACCTTTACAAATTCATGTAAACAAAGTATTATTTTAATTTTACAGGTAGTGCAACAATAAAAAAAAATCAAGATTTATAAGTACAATTTGCAAAAACAAATCTAACAAAAATATATCCAAAACCCGTGCGTGCACGGGGATCTAAAACTAATAACATAAGAAGATACTCAAATTTGAGCTAATTTTCAATCAAGGTATCAAATTGTCTTTTTGAAATAAAAAATAGGCAATTTTTATTTTAGTTTTCATTTTCAATTGAGGATTTTCCATTAAATATTTAACAATTTTATCTTAAGTTTTATCATTTTATATCCACCCGCCGATGCTACCACCGTCCACCAACCCCACTCACCACTACCACCACCAATCACTCTTACACCAACACCCACCACTCACCACTCACCACTATTATCCCCACCGTGATGGCCTCGTGGGTGGGGTTAAAAGTGACGTCAATGGTGGCTGGGTATGGGTGTGATGGCAGCGGTGGGCTGGGTTGGTGATATGGGTGAGCATTATATAGTGTGGCTCAACAAAAAATTTCGAGTTTTATTTTCTAAAAATCATTCGGTTTCGGTTATATCTTGGTCAGAGTCTTTTGGTTTTTGGTTTCTAGTTTGGTTTTTGATTTCTGTTAGGTTTAGCAAGGTTTGGTCTTTCCAAGGTGGAATTTTTGATGCATCCTAAATAAACATTTTCAAGTTGCAACAATAAAGAAACACACATTAATGACAATAAAAAACTAATGAAAATAAAGTAAATATTATAAGATAATTGTTTATGTTCACAAATTGACACAACAATAACACTGAAAAAACTAATTACCACAAAAATCTTATAAAAAAATTATTTATGCGTTCTAAATGATACCTTCCAAAAACGATATCTATCAGAGCATTTTAAGATTATAACTATATTGTCGGTTCAGTTTTATTTATTTATTTGGTTTTAATGATAAAACCAGACCGAACCGTAAGTTTCGGTTTTTCCAAAATACAAAAACCGAATCATCGGTTTTTCATTCGGTTTCGGTTTTTCGATTGATTACTCGGTTCTTTTCTATTTAGGTTTGGTTTTTTGGTTTTCTGCACACCCTTAGTTAGTGATAGTGACGGTGTTGGTTGGGGGTGACACTAGTAGTGACGGTAGTGGTGGGTGGGGTTGGTGGTGGCGGTGGGCATGATAATATGAGATGATGAAACTTAATGGAAAATCTTAAATTGGGAAAAACAATAATAACAATAATAAATAAAATAAAATAACAATAACAATAACAATAACAACACTACCTTTTTATGTTTGAAAAAGTAGTTTGCTATATTGATTGGAAATTAACTCTAACTTGATTACCTGCTTTTTGTGTCATTTGCCATTAGGAATTACTGGTATAATTCTTCACATGATGTGTTGCTTGTTAGTTGTTAAAATTATACATTATTGTTCTGCTATTTTATAATATATAACATTTAGTACAAATATTACGAAGGGACCAAAAACATAATTATGAAGAACATTAAGGGGATAAAGGGGTTTTGAGCACTAAAAGGAGAGTTTATTAGTTGGGAGAGTAATCAGTGTGTTAACAATTGAGCTGGGTCAAACATCCAAGTCAAAATAATGGGTATTGTGGGAATCCCGTTTTGGTTAGTGCGGTTAGATTTTTCCGAGCTTCTTCCCACCAAACTATACACCCCCATTTTTATCACCGAACCTCCACTAAAAAGTTCCCAAATCATCATTTTATTCATCTAAAAGAAATTAGCGATCTATGTTTGAGGCTTTTTGAAGGTGCATAATCTCATGAAACCCTAAAACCAATTCTTCATCAACACAAAAGTACAAAAGTCAGTGGAAGTGCCTTTTCATCCGCAACCAAAATATAACACCAATAATATTTTTATTTTAGTGGATTTTTTTTATAATTTGTATTAGATTTTGGGGATTTAAAAAAATGGGAAAAAAAAAAAGATATGGCTTCATTGCTTGCAGGTAAGTGTATGAGATTCTAAATATTTTGAAGATATAGCTTCACCCAGATGTACACAATTCACCTTTATCCAACATGAATTGCATCAATTTTACAATATGCACTTTGAACTTATATGATAACAAACTACACAACTTTTTTACCCATTTGAGCTATTTCCTTTATAAGCAACAGCACCTTTCTTTTTTTCTACTTGTTTAACCCATTAAGATTATTTTAAAACCCATATTAATTCAAACGAAATCTACAAAAATAAATTATACAAACACAATAAACCACGCGGATTAAATCATACCTCAGCAGACTGAATTCAAAACAACATAAACCCTAAATTTGATACGTTATCAAAGCATTAAGAACAACAAATCACCTAGCTTTAGATGTTCTAGTTACAACCTGCACAGAAAACGCATTCAAAATCATTAAAACCCTTATATCATGATGGGGTTTTCTTCATACATGTGATCAGAACTCGAGAGTTCTGACACATTAAAGTTTTTTTTTGTTGGAAAAAGATATGCCTATAGATTCAAGCTTCAAGAACCCATATGAATTCGGAAGAAATTTACAAAAATAAACTATACAAAGATAATAAACCAAGTGAACTTAATCATACCTGAGCAGACTTATCCAAAGCTTCATAACAACAAAATCATTATTTATAACTCAAAACACAACCACCAGATATAAAACACTAAATAAAAGTATAAGAATAAGGAAATCTTACTTTGGTTGCTATAAAGCGTTTGAAGATTCCAATAACACTTATTCGCTTTGTATATGCATATTAATCGGTAGGAATTCACCTGTTGTAATCCTCCTTGTGGTGATACATTTATTTTTTTTTATTATTATTATTATTATTATTATTATTATTATTATTATTATTATTATTATTATTTGTATAATTCAAGCTAATGCTGATGGTTTGCATGCATGTGCATGTTAGATTAAATTATTTTAATTTTAATAACAAAATCATAGTATAAACAGTTAAAGGAATAAATATAAATATAACACAAGACAAACGTATGTGATATCAAATTTCAAGATTTGTTTTGAACACAGATTGAGAAAAACATAGACAAATTTTTGCATGATACTTTTGATTGCAGCTCTATATGAAATGACAAGTTTATCTTTACATAGATTGCGAAAAACATATAAGACAAATTTTCGTATGAAGCTTTTATAGGATAGTTTAAAGCCACAAAACAGAAAGAAAAAAAAAATAAAGTGTGGCTGCTGGGATTCGAGCCCAGGTCTCCACGGCCACAACGTGGAATTCTTACCACTAAACTACAGCCACAAGGTGATATTTGTTGTGCAAAAGTATTTTAATAATTGTAAAATCAAACTGATACTCCGTATAAAGGTTTTTGTTTTCTACATATGTTTTATAAGTGTATTACTGGTCTTGCCATATTGCATCATAATCAACTTAATGTATAACAAAAAGGAACTAGCTGAAATATTGATAAATGATTAAAGGTACATAAATTTAATGATATATTACAACAAAAATAAGTGGAACATAATAAAAATACATAATGTGAATGCAATACATAAGAAATAATAGCATATACTAGTAAATCATGTGGACATAACTACCAATCTGATGCATATCAATATGCATTTCGATGATTGTTGACGGTCTACTTCTTGGAAGGTGGTGGAGCAAAGAAAGGAATTTGAGGAATAGCTGTCGGAAGGTTTGGAATGGTAGGCATAGAAGGCAACGGAGGTAATGAGACTTTGGGCATGTTAGGGATAGTAGGCATGTTTGGCAATGTCGGGATGGTGGGCATCTGAGGTTGTGGCATGTTTGGAATGGTGGGCATCTGAGGTTGTGGCAGGTTTGGAATGGAGGGTATCTGTGGCATGTTTGGAAGGGTAGGTATTTGTGGTTGAGGCGTTGAAGTTGCTTGTAACAAGTTCGTGAAGCATAACACATCTCTTTGCTCGTGATGAGATTAGCACAAGGACGAAAATGCAAATGTAGCTGGTAGAAGCCATGATTACGATGATTGTTGCTAAATCGAGTGTTTACTAGGCTGGGAAGAGGCAAACAAACTAGAATTGTTTGTGAATGGTAATGTGCATGATGAAGGTATATATAGGGAATGCGTGAGTGGTTCAAATGCTTAAAAATAAAATAATATGTTGTGGTAAGACTTTTATGTGGTTCGTTAGGAAGTACAAAAGATGTAGGTAAACAACATTAGATTTCCATATTAATTTTCTTCTCAGGTTCAACAAAGCTTATGTAGTATTTGGTAAACTAACATGAACCTTGTGTTTTCGCCACATAGCCCAATACTCTGTTCAAAGATACATAAAAGAGCAGGCTGAGTCATATGGTTAACTAAATAACTTTCAAACCGGGTGGGTTGACACATCAACACCCGACCCGTTTTTGTTGATTTTATGGATTTTTGTCTATAGTTCTATGTAACCCTCACATTAGAGACTCGTAATTAGGTAGTAATACGAGAAACAATAAACACACCTAATTGTTAAACATCCAACGCATACTAGCCATAAAATATCTTCACCAGCGGAAATCTAAAGAAACTTACAAACCGATGTCAAAATTAAATGGAGCAACTAAAATAAATAAGATAAAATTCACTGCCAAATGATAAGATTTTACCATCCATCACGACATCCAACCTCGCAACCATCTTTGCAGATAGTCAGCCACGGTCTTTCCATACAAATTTGAGGTAGCACAGTATCTGCTACAAGAATCAAATGAGTTTGTCCAATCCCAATCCATTGTAAACCACGAAAGAAAGGCTTCATTAGATATTTGACGATTCGAAATATATCCCTTGGCAGTTATGAATATCAAGTCTCTGAAGAAGTTTAAATTCATGTTGAAGTCTTCCCCTTTTAGCCAAAGCCTTCATGGACTTATCCGTAACCAGTAAGCAATTTCTGATGCACAGTTCTATAAGCCCCACACAAACATCAGCAATAACGGTAATTGCATTATCTGTAATACGCATGTGACCAAGATCTAGTGATGACAAGGTCTTGCCAATTTTCCCTTCACTTCTTAATAAAATCGTGATGCCTTTATCGGTTACCCACTTACAGCCTCTTAAAGATAGATGTGAAATGGGAGCATTCCCTTTACCTAGAATAGCCATACCATCATTCCGAATTTCTGTGCCCCCTAATTTAAAGACGTCAACAACGTGAGACATGAAACGTTGCTAATACAGAAATCTGTTACTCTTGAGCAACCAAACAAATTAAGAACCTCTAGTGAAGTACACGATTTTACTAAGTCACGCACTCCTTTATTGGTTATTGAATTGCATGATACCATCTTTACCTCTACAAGGGAGGTATGAACCTTACTGACATGTTTGATTGCCAAGTCTCCCAAACCCCAACTATTCCGAATCTCAAATTTCTTCAAATTTAAACATTCACAGAGAATTGATGCGAAACCCGCATTAGTAACACTAGAAAACCCATCAAATACAAGTGATTCTAGTCCTTTGCAACCCTCTGAAAGTAAGAACATACCGATATCACATGTCCTAAATCCAGTACTGATATTTTTTTGGTTTCGTACAAGAGAGAGATTGGTCAGATGCCTACAAGCACCTACTGACTGAACTCCTACGTTAGATAACTCATCATCAGGCAATGATATACCGGATATTGGTGTGTCTATGAGCTCCAATTCAACCAATAGAGGACAAGAGGTTGCAATAGTGATAACAATAATATCGGTAATGATACCTAAGACTAGAGATATGTGTGTCAGAGTTGATCCAAAAGTTGGGGTGCCAAGGAGGACTCTCATATCAAGCTTAAGAACCTTGAGAGTTTTGGGAAGCGTGTAGAAGTTACCAGGTATCTTAAATCCATTTCCTTCTTTTCTCCTGCGTACTTTTATTTCCAAAGACCATATGGGTCATGCTATTCTGACCTCCCTACCCCTACCGCCACCTTGTCCCCTTTGTCCCCCGCTTTTTCCAAGTCAAACGGTTTTGTCGGTTTACATTCAGTATTTACGCGGTTTTAAGCGTTTGGCTTATTAAACTTTATATTTGATTCGCATTTTGATTTATAAACTTTTGATATAAACAAAATTATAAAAAAAAAATAATAATAAAAAAATAAAAAATAAAAAGGGGGGGGGGGTCTTAATAACCAAATAGGGGGGTATTAATAACTCAACCCGACCATATATAGGGATGGCAAAAAAATCTGTACCCGATGGGGACCCGATCCCTAAACCCGATTTTGACTGGGGAATCCCCGAGTTGACCGGGGATGGGGATTGGGATGGGGAATCCCCAAAATATGAAACCGGGGATGGGGATAACATAAATCCCCGAACCCAAACCCGACTCCGATCTTTCTAGTGTATAAGTATTTAGAATTTATATGTTCTATCCATAATCGATTAACTTGTATATGTATATGTATATATGTTTATTAGTATCGGCATGTATATTTATATGCATATGTGATATTTATAGAATCAAGTACCTTTAGAATTAGAAGCATAAGCACCAACTACATATTACTTATTATTTTGTCCGAATAGACACATGATACATATTGTTTTTATATTATATGTGATGTTACAATGTTGAGGATGTTTTAAAGTTGAATTGAAGTTGTAATGAATTCAAGTATGTGTGATGTACGCACGTTTCTTGAAACACTTTATGAGTTAAAATTCTTTATATTTTCGATGAGTTAGTGGAAAATTTATGTTAGTTCATAAGGATTGAAAATCCCCGAATCTCTACGGGGATCCCCGATACCCATTGGAGGCGGGGATGGGGATGTAAAGCAATTCCCCGATGGGGATGGGGACAGGGATGGGGATGGAGAGAGAAAACAGGGATGGGGATGGTAAATACAATCCCCGACATTCCCCGCCCCGTTGCCATCCCTAACCATATATATAACCACCCGCATTTTCAGATTACCTTTTCATTTTAAAAAAATTTTGCTATTCACTTTTACAATTCACTTTCACTATTCATCCCGTAATTTTTATTTTATTTTACTATCATGACAAGATAAATGAAACTCGACAAGTCGTCCTGACGACGTACATTGAATCCATACAAAACCGATTTCACAAAACCGTGTCTGAGAATTACTTTAGGGTTAAAATGTCATTAGGGCATCCCGATATGTCCATAAAACACTGTAAACATTAGAAATATGAAATTCTACCATTTTACGATAATTCCACAAGTTTTGGAATTTTAAGTTTTCCAGTTCTGCGTTTACGCGAATTACGCGTTTTTGACCCGCTTATCCAGCTTTAAACAACGTTTTAGCACCCAATGAGACTTATCACTCATTTTATCTTTTTATATGGAGTATAATGGTGAGTTTCATCATTCCTGCAAGTTTCGTATTTTTACGATACTCGGTTTTACGTTTTATGACTTAACAACTTACGGTTGGCGTTTAACGGAACCAAAACACATTCTAAAACCAAGATAAGACCAAGACTCATCATCCTAGCCACCTCACCCTATTGTGACCGCCTCTTAAGGGGGGAGTCACCAGCTTTGTGTCTTAATATCTAGCCTTGAAGTCTTAGATGTTTACAAGTGTTAAGACTTAACAAAGAAGCTTTGACTAGTCTTCCAAACTAACCTCCTCAAAGGCATATAAATACCCCCCCCCCCTCCCCTCCTTGTGTCGTCCATATCCACCCCAACACACCTTCCATTGTTGATTTTCCAAGAGCAAAGTATTCCAAGTTATCTAAGAAGTTCAAGTAACAAGATTACTACATCAAATCCTTAGCTAGTTTAAGTGATTTTCTTGAGTTTTGATCCACTCAAGTCACTTAAAAATTCATCACCAATCCTTCAAGAATACAAGAAGTATATAAGGGTGCTAAGTTGTGAAAAGCTTGCTCTATCAAAGCCCTAAGTGCTCAACCAAACTCCTAATCCTTACTAGTTACTCCTTTCTTGATTGAAAGCCAAAAGTTGTAAGCAACTAATCACCACCATTACAATATTATCTCATGTTTATTATTCCTAATCTTGTCAACTACATGCTATATATATGGTTACTATGTATATTCATGATGTACATATACTCAATCACATGTTTTAATTCACATATTGTCGTAAATTAACAAACTAGTAAAACTAGTCATATTCTACACATTTGAGGTCATTAAAACCAACTATATATAGACTTGGTAGTTTACATATTATTGTAGACAAGATAAAAAGGAAAACATAGCAACTTGAATCACCCGAAACGGACAACGAAGTCAAAAGTTATAGTAAAAAGAAGTTAGCAAAAACCTAGAAACGCCGAAATAGCTACTGCCTAATCTGTGTAAAAATAAGTGGCACTTCTGGTCCGAATCATCAAAAAGTTAAAACACGAAATTTGTCCGGAACGATGTTTTACGGCTACCGAGAGAAAACTCGGCATAAAAAGACCAAACGATAACATTTTCTGCCTAAAATTTGTAAAACAGTTTTTACCGACAAAAGTTGGATTTTCACAAGTTAAGAATATAGAAACCATATTATTATCATAGCTAGTTACATATTAAATTAACAAACTTCATTCAACATTCGGAATAGTGTTTTCGCAAGTAACGGAAAAATGATCATTTTACCCTTTTTCGCCGATTTTAACCAAACTTCATTTTTGACCATATTAATAAGTTATGATCACTAATAAACGACGAGAACTTGTAAAAACTAGATATTTACTAAAAACATGATAAATTTTATGATATAACAATCTTTATTCAAAACATATGGTTTATCTACTAAGTGCTACAAAACTAGGGAGCTTCATGTGAGTGGTTTTATTTGAGTAAAACATATCGACGAGTTGTTGAATTTACGATTTAAAGTGTCCTAGCTCCTCGAACGTTTACTACATGACCTCTGAATTATGATGACCCGAACGGTAGTACGATATCTATAAACTAAATACGTTTTCACATACTAAACTATTACTATAAGCAACGAACTATAAATGACTACATCATGATCAATATAGAGACGTATATAGGCTGGTTTATATTTTCCTGAACATTATTCCAAACCTAAGTAGCAACATTCCATTTTAGGTTGCACGTAGAGGTTTCCCGGCTTATCCATCATATTCTTAAAATCACTTAACATCATCAAACTCACGGTGAGTTCATAGCCTCAATTTCTATTACTTAATTGTTTTACAAACCCTTGGGGGGAATACATGCTATTTTTAAGCCGAACACATTGCTTTGAAATTGTATGCTTATCTGATTGTTTTATTATCACTAAGTTACCGCATTTGCCAAACATAAGTCCCTAAATCATGAACCATTAATCACTAGAGAGAGTGAGAACGAATATTGTGAATAGATCTATTGGGATTGACGAATCCCGTTTGTGTTGGCCTCGTTAAAGGCAAATAAACGCACTATATTTGAGTAACATTAGGTAAAAACGGCAATTTTACCTATTAGGGCTGGTACCAACAATTTCACCAATTATTATTGGAACACGTTAACGCCTTGGTTGCATGATGCTTAGTGTAATAATAACTGTTTTGTTTACAAACCATTGGTGTGAGTCTAATTAACTCATCCTACCAACATAATGTGTTCAACCATCAAACAAACTCCATGAATTTTACTCAATCTTTGTGTTGACAATTTTAAGCATGTATTTCAGGTCTATAATGTCGGAAGCGGGCACAAAGGGGCAGGGACTAAATCAAGAAGGCTATAATTAATTTATCATTCAATAAAGACATCAAAAGACTTTATATTGATGCATTTTGTAAACAATGGAACCAACTGGGACCTATCTTTAAACTCGATATATTTGAATGAAAATCATTTTAAACGACTCATTTAGAGATCGTTTTCTATTAATATATTGTTGTGTCGTGAAGAACAGGTTTGAATTCATTGCATATCATGAAATTGGGGTGTTACGGTGTAAGCCATGAGAATCAACGAGGCTCGTTAGTAACATAAATTATGTGGTGTATCGGTATGATAATGAGGGCATGCTAATGATAAATATAAAAAAAAAAAAAAAAAAAAAAAAAAAAAAAAAAAAAAAAATTTGATTGAATGTACCTCCAAACGTTGGCAGTCTTTAAGTAAGTTGTTTAGCTTATTATCAAAATCAAAAAACCTTTGGTTGTCAAATGATAAATGGACTGTGAGCACCCTGAATGCAATTAAAACAAAGAGCATTGTGACCCTCAGCCTGCTAGTATCACGTGATAAAGAATCCATAAATTTTTAGATATGTATAATGTAACTTTAATGTATACCTGATATTTGGACACAACTTTTTTATGTTAAAGACAAGGTCTGGTGATAGTGAAGAACCTTTCAACAAAATCAATTCTTCAACAGATACTCCAAGAAAATTTATTGATGATAAAACATCATCGTTAAGATGAAGACAATCCAATTTGATCTTCTTGAGCTCTTTAAACCTTTTTCTGATTCTACAAAATGTGCGTAAATCCATAGAAAACCCCTGTACCCATCCAATTGTATCTAACATGTCACGGAATCAATACTATTATTTAAAGAATAAGAGATTCTATCAAGTGAAACCGTATTGAACAAAAAAATCTTACTGATAGATCAATGGATGATATCATGTTAAACGACCAAGTATAGTAGCATTGGTATCGTGATCATGTTAAAGCACCAAGTATAGGTCTTTATGGTATCGTTTCATGTTAAACGACCGAGTATAGGTCTTTATGGTATCGTATCATGTTTAACGACCGATTATAGGTTTTTGGGACACGTGTCCAAAAATTAAGCGAATTTTCCATGAACAATTAACACGCTTTTGACTTTGGCCAATTATTGGTAAAGTTGAAAATACTTCTTCTGAGACGGTCCCGGAGAAGCTGCGTTAATTTTACTATCCGGTCAAAGTTTAATAAAATCAAAGTTCCTTTCTTTGGGGACTTGTCCCCGCGGAAAGTTTGCGTTGAAAATTTCAAAACAAGTCAGGGAATCCATGTGCCACGTCAGATCCAATTTTGTCGTTTAGCGACTTTCTCCGGGGACTTAGTGTCCCCGGCGAAAGCCTCCTCGCCCGTCCATCCGATTGTTGTAGTGTGATATTCAGAGTTCAGACTAATTTTGAAACAAATACCTATTAAGCAGAGAGATGATAACGTATAACTTATATGGGTTAAGTAGACTAAATGTCGTGATTATTAAGTTGAGTGACATAGAGGTATAACTTTTATAAGGCAAGTAACCTAAATATCATCGTGTTTAATTAGTTCTCTATCAAAGTAAGTGAACGGAAAGATAGTAGAGCAACCCACTACTACATAAATCGTCAAATAGATCGGTTGAAAGCCCTCAAAAAGAACGGTCTAGAACCACTCTAACTAAGGGTGATCTATTTGAGCAAAAGATAAATAGATCAGTCCCCAACCGATCTTTTTATCCATACAATAAGAATAGTTTATACATAATAGCCGATCTTTTTACTCTACCTGTTATTAAAAAAAATTGGTTCTGGATTTTTCATTAAAACCAAAATGCAAATATTTCAAAAATTTTCATTCAATCTTGCCACACAACATTTCCAGAATTTCTGATGCAAGTGACTTCGGCAAAAACAACATTTAACTTCACAAATGAATATATCTTTAACCATTACAATGATAGTTCACATTACATCAACAGTTCAACATTTACAAAAAATAATGCTCAGATAATGACAACTATTACTTGAAAAATTTCAACTCCAGTTTGACATTCACTTTAAAGGTTGGGCTGTTAAAAAAATCTCAACAGAAACAAGTCACAATAGTATAGATGATTCCATCCTCTTGTCTAACCGGACACAAATTAGCTGCGCAAACTCTATAGAAAGTGGCGGTTATGAAATTCTGCACAACAAATTTATATCATAGTTATAATACTTCAATATTTTACACAATTTATGGATTACAAATTTATACTATTTCTAAAAAAACTAACAGCGAAGATGTCATCTCTCCCCATTTTGCAGCCTCCATAGTATGCTAACTACCACTGATTTACCAACAAAAAGAAAAATTCAGCATCTACAACATTCAAGCAAGTACGTGAACTAGGGGCAGAGCCACGATTTCAAGTTGAGAGGGCCATTTTTAATTTTTTAATCCCAACGTAGTTCCATGAAATACAACAAAGCGTGACAATCTAATAAGTAATCTGTTGCTAATTTGCTACATTATTTCTAAGAACAAATGTGTTCCCAAATGGCAACATATAAGTATAAAACTAACTGTCACATTCAAAGTAGTCAATAGTTACATAAGTAACTAATTTAAACAACCAAACAAACAGAAAGTTAGATTTAGCCTAAATGACATACCAACACAACAATAATCAAGTACAAACAAGATAGCGAGACAAGTTCTTAGCATATACCTTTTATCAACATATAACAGAATGTACAAACACTCTTTTTTACCATACTCTTCATATAACCTTTTATTAACCTAGACATGGCTTGGTTCAAACCAAACTACCTCAGTTTCACCAGATTCTGTCTTCTCTCTATTCTCTCGAATTGAATAACTATGAAAATTTCTGGTAAAACTAGTAGTTGTATCCAAGAAATATAGCACAAAAAAATCTTACTGATAGATCAATGGATGATATCATGTTAAGCGACCAAGTATAGTAGCATTGGTATCGTATCATGTTAAACGACCAAGTATAGGTGCTATGGTATCGTTTCATGTTAAGCGACCAGTATAGGTCTTTATGGTATCGTATCATGTTTAACGACCGACTATAGGTTTTCTTGGGGACGTGTCCCCAAAAATTTAGCGAATTTTCCATGAACAATTAACACGCTTTTGACTTTGGCCAATTATTGGTAAAAGTTGAAAATCTTCTGAGGGACGGTCCGGAGAAGCTGCGTTAATTTTGACTATCCGGTCAAAGTTTAATAAAATCAAAGTTCCTTTCTTTGGGGACTTGTCCATGGAAAGTTCGTTGAAAATTTCAAAACAAGTCGGTGAATCCACGTTGCGTCGGATCCAATTTTGTCGTTTAGCGACTTTCTCCGGGACTTAGTGTCCCGTGGCTTCTCTCGCCCGTCCATCCGATTGTTGTAGTGTGATATTCAGAGTTCAGACTAATTTTGAAACAAATACCTATTAAGCAGAGAGATGATAACGTATAACTTATATGGGTTAAGTAGACTAAATGTCGTGATTATTAAGTTGAGTGACATAGAGGTATAACTTTTATAAGGCAAGTAACCTAAATATCATCGTGTTTAATTAGTTCTCTATCAAAGTAAGTGAACGGAAAAGATAGTAGAGCAACCCACTACTACATAAATCGTCAAATAGATCGGTTGAAAGCCCTCAAAAAGAACGGTCTAGAACCACTCTAACTAAGGGTGATCTATTTGAGCAAAAGATAAATAGATCAGTCCCCAACCGATCTTTTTATCCATACAATAAGAATAGTTTATACATAATAGCCGATCTTTTACTCTACCTGTTATTAAAAAAATTGGTTCTGGATTTTCATTAAAACCAAAATGCAAATATTTCAAAATTTTCATTCAATCTTGCCACACAACATTTCCAGAATTTCTGATGCAAGTGACTTCGGCAAAACAACATTTAACTTCACAAATGAATATATCTTTAACCATTACAATGATAGTTCACATTACATCAACAGTTCAACATTTACAAAAATAATGCTCAGATAATGACAACTATTACTTGAAAATTTCAACTCCAGTTTGACATTCACTTTAAAGGTTGGGCTGTTAAAAAATCTCAACAGAAACAAGTCACAATAGTATAGATGATTCCATCCTCTTGTCTAACGGACACAAATTAGCTGCATAAACTCTATAGAAAGTGGCGGTTATGAAATTCTGCACAACAAATTTATATCATAGTTATAATACTTCAATATTTTACACAATTTATGGATTACAAATTTATACTATTTCTAAAAAAACTAACAGCGAAGATGTCATCTCTCCCCATTTTGCAGCCTCCATAGTATGCTAACTACCACTGATTTACCAACAAAAAAGAGAAAAATTCAGCATCTACAACATTCAAGCAAGTACGTGAACTAGGGGCAGAGCCACGATTTCAAGTTGAGAGGGGCCATTTTTAATTTTTTTTTAATCCCAACGTAGTTCCATGAAATACAACAAAGCGTGACAATCTAATAAGTAATCTGTTGCTAATTTGCTACATTATTTCTAAGAACAAATGTGTTCCCAAATGGCAACATATAAGTATAAAACTAACTGTCACATTCAAAGTAGTCAATAGTTACATAAGTAACTAATTTAAACAACCAAACAAACAGAAAGTTAGATTTAGCCTAAATGACATACCAACACAACAATAATCAAGTACAAACAAGATAGCGAGACAAGTTCTTAGCATATACCTTTTATCAACATATAACAGAATGTACAAACACTCTTTTTTACCATACTCTTCATATAACCTTTTATTAACCTAGACATGGCTTGGTTCAAACCAAACTACCTCAGTTTCACCAGATTCTGTCTTCTCTCTATTCTCTCGAATTGAATAACTATGAAAATTTCTGGTAAAACTAGTAGTTGTATCCAAGAAATATAGCACAAACGGCATGATGATGCAGCAGATAAACATCGGTATATGTCCAAATATCCACAGAAAAAGTGGAAATGAGAAGTAAAATGCTCTTAATCCAGTTGACCAAAACAGACTTCCATGATTCAAATTCCTAGCAACATATTATATAGGTTCTCTTATGTCTATAAACGTAGGAACCGTGGCCAAGAAGCTAACATGAGCATAGTTTCGAATTGACTGCACATTGCAAAGAAATGCAACAAGAAAACATAGCTGAATAGCAAAGTGTTTTATCGAAGATAAAAGTGGCGTTTTATTTCTGTATACTATTTGTGAGGCTGAAACTAATATGTATAAAACTAACCGTCCCAAATGGCAACATACAATACAACACCTCAACTGATCATACATACATGATACATCATACATACTACTAGTAGTTGTTTTTTAAAATTTTGACAATTGGTAAAAACTAGAACTTAACAAATAACAAGTAATAAGCATACAAGCAACCAAACAATTAATAGTTATCATTTATCAAGTATTCAATTGATCATTAATTTGCAAAAAAGAAAAAACACTCGGTTCTTCATTTATCCGAAAGATTCCAAACACAAATAACTAATTTTGATCATTAATGAAAACTAGATAATGAAGAGCATTGAATACCTTATTAGATGAGTGAAATTTTTTGATTGGTTGTTACCTCACCATTTATAACCCAACAACCTCCACCTCCTTTTTGCTAGAGTTAAAACATATAAGTAACAGGTAATATAATCCAATTGCCTGCAAAGATTATTGTTAGTACTTTTTTCCAATTTCATTCATTTTGTAACAAAGATTAGATATTTAAGCATAAAAAAGTCGTGCAATCGCAAAAGCCCCAAATTATTACTTTAATACACTTATTAACCAAAATCAAATCAGAAGCTAGGATAAGAAAACTAATAATTGCATATAAATGACAAGTAAACAAGTAAAACTGCTAATAATAAGAACTTAACCTTATACCATATACAATAGTCGTTTAGTGGTGACTGGGGGTTTGTTGGTGATGTGAGCGGCGGAAATGGTGGTTGCAGCGATGACAATGGTGAGTAGGGTTATGGTCGGGGTTAGGTTGTGCTGGAACGGCGGTGTTGTGCATTAGAGAAGAACAAGAGGGGAGAGTTTGGTAGGTAGGGTTTGGTGTGTTTCTTTTATGTGTGATGATAATGAGCGGGCAATGAAAAGTCAAAGGTAGAAAGGAGGATAAATCCCGCTTAACTTATTGAGAACGTCTTTCTGCTAAATAGCCGATCTTTTGTGTTTATTTGTCAAATACTTTGCTCCAAAATAAGTTTGGTTCTTAAGGCCCGCTCTTTTTTACTAAATAGATCGGGTGTTAGGAAAAGTGATCTTTTTAAAGTGATCTATATGACCTTTTGTGTAACTAAAATGCAAAACCTTATATGTATTAACTAATAACCCTAACTTTCCAATTTTCATACTATGGAACACAAAACAAGCAATAAGGAAGACTTGCAAACAAGCTTAAAAGCATATATTCACGTTGGTGCTAAATTATATGAATCATCTTCACAAAATTATACCTAATAAAGGAAAATGGATTAATGTAATTCAGAATCCAGTAACAAAACTATTAGAGGTTATTTAGTTAGTTTTTGAGCCAACTAACTTAATACCTCTAATAGGAAACAACCTAAGCAAGCACAAAAAAGGACCTGAGAGAAAAATACGTGTTGATAGTCACATGTATGAGAGAATAACGCACGTAGTGAGGCTATATTTGTCAAATGATGAGCTGATATCTGATTCTATGCATACGGCCCATTAAGATCTACATATTTGACTTCTTTGGTAGAGATTTATAATATGTTTGAAACTTGAAAGGAGGTATGTAAACATGCACGTTGCAATCATCTTCAACCATAATTTATATTCCTTCTATATATACCCTCCAAATCTTGCCTCAAGGAGCTTTCCCTCATAATCTGGTTACGATTGATTCTTTTAAGAATTTTCTAACTGAGATTTCGCCACTATTAAGATATCTTTAACAAGAGAGTATGAAGATCTTAGTGTATTCACGAGGTCCATGAAAAAGTGTATAAAGTTTGAAATGGTTTATAAGTTAGGTGACTTAGGTCATAATGGGATAAAGTTTACGATGACATAAAACGAAATACGTCTATATATGCTTATGGACCTTTTCATTCGAACGAATACATGTAACTCAATTAATACATGTTTAATATATAAAACTTTTATTATATATTTATATTAAACCGCTACGTTGGTGGTATTATTTTAAACTTTTTTTAATATTTTTTTTATTCAACGACACCCCATGGAACATTATAATACTATTATATGGACATTAAAATTGCTAGTACAAAAAGTGTGATGGGTTGTAATGGGTGTCAGTGTCGCTTTTTGGATTGGGTTAACAAGCTGTTAGTGGGCTGATCTTGTACTAATCCAAGTAGTTTCATTGAATTTCATGCACAAGAAGAGTAAACCGTTAGCCTTACCAAGGACGGACCACGCGATTAGACTCGGCGTGAGTAAGTACACATTCTTGTCGAGAGAAGTAAGAGTATGTGTGTGTAATTATGAGAGATAAATTTGTACCTTGTATGGGATTAGAGCCCCTTTTATAGGCGGGGTTCTGCTAGAGTTTCACAGTTACTCGCATATAGTAGGTGGTGCTGGGAGGCCGGACCCTTGTCGGACAAGGTTCCGTGTTAATCGGATGCGGACACAAGATACTTTCCGCGTAGGAGGTTCGGTCTGCTAAGTATCTGCGTGTGTCTTTAGCCTGGACTATAGCCAATTTCGTTATTGGGCTTCTTGTTGGTCCGGTGTTCGTAGTTATTCTCGTTGTTGGGCTGGGCCCGATATTTGTATAGCAATTAGGCTCGATTGGGCCTCTATATGTACTTATCGTCGTGAGTCCCCAGGTCTAGTGTGTTCATTGCGTGCAGATATTGTTACAAAATTGACACAACAACACTAAAAAAACTAATTACCACAAAAATCTTATAAGAATTTGTTAATGCGTTCCAAATGCTACCTTCCAAAAACGATGTCTATAAGAGTATTTTAAGATTATAACTATTTTGTCGGTTCGGTTTTTTTATTTATTTGGTTTTAATGATTAAGCCAAACCGAACCGTAATTTTCGGTTTTTTCAAAATACAAAAACCGAACTAATGGTTTTTCATTCGGTTTCGGTTTTTCGATTGATTACTCGGTTCTTTTCAATTTAGGTTTGGTTTTTTGGTTTTCTGTACACCCTTAGTTAGTGATAGTGACGGTGTTGGTTAGGGGGTGACACTAGTGGTGACGGTAGTGGCGCGTCGTGGTGGTGGTGGTGGCGGCAAAGATGCTTGGTTGTGGTGGTGGTGGTGGTGGGTGGGTGGGGTTGGTGGTGGCGGTGGGCATGATAATATGAGATGATGAAACTTAATGGAAAATCCTAAATTGGGAAAAACAATAATAATAATAAATAAAATAACAATAACAATAACAATAACAAGACTACCTTTTTATGTTTGAAAAAGTAGTTTGCTATATTGATTGGAAATTAACTCTAACTTGATTACCTTGCTTTTTGTGTCATTTGCCATTAGGAATTACTGGTATAATTCTTCAGTTGACATGATGTGTTGCTTGTTAGTTGTTATAATTGTACTTTATTATTCTGTAATTTTATAATATATAACATGTAGCACAAATCGAAGGGACCAAAAACATAATTATAAAGAACATTAAGGGGATAAAGGGGTTTTGAGCATTAAAAGGAGAGCTTATTAGTTGGGAGAGTAATCAGTATGTTAGCAATTGAGCTAGGTCAAATATCCAAGTCAAAATAATGGGGTATTGTGGAATCCTGTTTTGGTTAGTGTGGTTAGATTTTTCCGAGCTTCTTCCCACCAAACTATACACCCCCATTTTTATCACCAAACCTCCACTAAAAATTTCCCAAATCATCATTTGATTCATCTAAAAGAAATTAGCGATCTATGTTTGAAGTTTTTTGAAGGTACATAATCTCATGAAACCCTAAAACCAATTATTCATCAACACAAAAGCACAAAATTCGGTGGCAGTGCCTTTTCATCCGCAACCAAAATATAACACCAACAATATTTTTATTTTAGTGGAATTTTTTTATTGTGTATTCGATTTTGGGGATTTAAAAAATGGGGGAAAAAAAGATATGGCTTCACTGCTTGTAGGTAAGTGCATGAGATTCTAAATATTTTGAAGATATGGCTTCACCCAGATGTACACAATTCACCTTTGTCCAACATGAATTGCATCAATTTTACAGTATGCACTTTGAACTTATATGATACTGTGACAAACTACACAACTTTTCTACCCATTTGAGCTATTTCCTTTATAAGCGATACACCTTTCTTTCTTTTTTACTTGTTTAACCTATTAAGATTATTTTAAAACCCATATTAATTCAAAAGAAATCTACAAAAATAAACTATACAAACACAATAGACCACGTGAATTAAATCATACCTCAGCAGACTCAATTAAGAACTACATAAACCTAAATTTGATACGTTATCAAAGCATTAAGAGCAACAAATCACCTAGCTTTAGAGGTTCTAGTTACAACCTGCACAAAAAATACATTCAAAATCATTAAAACCCTTAAATCATGATGGGGTTTTCTTCATACATGTGATCAGAACTAGAGAGTTCTGACACATTAAAGTTTTTTTTTGTTGGAAAAAGATGTGCCTATAGATTCAAGCTTCAAAAACCCATATCAATTCGGAAGAAATTTACAAAAATAACCATGCAAAGATAATAAACCAAGCGAACTTAATCATACCTGAGCAGACTGATCCAAAGCTTCATAACAACAAAATCATTATTTATAACTCAAAACACAACCATCATATATAAAACACTAAATCAAAGTATAACAATAAGGAAATCTTACTTTGGTTGCTATAAGGCGTTTGATGATTCCAATAACACTTATTCGCTTTGTATATGTATCTTAATCGGTAGGAATTCACCTGTTGTAATCGTCCTTGTAGCTGATACATTTTTTATTTATTTATTTATTTTGTATATTTCAAGCTAACGCCGATGATTTGCATGCATGTGCATGTTAGATTAAGGGCTTGTTTGTTAAATTTTTTTATTAAGTCATTTCTTTTTAAGAGATGACTTAATGCAGACACCCTCAATTTTATTGCTTAATATTTTCAGTTATCTTTTTCTATTAAGTTTCAAACAAACAGTTTTAATATGACTTAATGAATTCAGTTTTTTTCATATTAAGTTAATTAAGACACAAACAAACACCACCTAAGTTATTTTAATTTTAATAACAAAATCATAGTATAAAAAGTTAAAGGAATAAATATAAATATAAATTGAATCTTACTTGAATCTAGATGACCATACAACAACATCAAATAAGTATTCAATACATAAATATGGAGTGTAAAACCCTAATCATATTTTTTTTTTTACCTTATTAGAATCAAAAGCTTTTGATTATGATGCCACGTACAACAACCGCCAACTTCATATCTTTCTTCTTTATTGATTAATATGTTTAAACAATTAGTCTAAGATTACAAAGTGTTTTGAATAATAAGCTAGAGATACAAAATCTTTGACCTATTCTCCTGTTGAATATAGCTCGATTCGTGAGCATGAGAAACCTATTAAAAAAATCTGTATTCATCATGTGCTTTCTCAAACTCCTTTTTGTGGATACGGGACGAATGATAAGCACGTTAAGGTTTTTCCTGAGAAGAGGGAGTAAGAAAGGCGGGCATTATGTTTATCGGTGTTATGTTCTGATCGTTTGATCGTATATTGTTTATGATGGGCTTGTTGCAGAATTTGCAAAATAGTCTCTTCGGCCTTTTTCAAGGTTTTGTTTTTTCACATTTTTTATACATATGTTTTTCACCATCTTATGCAAAACACGAAAATTCACTGTATTTTTGGGTTTGACTTCTCGATTGGTAATGAGAAGACTGATTGCAAAATTGAGCCTCTCGTTAGTTAATTGAGTCGTTCGATTGACCCAAACCGACTTATTATATAAAAGATAGCGAGGGAAAAAGGAAAAAAAAGTTACCTATTCAAGAAACGGAAAAAGATCGGAGGCTTAAAAAGCATGTTAATTTTGTCTTAATTTATGTGTTATTACTTTATTGGATTATAAAAAAGTAGGTCCAGTTAATACAACCAATGAGTTGTTGTGACATATGTTTAGGTACAAAATTAAACATAAGTTTTAGGTGTCACTATCATTTCTCTTCAAGAACAATGATAAATGGAGTAATGTACTTCAGAGAAACATAGGACTAATAGAAAGTGATGGCCTATATTTTGTCAAAATCTTGGGCTGAATTATCTATATACGGCCCATGGCCTATTTAAGATATATTAGATTTCTTGCAACTGCATCTTCTAATAAAGTTTCGTTAAATAAAAAACTAATGACTGTTAATTGATCTCTTCTTAAACATGTTGTCGCAAAACAGATCTGATGATTCCATATAAGTATCATGTTGTCGCGGTTTGCTATTTTGTCACGGAAACTCAACATGTTTATTGATGACGTATAGTATGTATAACAGGCCTATTAGGCCCAATACATGTTATACACACACTGGGCTAGCCCAATAATTACAAACCTTATCTACTGATGGCGATGACTAAATTGGTTATGGTCCGGACCTTGAGACGCATGCAAGATACATGTGAGTGAACCTTCAACCGTTAGACCTCTTATGTCGCGTCCGCGATTAACACGGAACCCTTGTCCGCCAAGGGTCCGGCTCCAACAACTAACCACTATATCACGAGAATCTAAAGCCTAGCGGCAAATCTACGCCTATAAAGGGGCTCTAATCGCCATCTGGTCTGTTTCTCGTAATTACACGCATACTCCTCTTTCCTCTCGAGAATCGTCTTACTCTCATGCGGAGTCTAATCGTGGGGTCCGTCCCCATGATAAGACTAACGGTTTGCTCTTCTTGTGCGGAGATCTCATTCAAACTACTTGGATTAGTACAAGATCAGCCCATCAAAGGCTTGTTGGCCTAGTCCGGCAAGCTATATTCAGACCATTATAATCAGTTGCACAAATTGTACTAACAATTATAGTTACCGTTTAATACAAATATAACACAAGACAAACGTATGTGATATCAAATTTCAAGATTTGTTTTGAACACAGATTGAGAAAAACATAGACAAACTTTTGCATGATACTTTTGATAGCAGTTCTATATGAAATGACAATTTTCTCTTACATAGATTGCGAAAAACATATAAGACAAATTTTCGTATGAAGCTTTTATAGGATAGTTTAAAGCCCAAAAATAGAAAGAAAAAAAAAATAAAGTGTGGCTTCTGGGATTCGAGCCCAGGTCTCCACGGCCACAACGTGGAATTCTTACCACTAAACTACAACCACAAGGTGATATTTGTTGTGCAAAAGTATTTTCATATTTGTAAAATCAAACTGATATAAAGGTTTTTGTTTTCTACATATGTTTTCTAAGTTTATTATTATTTACTGGTCTTGCCATATTGCATCATAATCAACTTAATGTATAACAAAAAGGAACTAGCTGAAATATTGATAAATGATTAAAGGTACATAAATTTAATGATATATTACAACAAAAATAAGTGGAACATAATAAAAATACATAATGTGAATGCAATACATAAGAAATAATAGCATATACTAGTAAATCTTGTGGACATATCTACCAATCTGATGCATATCAATATGCATTTCGATGATTGTTGATGGTCTACTTCTTGGAAGGTGGTGGAGCGAAGAAAGGAATTTGAGGAATAGTTGTCGGAAGGTTTGGAATGGTAGGCATCGAAGGCAATGGAGGGAGCGAAACTTTTGGCATGTTAGGGATAGTAGGCATGTTTGGCAATGTCGGGATGGTAGGCATCTGAGGTTGTGGCATGTTTGGAATGGTGGGCATCTGAGGTTGTGGCAGGTTTGGAATGGAGGGTATCTGTGGCATGTTTGGAAGGGTAGGTATTTGTGGTTGAGGCGTTGAAGTTGCTTGTAACAAGTTACGTGAAGCATAACACATCTCTTTGCTCGTGACAGAGATTAGCACAAGGACGAAAATGCAAATGTAGCTGGTAGAAGCCATGATTACGATGTTTGTTGCTAAATCGAGTGTTTACTAGGCTGGGAAGAGGCAAACAAACTAGAATTGTTTGTGAATGATAATGTGCATGATGAAGGTATATATAGGGAATGCGTGAGTGGTTCAAATGCTTAAAAATAAAAGAATATGTTGTGGTAAGACTTTTATGTGGTTAGTTAGGAAGTACAAAGATGTAGGTAAACAACATTAGATTTCCATATTAATTTTCTTCTCAGGTTCAACAAAGCTTATGTAGTAGTATTTGGTAAACTAACATGAACCTTGTGTTTTCGCCACATAGCCCAATACTCTGTTCAAAGATACATAAAGAGCAGGCTGCGTCATATGGTTAACAATAACTTTCAAACCGGGTGGGTTGACACATCAACACCCAACCAGTTTTGTTGATTTTATGGATTTTTGTCTATAGTTCTATGTAACCCTCACATTAGAGACTCGTAATTAGGTAGTAATACGAGAAACAATAAACACACCTAATTGTTAAACATCCAACGCATACTAGCCATAAAATATCTTCAGCAGCGGAAATCTAAAGAAACTTACAAACCAATGTCAAAATTAAATGGAGCAACTAAAATAAATAAGATAAAATTCACTGCCAAATGATAAGATTTTACCATCCATCACGACATCCAACCTCACAACCATCTTTGCAGATAGTCAGCCACGGTCTTTCCCTACAAATTTGAGCTAGCACAGAATCTGCTACAAGAATCAAATGAGTTTGTCCAATCCCAATCCATTGTAAACCACGAAAGAAAGGCTTCATTAGATATTTGACAGATTCGAAATATATCCCTTGGCAGTTATGAATATCAAGTCTCTGAAGAAGTTTAAATTCATGTTGAAGTCTTCCCCTTTTAGCCAAAGCCTTCATGGACTTATCTGTAATAACAGTAATTGCATTATCTGTAATACGCATGTGACCAAGATCTAGTGATGACAAGGTCTTGCCAATTTTCCCTTCACTTCTTAATAAAATCGTGATGCCTTTAACGGTTACCCACTTACAGCCTCTTAAAGATAGATGTGAAATGGGAGCATTCCCTTTACCTAGAATAGCCATACCATCATTCCGAATTTCTGTGCCCCCTAATTTAAAGACGTCAACAACGTGAGACATGAAACGTTGCTAATACAGAAATCTGTTACTCTTGAGCAACCAAACAAATTTAGAACCTCTAGTGAAGTACACGATATTACTAAGTCACGCACTCCTTTACTGGTTATAGAATTGCATGATACCATCTTTACCTCTACAAGGGAGGTATGAACCTTACTGACATGTTTGATTGCCAAGTCTCCCAAACCCCAACTATTCCGAATCTCAAATTTCTTCAAATTCAAACATTCACAGAGATTTGATGCGAAACCCGCATTAGTAACACTAGAAAACCCATCAAATACAAGTGATTCTAGTCCTTTGCAACCCTCTGAAAGTAAGAACATACCGATATCACATGTCCTAAATCCGGTGATGATATTTTTTTGGTTTCGTATAAGAGAGAGATTGGTCAGATGCCTACAAGCACCTACTGACTGAACTCCTACGTTAGATAACTCATCAGACGATGATATACTGGATATTGGTGTGTCTATAAGCTCCAACTCAACCAATAGAGGACAAGAGGTTGCAATAGTGATAACAATAATATCGGTAATGATACCTAAGACTAGAGATATGTGTGTCAGTGTTGGTCCAAAAGTTGGGGTGCCAAGGAGGACTCTCATATCAAGCTTAAGAACTTTGAGAGTTTTGGGAAGCGTGTAGAAGTTACCAGGTATCTTAAATCCATTTCCGCTTCTTTTCTCCCTGCGTACTTTTATTTCCAAAGACTGTGTAAGTCATGAGAATCAACGAGGCTCGTTAGTAACATAAATTATGTGGTGTATCAGGTATGATAATGAGGGCATGATAATGATAAAAAAAATCTTAATGTACCTCCAAACGTTGGCAGTCTTCAAGTAAGTTGTTTAGCTTATTATCAAAATAAAAAAACCTTTGGTTGTCAAATGATAAATGGACTGTGAGCACCCTGAATGCAATTAAATCAAAGAACATTGTGACCCTCAGCCTGCTTGTATTACGTGATAAAGAATCCATAATCTTTTAGATATGTATTATCAGTGTAACTTTAATGTGTACCTTATATTTGGACACCACTTTTTTATGTTAAAGACCAAGTCTGATGATAGTGAAGAACAATTTCAACAAAATCAATTCTTCGACAGATACTCCAAGAAAATTTCTTGATGATAAAACATCATCATTAAGATGAAGACAATCCAATTTGATCTTCTTGAGCTCTTTAAACCTTTTTCTGATTCTACAAAATGTACGTAAATCCATAGAAAACCCCTGTACCCATCCAATTAGATCTAACATGTCACGAAATCAATACTATTATTTAAAGAATAAGAGATTCTATTAAGTGAAACCGTATTAAACAAAAAATCTTACTGATAGATCGATGGATGATAAAGAGCGAAGATGTTTGTTGATGGAAGAATGAAGGGTTCGTGAAACGCATGTTAAGGTGCAAAGCGTAGTCAGTGTATTTTCAGGCTCGTCTAACTTTAACAATATTTCATCGAAAAGTATGTTTCCTGGTAACCTCTCTAGTAAGCTATCACCGTTGCTTTTCTCATGAGCCATCATCCTTTATAGAAGCAACCTGAAATAGTTGTGACAGCGCATACACCCGATCAATGCCCTTTGTTTTTTATCCTTTAATCATTTCACACAAGCAAACCAAACAATATTTTACCATTCGCCAATATAAAGAAAAGTAAACAAAAAAACCAAGCCCACACTGTATCATGTTTCCAAGGAAAAATATAGAAATCATAAATGAAGTTATCAAGATATATACAAGCAAATATGATAATTGTTGGTGATTTTAGTCTCATCATCACTGTTTTAGGTGATTGTGATTTACTAAAGATCAATGGGATTTCGTATTATCTTCGGATACGAGTTAGGGAAGTGTGAAGTGCATAATAGTTTGGTAATATGTTTGACCAGCAGATCTGGTCGAGGGCCGTGCTTCCTTGTGGGGTCGAGCAACACCCTGCGAGGTTTAAGGGATGGGGTCCCGCTCCCTAGTGAGTGGGCGGGGTCGAGGTGAAGCCTGTTGATAGACATATAATAGATATGAGAATGATATGTTTATTATTGATTGTGAATGATGCAGATCTCTCCATGAGAATACATATAGGCCACTAACCCACTAAACAGGACCACTAATCAATCAAGGACAATAAAGTGCCAATCAGGGACCACTAATCAATACAGTTTAACAAAGCCGCCCCTCTGGGCTAGGGGAGCGTCCCCAACAGGGTTCGGGGTAGCGCTCAGACCCAAACGGTATATTTGGTGCTCCAAAAATGAGTTACAAGTTTTCCCACCAAAATTGTATAACTGCTGACCAAAAGTCTAACTGTTGGAACCAATCATTTTTAACCAACCCATAAGTGTCAACTTCTGTTAAAACAATTAACTTCTCATTTGAACATACACATTTTCACATAGAAACAAAGTGTTCTCTCTTGAATTATTCTAATAAGGATTTCGTGATACACAAACATTGTAGGGTCGAAATAGTTTATTTGAAAAGCGATGATAATTCATTTAGATGTACAAGTTAAGCTTAATTATCATCGTACCCAACCCCCAATTTCTAGCTATAATTAAGTTGTAGCTTGGCGAAGAAAGTATTGCCCTTAGCTTTAACCATTAACAACATTTAACACGAGTATATTGGGTTGACTACTAAAAAGTAAATTTAGAGTTTATACATATGAATGTCACTGTACTTTATGGTTTTTAGGTTAATGAACAATTTCTCCGTTCACTTAGTCAAGCTGATATTCAGAGTTCAGACTACTTTTGAAACAAATACCTATTAAGCAGATCGAGAGATGATAATGTATAACTTATATGGGTTAAGTAGACTAAATGTCGTGATTATTAAGTTGAGTGACATAGAGGTATAACTTTTATAAGGCAAGTAACCTAAATATCATCATGTTTAAGTAGTTCTCTATCAAAGTAAGTGAGCGAAAAGATAATAGAGTAACCTAAACTAACTAAAGCGCAAAACCTTATATGTAGTAACTAATAACCCTAACTTTTCAATTTTCATACTATGGAACACAAAACAAGCAATAAGGAAGACTAAACAAGTTTAATAGCATATATTCACGTTGGTGATACATTATATGAATCATCTTCACAAAATTATACCTAATAAAGGAAAATGGATTAATGTAATTCAGAATCCAGTAACAAAACTATTAGAGGTTATTTAGTTAGTTTTGAGCCAACTAACTTAATACCTCTGAAACAACCTAAACAAGCACAAAAAGTACCTGAGAGAAAATACGGGTTGATAGTCACATGTATGAGAGAATAACGCACGTAGCATTAGTAAAAGTGAGGCTATATTTGTCAAATGATGGGCTGATATCTGATTCTATGCGTACGGCCCATTAAGATTTATAATATTTGGTAGAGATTTATAATATGTTTGAAAGGAGGTATGTAAACATGCACGTTGCGAATCATCTTCAACCATAAATAATATTCCTTCTATATATACCCTCCAAATCTTGCGCATTTTCCCTCGTAATCTGGTTAGGATTGATTCTTTTAAGAATTTTCCAAATGAGATTTCGCCACTGAAAATTTAGTTAAAATATCTTTAACAAGAGAGTACGAAGATCTTAGTGTATTCACGAGGTCCATGAAAAAGTATAAAGTTTGAAATAGTTTATAAGTTAGGTGACTTAGGTCATAATGGGATAAAGTTTACGATGACATAAAACGAGATACTTCTATGCTTATGGACCTTTTCATTGAAACCGAATACATGTAACTCAATTAATACGGAGTACATCTTTAATTTATAAAACTTTTATTCATAGTAATAATAGATTTGTAAAATGAGAAAATTAATAAATTAATATAATAAAATGACATTGAAATTCTATAAACCTTTTTAAAAGGCTTTTATCGTTGAAATATAACACAGAGTATGGAATAAGGATTATAAATGGAAACATGTACGGAAGGTAAGTGTCTAATATGTAACTTTATGCTTTTATCTGTGTTTGCATAGTTTTTCATTTTGCAGGAACTAAAAAATAAATAAAGTAAAGCATGTCGGGGTCTTAAGTATAAAAGGGTTTTTCTGTTTTACTTTTCATTATCTTCTCACTTCACATAGGCGTGCGTATGTATGTCTCTCTGTAGTTGAGAGAATTGTTTGTTTAATCTTTGTTTATGAACTTAAAACATTCAACCAATTTTTGTGGTTTGAATATATTGAGAAATAATAAAAGGAAGGAAAGTTGTATGATCTTTATGTTTGACTTTATACTTAAACATAGTTTTTCACATGGTATCAGGGACGGGTTGATTTCGTACTTTGATACAATATTTCAAAAGGTAAATGATACAAAAAAGCACTTAACTTAAGGTTTAGTTTCAATTAAGATACTCTATTTTTTTTCTTGCACATAAAGGCGGCCAATTTTTTGTATCCGATTTAGGTATTTTTCCCAATTATGTTAACCCACTCACGACCATTTCGTTAGTAAATTATATGTTTGGTCCTTGAGTTTGCATAGTCATTTCATGTATAGCTTCCACCAATGTCACCTGCTGCCGCCACCACTACCTACCACCATCGTCCACCACCACTACCCACCACCACCATCCACCACCACTACCAGCAGCCGCCACCATCACCCACCACCACTATCACCCTCTACCACTACTACCCAACACCACCATATGCCACCACCACTACCCACCACCAACCTATGCCACCACCACCACCAGTTGTCGGTGGTGGTGGGTGGTGGCGGCGACTGGTGGTGGGTGATGGTTGCGACGACTGGTAGTGGTGATGGATGGTGATGGTGGGTGGTAGTTGTAGTGGTGGTGGTGGTAGAGGTGGTAGGTGTGGTGGCGACGAATGGTAGTGGTGGCAGGTGATATTGTGTGGTGGTGGAAACCATACATGAAATGACTATACAAACTCAAGGACCAAACATATAATTTACTAACGAAATGGTCGTGTAGGAGTTGAGTGAGAAAAAACATAAATCGGCTAAAAGGTTGACCGCCTTTATCGCAAAAAAAATAAAATGATTGAAGCAGACTCTAAGTTGAGTGAATTTTGTCTTATTTGCTCTATTTCAAGCGCCTAGGGATAAAATCATGGTTTTCAAAACGGAACCAAATCGGCCTGTCAGACCGGTTCAACTGGGAACCGATAAAGCCACCGGTTCGGTAACAATGGCTAAACTGTTGGGGTCAAAACCGGTTAAAACGGTGAAACCTATAACAACCGCAATTTTTCAAGTCCTTACTCAACTTTAAACTAAAAATCTATTCTATTTTGGAAGACTTCACATTCACAATTACGTATAATTGTTTAGTTGAATCGCGTAAACAAGAAATCATCCTCTTGTGCACTATGACTTTGGACTAAGATTTAGTCTGCATATATTTAGTACATTGCGACTTCTTCAATTCATAAATTAGTTTCTAAGAAAATTTCATTTTTATTTACGTACGATTAATTAATTTAATAAACGTTTTTCACAATTTGCATGAACACATAGTGTACCAAATACTCCCAACGATTATTTTTAATACATTCTTATACGTCCTAAAACTCTACAAACTTGCAAAAATATGTTTTCTTACACTTTATATAATTCTTTTATTCTAAACACTTAAATGTGTAAATTTAACTTTAACTACAAAACTGATACCCAATACTTAATTTTTACTACCCAATACACTCATATAATATATTTTATACAAAATAATACACTTTTGACAACAAGCCACCCTACCATCATTATTTTATTAGTATTAGCTAGACATTAGAGTATTATAAAGATAATTTTGACCCAGGCTTGGACCAAAATTCCAAGATGAGACCAAGATTATACAAAATGTTGGCTTGACCAATATGTTGTCTCCCTTTTGTTCGACAAGATAAAACCATATGCCACAAAGGGTTAGAAGTAATCACTTGGACGGGTTAAAAGGATCATGCATGTACACATTTTTACTTACAAAGATTTCAAATCTAATTCATTTTTTACTACACTAAACGATCATAAGAAGAAACAAGGAAGGAAAAGTTATTTTGCTTGTTCAAGTAAATATTTGATCTCATTTAGGTTAATAATCAAGCTACAAAGGGTTAGAAGTAATCACTTGGGTACATGTTCTTAGTTTTTCACATACACTTTTTAAGCTCAAGTAAGTCACTACACCATTTTTATAAACTTTACACACTTTGCATTATGTTAAATTCATGACTTATGATTTACACACACTATGATATCACCATGTACATGTTTGCGTCAATTTTATAACTATGATGAATTGAACTTTACATGTTGCTAACTAAGTTGTTAAATCACTATTTTTAATTATTGAAGAATTGGTGAAAGAGTTAGGATAGTTTGGGATTGATATGGAGTTGATTTTGGTATTAGGAACTAGGAAAAACACGGTTTTGACACTAAAAGGTTAGAGGCTGTCTCATTCGATCAATACAGAAAAATCAGTGGCTTTTGAGTAATATTTGACTAAAGAAATAGGAAATAAACTTAATAACAAAAACGTGGTCGCTTGAACGGGTTAAAACGGACTTATAACGAAGAAGTTATGCTAGTTTTAAGTTGAGTGATGATTTGCATGCCTAATAATATGACTAACTTATATGCCTACTCCATTCAATATTTGACACATGTTTTGATCATTTTCTCACTCTTAAAATTTACCATTGATGTTGACACATGTCTTAATCTCTCTTTTAGGCATATTGTTAGGCACACCAATTAGTCATCCTAATCATTTTCCTTTTAAGTTAGGTGACGAAAACTATTTTCTTGAAACAAATAGTTGCTGTTAGAGTTTTTCAAGTGATAAAACTGGACATTAAAAGTTGGTTAGACTAGTCGGGACACCAAAAGCTTGTTAGTATACTTGAATACGAATCTGGGGATATATGGAACTTAAGAATCGGACCTAAAACGAGAAAGTTATGGCCTAATGAAGCTTTTGACGAAATATAATTATTTGACAGCTTTTTTTTTTTCACTAAATAGAAAAGCTGTTAGAAACTTTTAAAGTGAATTTTGGACATTTTAAGTGCGGTTTTAGCCAAAATGACTTGAACAAAAGTAGTAGCATGTTATGCATACTTGTTAGGCACATTGGAAGTTTTTTAAAATACTAAATAGCAAAGCAAGTATATTTAAATTACGAGATAAACTAGTAATGTTATAAAAAATGTATTGAACTTATAAACGAGCACATTAACATAACTACATTTTTCACAACTAAACTTTCATGCAAACATGTAAGGGTGATATAACATTTTATGAAATTTCATACACAATGATTTTGTCGAACCTAAGACATATCATTACTTTAGGTTGCGGATAAATTAGCGCGCCTCGAATTTCGTGCACACATTTGATTGCATCATAATACTTTGTTTGAGGTGAGTTTTTCGTAGCCGCTTTTTCACTATATTTTTCTTGGGGGAAAATGGTACTCAAATGATATTTTAAACTGTTTTTATGATGTGATTTACTGCTTTCGTGTTTTTGGACAATTATGTGCATTTGATTTGCAATATGTGCCTTCTGTGTGATCTTATGTTGTGTGTTCTTTTGTGCGCAACTGTTTAACTCCATTTGGAGCCGAAGCATTGATAGTACTATCGGGATAATTAGAAATCGTGTACACGTGACATTTTTGAGGTTCAGTTGTTGCATGCATCGTGGTTTCAATTTGTGCTTATATTTGTATATCATGCTCACTATTGTCCTACTCTATATTAATCACAGCTTAGTGGTTTTACTTTTAAACCTACGAGCACCCCAACTTTATGTTAACGTTTTTGAGTATCCATTTTCAGGTGTTATTGAGGTTGCTTAGAAGGTTGAGTATTATCCTGGCTTAGCAAGAATTAAGACAAGACATTCCCGGAGTGTATTCCGTGGAATTGTTATTTGACTTTTCCTTATGATGTAGTTCGGCTATGAGACTTATGTTGGATTCTAGATTATGTACGTATCCCGGTTGTGGGAGTTTTGCATCTATGAACTATCGTATGTTATGCATTTTTAGTATTTCTCTGTTTAGACACCTCGTGTTCTTGATCATGAAGTCATACCCTGTAAATGCTATTCCGCTACGCCATTTTTGGGATGTGACAAAAACAACCAAAAAATAGTGAATCGAGAGAGCTTATAGATCGACCACTGTTGGTGTCTTCTCGTGTTATTTTTCAGCATTGAAGTAAAAATGGATAAACACTTTTGAGGAGACAAACATAAATATCACACTGCAACCTTAGATCATAATCATTCATGGGGTTTTTAAATGAGGATTAGGTTAGAATCAAGTCATAAAGATAGAGATGAAAAGAAGAAAGACAATGGAGAGGGAAAGGTTGAAATTAGTTACGGACTATATGTGTTAAGTCTAATAGAGCAAGTGCAAACTAGAAAATGCAAGATCTCTTTTCTTTTCTTTCTATTTTTATAGTTTATGCATGTGTGTTGAATGTTTATAATTTAAATCATATGTTGTTCAATAACATTTCTTTTAAGAAAATCTTCTCTTTGTTTTTGTTTTTCATGCTTCCTTAATTCTAATAATATCACGATAAATTACTAAGCATCTGATTCTTTAAACCGATTGAACTCAGTTGGATCGCTTGACTCGGGAACCATTAAGATGATCAAGTCAAAATTGATCCTATTAATGGAAGGTACCTATGGCCATAGTGTCAATGTCTTACAACTCTACTTCCACCCTTTCATCACCCAATTGGCACACCTCTAAAGAAAAGAAAGGATAGGTTTGTTGAGATTGAAAGTCAGTATAGTATGCAAGATAATTTTTCTAAGAAGGGTAAGTAAGTGACATGCCTTTTATGTGGATATAATGGCAAAAAAAAAGAGAATGTAAGGAGCAAGGCAGATCTGTTAAGGCAAAGGCAAGATCAAGTCAGGAAAGTGGAAGTCAAGCAAGTGCACCACCAAATCAACGAACTGGATTCAAAAGAGCAAAGAAGATTGCAATTAGGTTTAGTCCCATGAAATCATGTTTGTTGAACAATGTTGTCTGCTTCAGTTTAGTAGTTGTGTTTTGTTAATACAAATAATGTCTAAAAATGGTATTTTTATTTTTTTGACATCTCTACGTTTTGATAATAACAAAATGTAAAAACACTTTACATAAAAATTAACGCAAACAAGTTTTTAGTCGTAATATTTCGTTTCAACGTAAATCACTATAGGTAAGAACAAACAAAATTATAATTTGACAATGATCAAAGGATTAAATTTTATGTTCTAAACTTCATATTTTTTTAATGTGACAAAATATTTTTTCAAAAATATAGTTTATAAATTATCTTTGAATTAAAAAGAAATGTTATTTGGAAAAATAAATTTTAAAATCCCAACAGCTATTCCCCCCCCCCCAAAAAAAAAATTGCTCTAAACATCCCCAAATAAACATTCACCACTAAAAACAAAAATTGGAGCGTTTTTGTCTGGAACAGTACCACTAAACCGGAAGGTACCATTAAATTTAAGGGTACTTTAATGGTACCGTCCACTGTAACGGCTAGTTTTTTCTTGCCTATAAATAGTTGATCAGAATTCACTTCCAACTCATCAATTTTCATATAGAACTTTCTGAGTTAAATCCACCCTTTTAAATCTTATTTTTTGATCATTTAGTTAGTTTGTTTTTGTTTAAGACTGATCCAATCATCCAACCAACTGATCACCTTCATTCCTCTACTAGTGCAAGAGAGGAACACACCAGGTCGAGAAGATACAAAGTGTTGTAGAGTTAGCATAGTGCACTCGTAACATTTGTTACTTACTTGTTGTATGTAGGTATACATCAAGTTGTTCATCATCTTGTTTAGTTAAATTGCGTGGATCATTGTGATCTTGTAGAGATTGGTGAGATCTTATGTAGCTTGTGTTAATAGTGTATAGATCGGGATGATAGTGTGTAAATCGGGTTGATCGTTTGTAGATCAGGTTGATCGTGTGAAGATTAGGTAGATATTTTAGTTTGAGTGATTTGTGTGAAGATCAAGTAGATCGTGAGTGAGATTGGTACTAACTAGATTAGTACTCGACATTTACTTAGTGTCAGAAATTGTGATAAGCGACGTTGTATAGTTTTCTACGCCCGAAGGGAATTTGTTGACATACTGCTTAGAACTCTGAGTTGGGTACTCGGAGAGTGGAGTAGGGCGAAGAGGAGCTTCGTTACCAAACCACTATAAATATCTGTGTCTCGGTTTGATCTTTTCATCTCTCACTTTTATATCTCGTAGCATTTATTAGTTGTTTACTTTTGAATTGTTACAATAGTGTTCATATTGCAATTGATTGATTTCACGGAAACTCGAATCAAAGTTTTTTAAAACTAAGTTTTATAACGAATTAAAAAACGGTAAAACTATTCAACCCGTCACCCCCTCTAGTTTTCTACAATTGGTACCAGAGTCACGTCAACCAAGATTTTTAAAATATATGTATTTTAAAACTTGAATCGATCAATGAATTTTGACAAATACCAAGAAGGGTAATCTATGAAAAGACCACCACTTTTTGAAACCGATTGTTTTATCTATTGGAAAACAAGATTCAAAACTTATTTAAAATCAAAAGATATTGATCTTTGGCATGTTATTACCGAGGATGATTTTAAACCGATTGAAAAGAATCCAAAAAGTAAAAAGGATGAAAGAGTTCCTTAGGAAAAACAAAGTGACAATCTTAAAAAAAAGCTATTCAAAAGTAATGAGGCTAAAATGATGATTTATAATGTTTTGCCGAAAAAGGAATTTGAAAGCATTTTTATGTGTAATACGGCAAAAACAATTTGGAAAACTTTGTTTGTCACCCATCAAGGTAATAATCAAGTCAAAGTGAACAATATTGATCTTATTGTGCAACAATAAGAAAAATTTTCATTCCGGAAGATAAAGCTATAGATAGTGCTTTTGCTTGATTTAATACTTTTATCACTAGTCTTAAAGCTCTTGATGAATGTTACTCTAGCAAGAATCATGTTAGGAAGTTTCTTAGGGCTTTACATCCTAAATGGAGACGAAGGTCACCGCAACTGAAGAGTCAAAAAACTTGACGATATCATCACTTGATGAACTCATAGGAAACATGAAAGTTCGTGAAATGATAATCAAGAAAGACTTCGATATAGTCAAACGAAAAGTAGATAAAGTAAGATCAATAGCCTTAGAAGCTAAGAAGGAATCTAGTGATGAGGAGAGCTCGACTTCCGATAGTGAAGACGAAGAGTATGCCTTAGCGGTTAGAGATTTTAAAAAGCTCTTTAAGAGAAGAGGTAGATTTGTAAGACAACCTATGGATGAAAATAAGTCATTCCAAAAGAATTAGGATGACAAGAAAGGAAAAAGCGATAAGAAATGTTTTAGATGCGAAGGTCCAAATCATCTAATCAAAGAATGTCCTAAGCCACCGAAAACCAAGAACCAAAGGGCATTTGTAGGCGGTTTGTGGAGTGATAGCGGTGAGGAAGATAAGAAAAAACCCAATGACGAAACATGTCGTATGGCCCAAGCGTCAAATGAGGTACGTTCCGATTCTTCATATTGAAGTGATGATAATTCTTCGATCGATGATAACAAACTATATGATGAATATAATAGATTATGTGAAGTAACATAAAAAATCATATCTATGAATAAGATGCTAAAAACAATTTTAACTAGTTTTGAAATTTAAGTTCTTGAGTTAAAAGAAAAAGTTATCAAACTTGAGAAAAATAAAGAGGTCGATGTTGGATGTACGTCATGTCCAAATCTTCGAATTGAAAACGAAGAACTTAGAAAGAACACTCTAATTTGAGGGCCTTTTTGTGCCATTTGCCCTATTTTAAACTGCCTAGTGATAAAATTATGGTTTTCAAAGCGGAATCGGTTTGGCCTGTCAGATCGGTTCAACAGGGAACCGGCAAAGCTATTGGTTCGGTTACAATGGCTAAACCGTTGGGGTTAAAACGGTGAAACCGACCAAAAACTAGTGAATCAAGAGAGTTTATAGATCGACCGCTGTTGGTGTCTTCTCGTGTTATTTTTCAGCATTGAAGTGAAAATGGATAAACACTTTTGAGGAGACAAACATAAATATCACACTACAACCTTAGATAAAAATTATTCATGGGGTTTTTTAATGAGGATTTGGGTTAGAATCAAGTCATAAAGATAGAGATGAAAAAAAGAAAAACAATGGAGAAGCAAAAGGTTAAAATTAGTCATAGGCTAGATGTGTTAATTCTAATAGAGCAAGTGCAAACTAGAAAATGCTAGATCTTTTTCTTTTCTTTCTATTTTTATAGTTTATGCATGTGTGTGGAATTTGCATAATTTAAATCATATGTTGTTCAATAACATTTCTTTTTAGAAAATCTTTTTTGTCGTGCTTCTATTAATTCTAATATTATCACGACAAATTATTAAGCATCCGGTTCTTTAAATCAGTTAAACCCAGTCGAACGCTTAAATCGGGAACCAGTAAGATGATCAATTCAAATTTGATCATATTAATGGAAGGTACCTATGGTCATATCGTCAATGTCCAACAACTCTACTTCCACCCTTTCATCATCTACAAATTGGCACACCTTCAAAAAAAAATTCAATCTAGTATGCAATAAATTTTTTCTAAGAAGGGTAACTGAGTAACATGCCTTTTATGTGGATTTAATGGCACAAAAAAGAGAATGCAAAAAGGAAAAGCCAAGATCAAGTCAGGAAAATGGAAGTTAAGCAAGTGCACCACCACCAAGTCAACCAACTGGATTCAAAAGAGCAAAGAATAGTGCAATTAGGTTTAGTCCCATGGAATCATGTTTGTTGAACAATGTTGTATGCTTCAGTTTAGTAGTTGTGTTTGTTAAATAATGGTTTTTTGTTTAAGTTTAATTCTTTGGGTAGTTGTACACTAAACACTTTTAATATCCGATAGCCATTAGCTTTTCATCTAACAACTTTGGTGATCCTTTGAATTGATGGTAACTATGGTGTAATTAGCCTATTTATTTCATTTGCATGTGTTGTTAATTTTAAGTGTAAAAGTTAACTGATCTATTTAGCTATGTTGTATACTGGTATATATTGTTGGGGTTGCCTATAAAAGTCAACATGTCCATTTAGGTTAATGTTATATGTGTGTGAGTTGTGTTTATGTATTAATATTTTTTCATCCGCTACACACATATTTTGACTAGAAATATCAACTGATGCATAAAGAACCGCATAATAGAACAATTGAGTTTCAAATACACCAATCCTTATTACTAAACACACCAAAACTAAATGGTCATTACAATATTTATTCAATTACTAGTATAACAGTAAACTATCATCCTAAGCTAAAAAAATACAATTAAATCTGCAGTCTTCGATTTTAAGCTCTATCATACACTCTTTTAATACGATCCTAGCCATTAGTAGTCCTGGAGTTATCATCATCGATCTTGCACACATACATGGATCTATCAGTAGTCCTGGAGTTATCATCATCCTAGCCATTAGTAGTCCTGGAGCCATTAGTAGTCCTGGAGTTATCATCATCCTAGCCATTAGTAGTCCTATTTTATTGTTTAGCATCAATCATGCCTAGTTCCAAACAACAAGATTACCAAGATACGGCTCATTATATACCAATGCACCACCGAAAGGACGGTCTTGACCCTAGAGATCGAAAAGCTTTCAAAATGCTACAAAACGGTTGTTTCATGAAGGTCGTGTAGTTGATCAATCCTTTCTCAATAATACCGACATTCTCGAGGTCTTTTCGAGAATCAATTTTCAGTGTCTCCTCAACATCAACGAACAAATATGCCCCGTTTTTGTTCTTGAGTTTTACAAAAGCATTCAGATCATAAGAAATGATGATGGAACCATCTCCATTGCCTTCATCATCAACGAGCACAACTAGACCTTAACCCTTGTCGAGTTTGCTTGGATTCTCCGCATTCCTCACCATGGAGTGTTTATGTATTCCAATGATTGGTCACTCGCCAAGCTTCATGACATGGTTGATGATCACGAGGTTTATTTCACACCCCATCATGAACCGGCCACGGTGAGAGATGCCATATTCACTCAAAGAGCCTCCCAAACTCGAGTAACTAGGAACTCAAAGATCATCCACCGATATCCCTTTCAAATGGAACTTTTTGAGATGTTCCATCTCGACAAGAAATGGGAACAAATTCTTAGGGAGAATATCCTTTGCTTGGTTGGAAACAAGGATCATCCGAATGCATGTCTTGTATACATGATTTATTGCCTCGTCAACGAAACTCCTTTCAACCTTGCATACTACATGGTCAAGCGGATGGCTAGTGTTTCTAGCACGGATAAGATGGTTCTACCATATGCTATGTTTCTTACTCGCCTAGCTAACTTTGTCTTTGCCTTAGAACCCTCTCGTTATACGGATGACCACTTCTTTTTCAACAAAGTCATGGTACCTCTATTCGAAGAGAAAACGTTGAGGTTCCTGGTTGAAGGTAAAAGACCTCATCCACCAACAAACTCATCCGAGGAGACCGAGGGAGAAGGAAGCAACCCCGTCGACAACTACCATCTAGACCCCGTGTCCTACATTGACCAATTGTCGGACATTCCAAGCCTTTCCCAAGAGTTCCAACAAACAAAGGGAATGTTCAAATGCATTGCCAATTTTCTAATGGGTAAGAAGAAGAAATAAGATGGAAGCTTGAGGGGATTGAAGGTGAAGCTTGAGGGTGATGGGAGGTGAGGTTAATGACCTTGATTTGAACAATGTGATGTACATCTTAAACAATATTGCTTTTATTTAGAACTCAGAGTATGTGATGGTATGGCAAAAAACATGAACATCTTAACCTAGGATAAGATAATAGGAATTTTACGACTCTTTGATACAATATCAAAAAGTCGGTCTTTCTCCTAATTGCATGCTTGTATATCACTTTTACATGCCATGCTTGCTATGTTTTACTTACATACATGAATGCTTGATGTAGAAATAACTAGGTTTAAAATTCGATGCTTGGTGCAAAATCTTGCACGCGTTATGTGAAGGAAAATAGTCCCAGAAGCCGGATCCCTGGGCTATAACTAGCCGGATCCCTCACATGAAGGATCTGTGGGATTCGGGTGGACAGAAATTGAAATTTAGCATCTTCACATCAATCCTACCTTCCAGACCTTATTAGACTAGTTAAACATGATACATTAGGATCACTTAAGTTCCCATTAGGCTCAGATGATTCCACATCCACTCATGGATGACTTAAGATCACATTCAAGGTGTTTTTGATTTATCACTTCTTCAAAACTCACCATTTTTTTGCTTCAATGCTTAACCACTTATGTGCATTCATGAAAACTCCATGCCTTTATAAAAACCATCATTAGATATCCTCACTCATTATGTTTGAATATTTAAGTCCTATACCATTTAAGACACCTTAGGGAACTTAAACACTCAAGATATATAGGTACTAGACTTTGGTAGAACATCATCACTCCATTTCCTTTGTCTCTGAAGATGGATCCCTGGATTTCAACTAGACGGATCCCCAATGATAGGGATCCGTGGGAATCGGCTCTACAGAACAGTTGAATTTCACTCAACTCATCAATTTCAAACTCTTTTTGGTAATCTAAACGCTTCACTTTGCCTTAAATGACTCCCTAGGACAAAACAACACTGTAGTTGACCTTAGTACATGCTAAGAACCTTAATGGTCTAAACTTTAATTCACTAACCTAATCTCATCCTTTATAAACCAAGTGTGTTGTTGTTCTCAAACCACCATTCAAAATCAGTATCTAAAACACTCCTTATCTCCTACTTTTCACCATGACTAAAGCATCTAGTACAACCTCATCAACCAAAGATTCCTCCAAGAAAAATGCTCGTGTTTTTCATGAAATTTCCTCAACCGAGTCATCACCCGTCAAGACCTCAAACACTAGAATTCCTCCCCAATAAACTCAACCAACCAAAGCTAGGAGAACCGCTCGAATTAGCATCCGACCATGTGGTTTGGAAAGACTTTCACTAAACACTACCATACCCTCTAAACCAAACACACCTAGCTCCACTAAAACACCTAAACCATCATTTCTAGAACCTTGGTCACACTCTTTCACCACACCTCTTTCACATCCAAACCTTTACTACTTAGAAGACTCACCACCTAGGACTTCTCATTCACCATCCTTCTCATTAAATGAGAGACTACCTTCACACCAAAACAATGATGTTGGAATGTCACCAACACCCGCTTTCTACTCACCTCCACCATCAAATAGTCCAACTTTGAGTACAAGGAATCACCAATCTCAAAGACCGGACTATATGGATACCCCCTTATTTCCACCACCAACCCATACATCACCATCTTCATTCTTAGTTGAACCCCATGCTACCTCACTTAACTCACCTCCACAAATCCCTCCATCCTTTGTGGAACCTCCTTCCATCTCACCCAATACCTCAAACAGCTCCATCTCCAATACCTTCATCTCCTACTCATGACAATAATTGCTCTAATTGTCAGCATACCCAAGGGTTAGTTCAAGATGTAAGAAATGAGTTACATTTCATGTTTAATCACCTCCATGAATGATTTGACCAAATCAACAAGTCTACTCGTCCCTAAAACTTAGTAATACAAGCACAATGATGCTCTTCTCTTGTCTTAAGCACAACTTAGAATTATTAGGAAATGTACTACATGCTTGTATCATTCTCTTAGTTTTAGAGATATGTGTATCATTTCTCTTGTTTTATTGAATGAAACTACATGGTGTATGCTATATAGTTATGAGAATATGTTTGGTGCTATACTACATTTGGATGTTTACGTCACTTTTTTCATCTACATTGCTGCCAATAGAATGCAGGTACATGGTTCCCACAATTTAGCCTAGACGGATTAGAACTCGAGAGTTCTGACACATTAAAGTTTTTTTTGTTGAAAAAAATATGCCTTTAGATTCAAGCTTCAAAACCCCATATCAATTCGGAAGAAATTTACAAAAATAAACTATACAAACATAATAAACCAAGCGAACTTAATCATACCTGAGTAGAGTGATCCAAAGCTTCATAACAACCAAATTACTATTTATAATTCAAAACACAACCATCATATATAAAACACTAAATAAAAGTATAACAATAAGGAAATCATACTTTGGTCGCTATAAGGCGTTTGATGATTCCAATAACACTTATTCGCTTTGTATATGCATATTAATCAGTAGGAATTCACCTGCTGTAATCCTCCTTGTAGTTGATACATCTTTTTTTGTATAATTCAAGTTGATGCTGATGATTTGCATGCATGTGCATGTTAGATTAAATTATTTTAATTTTAATAACAAAATCATAGTATAATCAGTTGAAAGCATAAATATAAACATAAACTAAATCTTACTTGAATCTAGATGACCATCCAACAACATCAAATAAGTATTCAATACATAAATATGGAGTGTAAAACCCTAACTATGATTTTTTTTTACCTTATTAGAATCAAAAGCTTGATTCTCATGCCACGTACAACAACCGCCAACTTCATATCACGCTTCTTTATTGATTGATATGTTTAAATAATTGAATTTAATTTAAGATTACAAAGTGTTTTGAATAATAAGCTAGAGATACAAAATCTTCTACATCTTCTGCTGTTGAATATAGCTCGATTCGTGAGCATGAGAAACCTATTTAAAAAAAATCATAATTCGTATTCATCATCTGCTTTCTCAAACACCTTTTTTGTGGATAGGGGACAAATGATAAACACGTTAGGGTTTTTTCTAAAAGGAGGGAGGAAGAAAGGCGGGTATTATGTTTATCGGTGCTATGTTCCGATCGTTTGATCACATATTGTTTATGATGGGCTTAATGGGCTTGTTGTTGAATTTGCAAAATAGTCTCTTCGGCCTTTTTTAAGGTTTTACTTTTTCACATTTTTGACACATATGTTTTCACCATCTTATGCAAACACGAAAATTCACCTGTATTTTTTCTGGTTTGACTTCTCAATTGGCCAATGAGAAGACTCAATTGTAAAATTGAGTCCTCTCATTGGTTAATTGAGTCTTTTGATTTGACCCAAACTGACTTATTATATATCTATATTAAACCGCTACGTCGGTGGCATTATTTTAAACGTTTTTTTATTGTTTTTTTATTACGCTCGCATGTGGGCTTCTTAGGTATATGTTGGGTTCTCATTCTTGGTTCAGTGTGCAACCATCACTTCACTTATAGATAAGCTTTACCGATTCCTTTCTTCTACACTTTTTTGCGCATCGGTTTCTTCCCAACATTGGTGTAATCGGATCTTGAGGTATTAATTGTTGTTATCAGATTTTGTTGGTTGTGATGAGCTTCAATTTGTAATTTTTTTTGCGAGTTAGGGTTTCGATCTAATTTTTGTGAAATTGGTTGTTGTTTCTGCGATTATTTTTTTATTGTGGTTGTTATCGTCAGGTTATTTATCATGGTTTCAAAATTAAAAAAACTCAATCTTATCTTCACACCTGGCAAATGTCTTCATCAACCTTGCACCGCCACCGTCTTTGCTACTCGAAGTGATTCATCAGGTGGTTGTGATTGTTCCAGTTTATGTTTAGCAACATACTTTAATTTTGTTTAATTGATAATTTTTATTTTTTTTACCAGGGTACCAGCCACAACTCGACGGTGTTGCACACATCGCTGCTTATGGTAGTTCAAACCTTTTTTTTTGTATACTTTCAATAACTTTTGAAATTGGTCTTACAAACCAGTTAAATTTTTATCATGCTTAAGTTGTGAAAGTTTCGTGCTTTTGTCTTTTGAGTTTGCTTTGCAATATGCGCGTGTATGTTTGATGGTATTGCTTAATTCTGTGTGTTTGATAGTTTTGATTAACTGGAATTTGTTTTTGACGCGGGCATATGTTAAGCAATTGGAAAGTGGTAGCATTAGGTACGACCAGTAGGTTAAAGCAGCACGCGAGCAGGTATACCGAGTATTAGCAAGTTGAATTTTGCCATTGTGTTTTAAAAGGCTTTTGCTGATTATTGTATATGATTATTGTCTTTTAGGTCGTAGTTAGTCAGCGTATTGCTCATCGTGGGGGAATGTTGGAGGTCTTTGGATTATTTGTTGTTGCTGGCCTTCTAACTGTTGTATGTTTGTGCTTTTCTTTTTTTAAGACTACATAATTTAATAGATGTATTTGATACTAAAGTAGGGGATCTGTGGTTTGTATATGGATTGTCTGGAAACATGCCGGCGTTAAGACTACAAATTTAGCGTTAATTGTTGCACTTATGGAGTTTCTATTTGAATTCATGTTATAGTAGGGTTTTATCTTCGATTGCTTGGTTGAAAGATGTTTTGAGATGAATGATGGTCGGACAAAGAATTGGTCAAGTTTAGCTACTCCTGATATTATGAGGTAACTATTACAACAATGACGGATAATGACCTGCAAGAAAATTCGAAATGATTTTTTAGGACATAGGATGACATGTGCATTTTGGTTGTTCATTTTGAATTGCTACAACAAATGTGATCTGTTTAAAATTGCAATGCCAAACACCCAATTGTGCTTTTGTATGTGTAGTCATTATCTTGAAATTCATATGGTAACTTCGTATATAATTTTTTTAGATTTTCGAAAAAGCCAAAAAGTTCTGTCATCAATCTAATGTGAAAGTTGTTGCTGTGTATATAGTCGTGCGAGTGTATAACCAGGTTAGTGTCATGTCACATTTTTGTTTCACGCCAAGCTAAATTATTTGTTAGATACGCTAATCATAATCCGTTGCATTTTTTTTAATTGGATTTTATGTAGTAGAGAAACTACGAAAGAGGTGTGCAGATGTTGGTTCCTACTCCAGGAAGACTAATAGGCGTGATTGAAAGATTAAGAGTATCACTTAAGAAAACCAAATACTTTGCTCTAGATGAGGTTGATCGAATGCTGGATATAGGGTTTCGACGACAGGCAAACGGTGGTATTCAGTCCCGCATTGTGGAGCATAAGTATTCTTCTTCTATTTCTTTTTTCTTTTTTGTTTATTTTTTCCCTTTTTTTAAAGTAGTTTTATAGCGTTAGCCGTTTGTCGTGCAGTTCGTGCTATCTTTATGCATTAGCGTGCATGGAAAGTCATTGCTCACTATCCATGGAAACTCATTGAGGGATTATGGGCTACCAGATCCTCCATCGGGGCCAAGGCAGTTTGGAAACTATTTGCCTTCTGCTACCACTAAAGGTAGTTAGTCTTATTAACAAACGAAACTTGCTATGGTTTTGAATTGTTCAAATATTGTAGGTTGAATATCGACAGTTTAGTACAGTCAATGTTAACCCAAAAAAATTGCCACTTGACTTACACTTTTCTTATACCTATAAATACGAGTTGGCCAATAAAAACAAAAAATTTAAACAAAACATGTATTAACAACACCTGTTTCCATGGGATAACGCAATTTTATGATGTGGCTATACCTAAGAAAATGAAAACTTTTACAAAATCTCATATTTTACACGTCAACTAAATAATTCTTCAGATGTATGACTGTTCATTCGGTGACCTTTCCTGACAAATGACCTTGGTCATAAATTATTTTTCCATAATGCAGTGGGTTGTTAACGAGGTGAATGATAGATTGCCATATCCTGATTTCGTATTTGTTCTTATTTTAGGTATGTATATGCAAATTTTTGGATGACAAGTGGTCTCCTAACTTTCTCATGGTAGTTGCTCAAAAGAATCACCATACAAAGTTTTTCTACCAAGGAACACAAGATAATGTTCTACCTGGTAAGTTTAGTTAAACAATACATGGTTGTTTGGTTTTTGTGTAATCTATTTACCCAAATGATTGGAATGTATATCTATTAGTATGATTTAAACCAAGTTCACATACAATGATTTTCACCTTCCATTGTAACAGGAATGGTGATTCATAACAAGGTTTGTCACCCATGCAATAATGACATCTACATGTGCGCACATTGATGAGTGTCTAAATACTCATCATTTTTGTATAAAATAAACTGCAAAATCATCTGAAAACACTCAGAAACACATCAAAATGATCAAAACATCACAAATCAGTGTTTTATGTGTTTTAAATGCAAAAATATCAAAATCGGATGAAAAGCGTATCAAATTTGCAAAATTGCGCTTTAGTCCCCAAGTTTCAAAATTGTCAAAAGCAGTTCTCGAGCACATAATTTCAAAGAAAAATCACCAAAGGTCCTTTTAATATCATAACTTGTCAAATTTAGTCCTTTGGTGAAAAATGTATAGAGTTTTGAGAAAATTACAAGTTTGGTCCTCCAAGTTTGAAAATTGGCAAAATGGCCCCTGAAAAATGGCAAAATGGCAAGTTTAGTCCTTATACTTTTGAAGATTGTCACTTGTGGTCCCTTGAGATAACTTTTCAGAATTGGCAGCCTAAGTCCTCAAGTTTCAGATTTTACAACAAAGGCCCTTGGATTATTAAACCATTAAACCCATTTTGGACCCCCGCATCCTGGACCCCATCAAAACCGAATTATGAACCCTTGGTTATTAATAGCACGTGGTCAAACCCAAATGGTCAAACACCCAACTTGGCGCTAATAGTCTTCACCTTGTTGCTCCCATCACTCAAGCCACCATTCATTCCCCCTCCTCTCCATATCACACTCCCTTGTCCCCCCACCTCAACACAAATCCAAGAATCATTTAATGATCCTTCAACCCCCTCACTCAACCCTCCACCTGTTAAAATCCTTTTGGCGCCAAAAATGATCAAACGGCTAGAAATGCTCCAAGTCATCCAAATTCTATTTTTATTGGTGGGAAATGCTAAAGTCAAGTGGAGGAGTTGATTGAAGTATAAAAAGGAAGAGAAGAGAAGCTTGAAGGAGTAGTAGCTAGTTTTTAGAATTCTCTTCAATGTCGTTTTTAGAGTAGATAATTTAGTTTAGTTCAAAAGCTGTTATATCTTGTATTATTGTATCAAACTCAAGTAATCTTATCAGTTTTATCTAATTTTAAGCTCAAATTCATAGTTGTGTTCATTTCTAATTTTTCATGCTTCTTGTTGCAATTGTGCTTTTCAAACTCCTATGCTCAAAACTATAGCGACTTATTTTAAGCTTCATAAGCTTATATAAACCTCTCTTAGCTTTTTATGAGTTTACCTTCAAGTTTTAAGCACTTTTGATTCAAAGTCAATAAAAGTCAACATAAGTCAAAAGCGGGTCATATTGTGAGTCAAATTAGTTGGGTTTAATTTACTGTTCTCAAATTGTTGTTTGAATAAGTTTAATATCGTTTTAAGCATAATCTCATTAAGGTTTAAAGTTTAAAATGCATTTTGTAGTTATAAAGGAGTGTTTGGCATAAGCTATTTCATGGTCTAAAGTTATTTTTTACCCGTTTGATTCTCAAGTCAAGTTTAGTTCAAGGTTTTGTGAGTTTCCAAAAGGTTGTGGCGGTATTATAGAGTTTGCAAGTTTGGTTTATAAAAAATTCACAAATGTCTCTGTCTTGCTCACGTAAAGCATGACTTTAGCTTTGTTTGAAAACTTCTCAAGGCTTATTTTTGGTCCAAACTTTGTCCAAAGTACTTTTCTCACATCTCAACGTATCCAACTCAACATATCATTAGTTAGTTTGCTTGTAGGAATAGTCTAGTTTAGTCAAAATTGCTCTAAAAATCATCCAAAACCGACATTCTCTGACGACCATTCTTTATGTAGTGTTGCATTTTTTAGTTTTAGCTTATTTTAGTTGTCCCACTTAGCTTATTTTAGGTATCTCTAGTGCTTATTAGTCCCATAGATTAGGTTAGTTAGTTTTTTAGCTTAACTCTTGCTTATTAATGCTTATTTAGCTAGTTAGAGTAGCTTGTCATATCCTTGAAGGCTCATTTCTTTTAGCTTAGGAAGTCCCATAAAGCGCTTCTATCCCTATTTCTAGATTGCTTTCTAGTCTCTTATAGCTTATTTTAGATTTAGCATAGTGTATGAGTGCTTATTTCCATTTCCTTGTACTTATTCATGGTTCATTTTGCTTGAAAATCGCTTAAGGGTGTTTGTTTTATGCTACATTGGAATTGTAAATAAGCGGTTGAGAAACCGCTTATTCAAGTTTTGATAAAAGTGTCTTCACAAAAGTTCTCATTTTCATCTTATTATTAAGTTGCAAAAGAAATTTTGAAAAAAATGGTTTGTAAAGGTGCGGTGGGATTCGACCCCGACCTCTTGCTCAAACACACAACACCACGCCAACACCAACCGCCCTAGGGTCTTTTCGTGTTTTATCTTGCACCTTTTAATATTTAAAGTACCAAAAGCAGTCTTTGGCTTAATAGCTTATTTAGGCTTTTATCGACTTATTTTCAAAAGTAGTGTACCACTTTTTTATTTTTCCTAAAACTGTATAACTTAAAGTATTTTCCGAGAAATTTTGATTTTTCTAAAATAGTTTAGTATTTTTTTATAATTAAATTAGATTAAAATAGTTTTTAAATCATAATAAATAATTTAAAAGTCGAAAAAATACCCGGCTTTTTCCTAAAATTTTCTTTTATCATATAGTACGTAATAAAATTAGTTTTACACTCGTAGGCTCTTTATTTCATAAATTTTACGTTTTTGCTTGCGCTCCAGCGCCATTTTCGTACATAACGCTCGTTTTCATTTTAGGTTACGTTTTAAGTTTATTTAGGTTTACGTTTTAGTTAATATAGTTTATTTAAGTCATTTTATTTTATAAAATCATAAACGTTCATCACTTTAAAAATAGTGATAGCGTTTATTTAATATTTTTATCTTTTTAATTTTCTTAATTTGCATTTAAGTCGCTTTTGTTTATAACCTTTTTCAGTAGTGTAGTATTCAATCCTAATCCTTTCTGATCGCTATCATTAGTGATCAATCTATCGTCTGATCAAGTGTTTAACACACCATTGAGTCTCCGTGGGACTTAACGACCCGGGAATTCATTGTATTCTCCAGGACTTCATTGCATCTGTGTCTGAGCAGTTTTAAGTCTGTTTGACTTGACTGTTTAGCGCAGATCACACATGCTGGGATGATTGTAGGTATTATCTATTTTGTCCTTCTGTTGATTTAGATAATCACATTAAACGATTATCAAAATATATGTTGTAACGGTATTACAACTACTGTCCTTGTATGTTCATTTTCCCACAGTGGCAGAAGGCATGGCAGGAATGTTCTCTCATTCGGTAAAAAAAAATATCACTCTTCCTGAGCTATTAGATGCTACTTTGTGAGACATAAATTTAATAAACAAAGTGATCTATGTGTCACAAAATAGCATTTAACAGCTCAGGAATATCGTGTTTTTTTGCTGTTTTATAAAGCAACCACTTTTGCTTTCTACTGGTGCGTCTAATTTGCCAACTAATATGTACTACATTATACAAAAAATCTACTTTGTATCATTACGCTTTCCACAAATACGATGCCTAACACGATTATCCATTGTTCTGGCGATGCAGTTTATCTTTCCAACAATACTGTCTTATGTCAATTTATTTGGCAAAATATTTTTATACCAACAAACATGGCCCATAAAAAAAAAAAAAAAAAAAAAAAAAAAAACGTTATCTTTTTGAGCTGTTAAATGCTATTTTACGAGACATAAATCTCATGTAGCATGCCCATCTATGTGTCATAAAATTGCATTTAATAGGCCACGAAGATCGTGATCTTTTATGTTAGTGCAAATATTACGATATTTAATCTATACAGTCTCGTTTGTTTTGATTGATGACAAACATGTAACTTGTAATACATAACGTAAAATGTTCAAGGTACTTGTAATTACATTTGTCTCAACATACATTCAACACCTCTCGATGTCTCAAGTCCTCGTATGTTACAACACAGGTTCGTACATGTTTGTTATGTGGCATTATGATCAAACCCATTAACAAATCATTTAGAATGTTTAAAATACGTTTAGAGTCACGAAGTATTTTAATAGGTTAACCATTCTATTTCGAACCTCATTTTACATTTTGCATTCACAAGTATTTTATACAAATACATCTTTTGTAAAATGTCTAACAAATATATACTTTTATTTGTACAAGTAAACTAACTATAATATTCATACAAGTACTAAAGTTTATTTACACTTGACAAAATATATTTTATTTTGACAAGCACTCAACTATATATTTTATTTTACAAAAGGTTACTTACATTTTATTTACAAGTAACTTACCTTTTTAATAAGTATATACATTTGTTTAAATGTATTTTTCATAAAAAGGAAAACACTATTTTATTACCTCATGCATAGTGTCATCTAAATCTTTAAAAGATTTTGGAAGATATTCTAAGATATAAAATCTAATAAATTATTATATTTTTTATTACCACTTTTGGTTATAAATACCATCCCATGGTTTTCTCATATCTTCATCCCTTCCAACATACATTCTCTCTAACATTCTTTCATCATTTAGATCTATAGATAAACATGTAGTAGCATACATCAATCACCCTCACCATCACATGATCATAATGCTTCTAACATTCATCTTTGTTGTAAGCATATTTTACATTTTGATCATCCAAGGAAAGTTTAGAGATCTAGCCATCCTCATTCATCAAAGCATATCAACATATGAAGATTCAAGATCTCTTGATATCCTCATTGATTGAAGACTTCTTATTTAAGAAGATCATTTAGATTAGTCATTCATATCCATTAGACATTTATGTCATGGATCATCATTGTAAACATTATTGCATCCTCACAACACTTTCACCCAACTAGATTAGATGGGTTATGTGTTTGAACCATAAAACACAAGGTTTGTTATGTTGGTCCATAAAACATAACGGGAGTGGTTGTACCCGAAAAGAACTCGACATCTAGCTTAGTGTCGGAAATATTTTATAGGCGACGTTAGGTTGGTTCTACTCGAACTAGAACCCGGTATTTAGCTTTGTACCGGAAAAGTGTAGCGACGATTGTAAGGTTTTCTCCACGAGAAGGGAGCTTGTTGATTTAGTGAAGTAACTCTCGAGTTGGGTACTCGGGGAGTGGAGTAGGCGGAGAGGAGATCCGTGACCGAACCACTATAAATCCTCGTGTTCGGTTTGCACTTTCCTTTCTTTATCTCTTTACTTTTATAATTGCTTGTGATGTGGTTTGATGTTTATGGTTATGTGAAAACTTGGTTTACTATGCTTTATATTAGTCACAAACAATAATTGGTACTTTCATATTATAACAAGCTTCATAAACGATTTGATACAAAGATCTATCGTTTTAAGCGATAACGATATTCACCCCCCTCTACGTTTCCACAATTGGTACCAGAGCCTCGTAGCTCTTATTTTCAAAACAAATGGTTTTTAAAATGGAGCACGATCCATGTATCAAATTACCATTGAAGCGAAATATAATATGAAAAATGTTTTGCTAATTATACTTAGAAATTTTGTTGTTAAATGTTTAGATAAGTCACATTAGTTAAAATAATAAACAAAATATGTGTATTATATTTTTTTTCTATCAAATCTAGTAAGTCCTACACTTTTTCGCTATGAGTAAGCACATTTTTCAACTTTCTGTGAAGACCACGGATTGGGCGGAACCAAAAAAAGGGCTCATTCCTTGTAAATTTTTGGTTCCTTGGTGCGCACGATCGCAGCTTTTTGGCCAATTAAAAATTCATAACTTATTAACCGTAAGTCCGTGGGAGTCGAGCCACCTATCATTTTAAAGGGAATTGAGTCTACTTCATTTAAAACTACTCTCATGACCTGAGTCTAATTTTAAATAAGTGAAATAGACCAAATACTACAGTATGTCCAAGATATTAAGTTTCGCTTTAACATAAAAACTCAAATTTTGAGTCAAGCAATTTAAGATGGTATTCTTAGAACATTGATATAATTTATTTTGAAACTAAATAATTATGTAATATGTTTAAAGAAAACTAATCAAGCTTGGTAACATCATCACATTTAAACGATAAATGACGAAAAGTGTTTTTCTTGTTATGTTATGCTAAATGACCACTTGTTTATGTTGTTTGCATATATGTTGCTTGCTTATTTTCAAATTGTTGTTTACACTTGTTTGTTTGCATAATATAAGTGTCAATCTTTCCATGTTATTTATTTGCTTGCTTGACGATTTCTTGTTTATGCACAATAGGACATTTGCTAGATTTTGTGCACTTAGTTGGAAAATTGTTTTACCATCACTTATAGACTTAAATCACTTCCTTTGCATAGGTTATACTAACATCTCGCATAACTTATGAAATGTCATGACTCGCTTAGCAATGAGTACTAAGTAAATTAGTCAAGTACTTTGAAAAATGGAGGTTTTAAGAGAGTGTTTGGTACAAGGACAAAAACAAAGTTGTATGATGTAATTTATTTGTTTTTACTTTGTAGGATGATAATATGACTTAAAACAATGTTGTATGCTAACCGGTTTATGCGGTGGATAGCACAAGTGTGTTATCAATTTTACCCATTTTCACTTTTATGTGAAAATCGTTAGTCATTGGTCAAAGTCTATGCTCCACTATGTTTGTATATGTGTTATCGAATGGTGCGTGAACTTTTACGGTGTCCACGGATCGACGACACCAAAATGTTGGTACCGTCATTATGCATTTTGGTACCGCCATACATGCAGGCGGACCAAGGCGGCACCAATTTAAGGGTTCCGCTGTAAAGAAATGGTGACATGGATCCTCAGGTAAGTTGTTGAATTTTACTAAATCCGCAATCTAATTTACCAAATCTCGTTTCTAGGATACTTGTTAATGCATATCTTTCATATCTCACTCAACACATCCTCAATGGATTAACTTAGGATGTTTGACATGATCTTAGACATTTCCATCTCATTAGAAACTACCATCTTTGTATGGATTAACATCAAATAAAACACATCTCTCCGTGAATCCTTAGCTCCATAAATCGACACATTCAAGATGGTCATTTTCACACCTACACTGTTACTTTTCCTTAAGCTTAGCATTTCTTAAAGCAAAGTCAAAATGACTAAATCCTCAACCTCAAATAAACAACTAGGATTAGCATTCGATCTTATTGCTTCATTAAACTTGAACTCTTCATCCTCAGACTCGTTACCTCTCAACATCTCATCACCCATTCAAGATGTGAACTTTCTAAACTTAAGTACTCCAACTCCACCACCAAAATCACCCATCATTATGACTACTTCACAACCATCCAAAACACCTTCACAACCAAAGTCTCCAAAACTTGTACTTTTTGCAACACCACCAACATCTCCTCATCCGTTTGCAGATGACTTAGATGACTTATCGAGACTAACAAATCTGGACTCATTATTTGCAAAGATATCATACACAAGTCTAACATATGAGTATAGATATTGTTTTGTATCCACATGTATTACCTCACTTGGTTAACATGAAAATAATGTGTCATCCTTCAAGACTATAAGTATTTACATCAAGTCATAACTCACACGTATGTTAAAGACATATTATCTAGTCTTGTTATCCTTGAGTTCAATCTAAGCTTTATAATCTCAACAAATTAGGATTGACAACTTAAGTATTTCATCCGATATATTCAAGTACATGTGACTTACGATTGTAGTCATTAAAAGTCATATCCGAAAAATCAATACCCAAGTGTTTTAACCGCGCATCTTGAAAAACTAATCCTAAAATGAATCAAACACTTATCCCAAATAAACAACCCACTGTGCCACTTATCCCTCTTTGACACCTACTATCCCTCTTCCATCTTTTGGCACCATTAAGCGTGTTGCTCATGAACTTCCAAGAGCATCCTTTAAACCAAACGTGCCCTTTCAAGGTGAACCTATACCTCAGCCCCTAAGCTTCATAGACATGAACAAAATTTCAAGCACTTCACCCACTAGTTGTAGCAACCAATGAACCATAAGAATTAGTATCCGTACTTTTTGTGTTCAACATCTATGGACAAATAATCAACCAATCCACCATCCTTACCATCATTTGAATTCGTTGACTGTATTGCTCAAAAAGCCCTTGTGTCCAACATTTGTACTGAATCAAATGCACGTTTGAACAAACTCAACCATCCTTTCCCACATATAAGGACTTAGATAATTCATTACGGCTAGAACCTCAACTATCAAATAAGCATGGTGCTCTTGGTAATTGTTGTCAATTTCCACTAGGTATAAGTAGTACTACCTTCACAAATTATCAAAGTATTAGTAATACTTTGTCGTTAAACTCTGCATAAATTTCGTTAAACCTCAAATCAACATTTTAACAACATATGTTAAAATGCAATCTCAAAGCCAACATCATACACCCCAAGCAACAATGACTCTTGAGGAGTATACATAAGAAACTCGAGTGAATTCATCTTGTCATCATCTAGTGAATATAATCTTGAGACCAAGTTTATTTAGATGGGACTATCCGATTCAAACACTTTGGCTTCATATCTTCATTTAGGAAAACATGATGTTTTGAAAACATTATGCCTATGAAATCATCGTTAAGTATTTATCTTGTTAAAAGGATATTGTATATCCTATGCATTATTCTCTCCTTGCGACATAAATGGTTGTGTTACAAGAGATTTCATTACACCTCATTGGCTAAATGATCTTGAAACGAACATCTACAAGTTCTATTAACTAGCGTATCCAATTCATCTTGTCATACTTATTTTCTTAAGCATGATAACTTTATCCCATGCGATAATCTCATTTGTTGAAAGATACTATTTGTATCCATTTCCTTTCAAGCGTACATCATAACCTAACCTTGCTCAAACCTTGTGCACATCCAAGGTTAAAACTACACATCTCTAGAACATACACATGATCTATTGAAGTTAGTAACCTTATTTAGATTCTTGTCAAATAAAGTTCGAAAGAGCTTTCTTGAGAACATTCTTAATTTAACATATTCCATTCCCTAGTCTTAGATAATCAAATCACTTTTAAAGTATACACTTCAACGTAAAAGATGTCATCCATTAGATCATACAATTAGCTACGTAATTTGAACAACCTTAGATTCTAAACACAAGATTAAAACATATTGTTTATCAACACACCATTTTTAAAATTCATGTGTATAACATGACATCTTCATCACCTTAGTTATATTGCATATTAGTTGCATCACATTAAGCCAAGTATTGGTAAACTATCATCTTTTATGCACTTTAATAGGCAAAAGTAGGAGTTCCCATCTTTCTAACATGAGAATGACTCTTGGAGAACCTATTGCACTAGAAACTCAATTTGACCTAATGGTTGAATTGCTTCCGGAGAAGTTGGGTATGTGGAATCACCGTAAAATGATCGTGTTTAGCCTTAATTGAGCACCACTAGTAATAATCTCATATTCATTCTCCAACTTGAAAATCTGTTTTCCTATACTTGCCTAAAGTAAGTGTTAAAATATTGATAGTTTGCCTCGCCTTAGGAGTACTAATCAAACAAGTAGTATATATGACTTTTCTTTTAAAACCACTTGCATTGCACTTACATGTGTTGATTACATGTTCTTTTTGATACGATAAGTTGATTTGACATTATCTTAGTGTTTGATAACTAGTCAAATGTGTAAACCTTAAATGCGTTTTATCTTTATAATGCTTGTATTCTTGTTTCATGCTACTAAGCGTTTAAACCTAAACTTTATTTGCATGATACTTACTTTGAATTATTTTTAGCATGATTAACATGTTAATATGCCATTTTGATACGTGATAATTTTGATATGATATATTTGTGTTTGAAAGTTATTAGTTGGCATTCATTACATCTATGTGTAGTACGATCCAAATGATACATGCTCCAAATTGTTATGTCTTAAACACGGCTTGCATGAATCTTTCATCTTGTTTCTTTTGCTTCTTGTCACACTATTTGTTTGCTACGTGTGCACATATAATCTGTCAAAGTGCTTTTGGCATGACAAACTTTCAGAAGCCTTTTTATCTTACAAATTAATCACATAGATTATTGTATATCCAAGTATGCTTAAGTGTCTAAGTCTAATGACAAAACAATCTCATAAATGAAATGTCTTAAATAAAGTCGTATTCTTGCATAATATGATTGTTTTGATGCTATCTTGTGTGGTGATTTCTTGTCTACTAAGTGCAATGTGTTATTTTTGCTTATATAATATGTTATCATTTGATTTCTATCATGTTAACATCTTTGTCACTAACAAATTTGTTTTGTAGGTTGATAACAAATTATTTGTTATCTCACTTGGTTCTAACTTTTATATGCTCATTTTGCATAATCCCTTTATTGCTACGTAGATTAGTACTATGCTTTATGGGACCCTACACTTGCATATAGTTTAAAAGCATATAGAATTAAGTTCTAGAGGGTTGGCTTTGCATTTTGTCTTTCAACCGACCTCTTTCCAAATCTCATTTTGCTTCCGCTTTTCAAAATCATCTCCATCATTATTTAGTTATAACAATACTATAATCCTCTTCACTTCCTATTAGGAAACCACATGCCTCATCATACGATCATCTCGTATTAATCGAGAAGAGTGCGTGACTTTAAGGATGAAGTTCATTGTATGCTAACCATCATCCAGAAAAAACATCACTAAGCTCACCTCTTTCGTTAACCCGAATAACCTCCTAAACACTTTGTTGTCATTCCTTATTTGATACATTACACATTATGTTGGATGTCCACCAATTAAGGGGAGAAATCCATTCACATAATTGTCTTTTGTCAAAATTTATGTCTCTTAGACTCTAAAATACCAACACATAGGTAAACACCACTTAGCTAAAACCGGTTCACGAAACCACAACTAGTTCAACCTTTTTAACTTTTTATCACAAGTTTGCACCAATACCTCATCAAGTGAAAAACGCATCATGTGTTTTTACAAAACGTCTTCATCTCCACATATAGGATTTTTCTTAAACTAGCACCTTACAACTTCACTATCTAGAACACCATCATAGGATCTTATCCTTTTCCAGCATATCATGCATGTCATTGTCAGTGCAAACGATATATTAATCAAAACCGCCACTCCCAACACCTTTTCAACACATTGGTCTATCCAACTCTCAAATGATGTCATCCTCATATAGGTACTCATTATTATTATTAGTATTTTTCATATTGTCTTCACTTCATTTCAATGTGATAATCATCCATGACGGTCAAAACCATGCTAATACTACCTTTCCCATTGTCACCTAGAATAGGTCATCTTTATAATTCGTGTCAATCAATGAGCAATTTATCTTCATGTTATCACTTTTATATTTTTGGTATCTTCATTATAATATTCTTAGATAGAAGCATTATTGATTACTCTTGGGTTGAAGCATATGAGAACTTGCTCAAAACAATAGGTTGTTAGTATCAATAAATCATTCAAATCATAACCCTTATGCATCATTGAAATGCAATGTCCATTCAAATTTTTTTACCTCTTAGCTTTGGTCACTTGACATGACGAAAGGATTGCATGACTCCATATTTTTATATTTGCTATACATACGAGTTTCTAACTCCTTAATAGCTTCCTACCTAATCACCACCACCTTCCATCACCACTTTCACTAATCATCACCACCATGGATAAGCAAAAACTTACTTTTGTAAATCTCGAGTCATCTACCATCACCACATGAATCCTACTAGTAAACCGACACCAACACTAGCACCACTAGTGGCACACCGGTGGGAGACTCCATATCTTCTTTCTAGGAACTATTTTGTAGGCTTTTATCATATTATATTCTCACTTTCTTATGATTGTAATTAGGAGACTACACTTCATGAGATCTTTGATTATATCATTTATCACATATATACATCTTATTTTTCTTTGTGAAAAGATGAAATATATTGCACTAATGTTTTTCATTGTAGGTTCATCATCATATACACTCGATTGTATATAACTTACTCATCTAAAGATGAAGTTTGCATCAATTATTTTTCTTATTTTAGGTGCTTCTTGACACCCTCGAACAAGGAGGAATATCCTTTAAGCGCTTATATTGCATCGTCTATACACTTGTTTGTATATGACATATTTGTCTAAAGACAAAGCTTCTATTATACTAATATTTATTTTGAAGGTTCATCTTGACGACCTAAAGCAAGGGAGCTTCCGTCAAGAATTCTTGAATGCATCTTATACACACTTTGTTGTATATCACTTACTCGTCAATAGCGAATATAGTTTTGCACTAATATTTGTTTTAGGTTTTAATCATACCACGGCGCCTCAAACAAGGGGAGCAACCGTCAAGGGGAGCATGCACATTTAGCATCATTCTCACTTTTCAACAAGCATTTTCGCTCGATAAAAAGTGGAGAAAATAGGCTAACATTGCTATGCCTTTTTCTTTTCATATATTTCTCATAATTTTTGTTGCATAAAACTAACCTTGATGTAGGTTAAGCCTCTTTATTTGATCCATGGATCCGCTACCAAACAAGGGATGGATTGAAGTAGGCGATTTAACTTCACTAGGGATGATGCAAGCTCGCCTCTTTGGGGAGAAATTAAGTTAAACTCAGGACACGCCCTTTTTGTTTCGACAAAGGGGAGAAGAGTGTAAGCGGAGAAGGTAATGTAAAGGTAGTAAGGATACAAGTAACTTTTACATTTTACTTTCTATTACATTTACATATCTTTGTCATCATCAAAAAGGGAGATTGTTAGTGCAAATATTACGATATTTAATCTATCTGGTCTCGTTTGTTTTGATTGATGACAAACATGTAACTTGTAATACATAACATAAAATGTTCAAGTTACTTGTAATTACATTGTCTCAACATACATTCAACACCTCTCGATGTCTCAAGTCCTCGTATGTTACAACAGAGGTTCGTACATGTTTGTTAAGTGGCATTATGATCAAACCCATTAACAAATCATTTAGAATGTTTAAAATACGTTTAGAGTCACTAAGTATTTTAATAGGTTAACCATTCTATTTCGAACCTCATTTTACATTTTGCATTCACAAGTATTTTATACAAATACATCTTTTGTAAAATGTCTAACAAATATATACTTTTATTTGTACAAGTAAACTAACTATAATATTCATACAAGTACTAAAGTTTATTTACCCTTGACAAAATATATTTTATTTTGACAAGCACTCAACTATATATTTTATTTTACAAAGGTTACTTACATTTTATTTACAAGTAACTTACCTTTTAATAAGTATATACATTTGTTTAAATGTATTTTTCATAAAAGGAAAACACTCTTTTATTACCTCATGCATAGTGTCATCTAAATTTTTAAAAGATTTTGGAAGATATTCTAAGATATCAAATCTAATAAATTATTATATTTTTTATTACCACTTTTGGTTATAAATACCATCCCATGGTTTTCTCATATCTTCATCCCTTCCAACATACATTCTCTCTAACATTCTTTCATCATTTAGATCTATAGATAAACATGTAGTAGCATACATCAATCACCCTCACCATCACATGATCATAATGCTTCTAACATTCATCTTTGTTGTAAGCATATTTCACATTTTGATCAACCAAGGAAAGTTTAGAGATCTAGCCATCCTCATTCATCAAAGCATATCAACATATGAAGATTCAAGATCTCTTGATATCCTCATTGATTGAAGACTTCTTATTTAAGAAGATCATTTAGATTAGTCATTGATATCCATTAGACATTTATGTCATGGATCATCATTGTAAACATTATTGCATCATCACAACACTTTCACCCAACTAGATTAGATGGGTTATGTGTTTGAACCATAAAACACAAGGTTTGTTATGTTGGGCCATAACACATAACGGGAGTGGTTGTACCCGAAAAGAACTCCACATCTAGCTTAGTGTCGGAAATATTGTATAGGCGACGTTAGGTTGGTTCTACCTCGAACTAGAACCCGGTATTTAGCTTTGTACCGGAAAAAGTGTAAGCAACGATTGTAAGGTTTTCCCCGCCGAGAAGGGAGCTTGTTGATTTAGTGAAGTAACTCTCGAGTTGGGTACTCGGGGAGTGGAGTAGGGCGGAGAGGACATCCGTGACCGAACCACTATAAATCCTCGTGTTCGGTTTGCACTTTCCTTTCTTTATCTCTTTACTTTTATAATTGCTTGTGATGTGGTTTGATGTTTATGGTTGTGTGACAACTTGGTTTACTATGCTTTATATTAGTCACAAACAATAATTGGTACTTTCATATTATAACAAGCTTCATAAACGATTTGATACAAAAGATCTAACGTTTTTAAACGGTAACGTATTCACCCCCCTCTACGTTTCCACATTTTATTTTATAACACAGTCGGTCATGTTGCGGATATACTTCTGTCAGCGGTGATAATATGGTATATTTACTTTTTGCAGATTCGACTGTCGCTGATAGCCTATTATACCATATGATTAATTACTTTTTTTAATTTAAAAATTACATTCATGTATGCAAATTTTAATCATCTTCTTTTCGTACATTGACAAACAAAGAAAATGCAGAAAGAAAGGCGTTTCAGCAGAGCAATCATGAAACAGAAAAGGCGATGTTGTTCCACAGTGAACCATCAGATGCAAAGACGATAAAAGGTAAACAATATAAACTTACTTAACGCAAACGCTTTCTTTTATTTGATAAAATATTTTACAATTACCTACGAAAGGGTGGAGTGAAATATTAGGGCACTTATAATAAAATTCAGTAGAAATACACAGCTACAAATGCAAACACCAACATAAACAACACATCATGACCAACATCAGATTCCTTCGGTAGAATATACACATATTCCAAACCATTAGACCTTTAAGTTTCTGGGTAAACACATTATGATTACGAGCATTTAGCTCCAATTCAGCTGCCAAAATACGCATTCGCATGACCTTTTGCTCATCTTTTGCTTGGACTTCTCTTAGATACTCTGCAGTTTTCTTGGCATACGTAATCCCAACCATTTCTAACCCTTGAATGAAAGCACCTTTCACTAGTAATGTTGACCAACCTGCCAGAGAGCACATTCATTTGCTGTGACATTTGAATATCCTGAACCGTGTGCTTTACGAAAATAGAGCACTAGCATCTCAGACCAATTATTCAAGTTTGCTTCTGCTGTTAGCTGGTCACACTTAGGACGCCTAGACATTGTGTTTTCTTCCTTCTTTACTATAGGTTATCAGATGAGTTATGAAAAACAAATGTCCACTTAGACTCTCTTAAATAGCAAAACTGAATCTAGAAAGAATTTCACACAGTATCTTTTGCATAGTAAAGAACGCGCTGGGCACATGTATAACACATAATTAGATATTGAATACTATTTGCATGAAAACAAAACGCACATATTTGCTACTGTTCCTGAAGGTTTCGTCTGGATTCACTTAGAAAGTATCTGACACAAGTAATACGGGCATGTCTTTTATTATATGCTTTGTTCAATACACTCCCATTCATTACAGATACATAGTTCTCTTACACTTTAAACAAATCACATCCTTGCTGCAAGCATGCAAACTTACTTAACATTGTAGTGTTCCAAAAGAAATATAGGCAATCCTATAGCATGCGTGTGCACCTTTGTTTTACCAAAAGTCATATAGGCAATGTCAAAAATAGCGTATGATAATATGATTAACAAAGGTGATAAAATTAGTTTCGAGATTGAAAATGGTTTTAATCGCTTATAAAAATAATGTAGGAAGTCTTTCGGAAAATATGCCATCAGTTACTAATACTGCTTCATCGTGAATCACAAACAGCGAGCACTTACATTTACCATACTTAACCAGCTGACTCTCTAAAACTGATTGTCTACATGCTAATACATTACCTTTTACAAGACAACTGTGTTATGTTTTCTGCTCTTCCCATTCTTTATTGTCACATTAAAATTGGTATTTTAAATTTGAATCAGCCTTTAGATTAAAACTTATGTTTGAGTGGTAAAACTGAAAAAAGTTTTAGAACTTTATTTTTTCAATTATACACTAACAGTTCCTTTACTGTAATAGGTTCGGCTTTGATCCAGGAGTAGAGTCAAAAAATTACAGAACAAATGAGCGGTTGGCGAGAGCAATATAGCATACCAGCAGGCCACGACGGGTGTCAAAAGACATGTAAGGTCCAGCAAAAATACTATAGCACCATAAATCTTAAATTAATTAGATACTAATGCATAAACTAAAATATCATATATTAAAATATCCATACACATAAACCCTACTAACTTCTATTCAAAATACCCCACAACTTTGCATATACACCACACCTAAAACCCAAACACACATCATAAACACGTAATGCAGACGGATCGATAAACCATGGCCTTGACTTCTCAATGAGCGAAATAAGCTCAAATCGCTTCGCACATTTCTTGAGCACATTAACCAAAATCATCGCCACCTCATCAAGTCTTCAGTTTGCAAGTTGGTGAGCTGTGAAATGCTCTACAAAGAAGACTCAAAAGGAAACAGAAGCTCCAACTCTCCAATCACAAAATCCCTCCCAGTTACACATGACCTTATCTATAACACCCCCAATTTCGTGATACGCAGCGGAATTAAAATTGGGTGTTCCTTCATGGCACAACAGTCATAACAATAGAAAACGAACTCTAATGGAATCGTTTTAAAAGATTTATCATTCGATTTATATAAATATCAGATTTTACAAAAATGAGGTCCCAGTAGTTTCACGGTTTACAAAATACATTAAATGAGTTTTCGAATGATAATAAAATTTATAGCCTTCTTGAGTATCCGTGCTCCTCCGTGCCAACCTCGTACAATATGGACCTGAAATACATGCTTAAAACTGTCAACACAAAGGTTGAGTGAAATTCATAGAGTTTGTTGTTAAATGTTGAACACATAATGTTTGTGTGGGTTACGTTGTTATACACCCACAATGTTGAAAACAAAACAGTTATTTATTTCATTAAGCATCATGCAATCAAGGCGTTAACTTGCTCCAAAATTAATTGGTGAAACTATTGGTACGTGCCCTAATAGGTAAAATTTTCGTTTTACCTAATGTACTCAAATATAGTGCGTTTGTTTGCCTACCCGGTCAACACAAACGGGATTCGTCAATCCCGATAGATCTATCCACAATATTCACGCTCACTTCACTCGTGATTAATGATTCGTGATTTAGGGACTTAAGTTTGGCAAATGCAGTAACTTCGTGACAATAAAACAATCAGATAAGCATATAGTTTGAAAGCAATGTGTTCGATTAAAAATAAAGCATGTATTTCCCCCAAGGGTTTGTAAAACAATTAAATAATAGAAAGTGGGGCTATGAACTCACCTCAGAGTAAATGATATCAAATGTATAATGAGAATGATGGATATGCCGTGAGAACTTCTACGAGCAACCTAGAATAGGATGTTGCGACTTAGGTTTGAAATAATGATGCGAAAGAAATAACAAGCCTATATACGTCTCTATGTTGATCATGATGTAGTCATTTATAGTTCGTTGCTTATAGTAACAGTTTAGTATGTGTAAATGTATTTAGTTTATAGATATCATACTATCGTTCGGGCCATCATCATTCAGAGGTCATGTAGTAAACGTTCGAGGAGCTAGGACACTTTAAATCGTTAATCCAACAACTCGTCGATACATTTTACTCAAATGAAACCCCTCACATGAAGCTCCCTAGTTTTGTAGCACTTAGTAGATAAAACATAGATTTTGAATGAAGATTGTTATATCATAAAGTTTATCATGTTTTTAGTAAATATCTAGTTTTTACAAGTTCTCGTCGTTTCATAAATATGATCATTTGATAACGTAAGTATATAAAGTTATGTCGTTTGGTTTGTGTTGGTGTTGATTTGCCAAGGTTAACACCTTAGTTAACGGTCTTGGGTAAATAAGCCTTGAGGATTTAGCCATGGCCTTGCCGTGGATTTGGTCTTGGCTTAAGGCCATTAGGCCTTTTGGTTTGCTTTTAGTTGTGATAAAAGTATAGTCGTGAGACTATATATAGGGCAGTTTCAGTTTTTGAAAGATAATGGCCTATTTAAGCGTTTTCAAGGTCCGAGCTTCTCTAAGAGTGAAGGAAAACATCGTGCCGGACAAATTTCGTGTTTTAACTTTTTGATGATTCGGACCAGAAGTGCCACTTTCAAAATGGACAGCTGCTTAACAGCTTGTGTTAGGCAGTTTCGGTGTTTTGGTTTCGCTACTTCTTTTGGCCGTATCTTTTGACTCGTTTGTCCGTTTCGGGTGATTCAAGTTGCTATGTTTACCCTTTTATCTTGTCTACCATAGTATGTAAGTTAGAAAGTCCATATGTGACTGGTTTTAATAGTCTCAAATGTGTAGAATATGACTAGTTTACTAGTTTGTTACTTTTACGACAATATGTGAAATAAAACATGAGATTGAGTATATGTACATCATGAATCAACATAATAACCATATATATAGCATGAAATTGTCAATATTATGAATAATAAACATGAGATGATGGTGGTGATTAGTTGCTTACAACTTTTGGCTTTCAATCAAGAAAGGAGTAACTAGTAAGGATAGGACTTTGATTGAACACTTAGGACCTTGGATTGAGCTAGCTTTCTACACCTTGGCAAAATTTTAATCTTGAAGGATTGGTGATGAAGTACTAAGTGACTTGAGTGGATCTAAACTCAAGAAGATCACTTAAACTTGCTAGAGATTTGATGTAGTAACTTGCTACTTGAAAGTTCTTAGCATAAACTTGGAGTTATGGATCAAATTATGGAAGGTATGTTTGTTTTATGATATGAACGACCAAGAAAGGTGCATGAGGGTTTTTGGGATGTCTTTCACTTGCTATTTATAGGAGGGTAAGTTTGGTTAACCATATATTGGGTTAAATGTTAACCATGGTTAAGTTAGGACACATGTAACCATCAAAATGGAGCATGGTTAGGATCAAGCCACCACCAAGGTGACTCACCCCATATGGGCTGTCACAAAGTGGTGAGTAGGCTTAGATGATAAGTCTTGGTATTATCTTGAGTTTAGAGCATGATTTGGTTCCGTTAAATGACAACCGTAAGTTGTTAAGCCATAAAACGTAAAACCGGGTATCGTAAAAATACGAAACTTGCAGAAATGATGAAACTCATCATTATACTCTATATAAAAATATAAAATGAGTTATAAGTCTCATTGGGTGCAAAATTTGCTTAAAGTCGAAACACGGGTCAAAAACGCGTAATTCGCAATTTATCGAAAAGAGCAGATTTCGTGGAAATGACCGTGAATTTATTTAAAGTAGACTAAAATTAGTCTATAAGTGATATGAGATGTCAAAATATGGTTTTAGTTATCGTGAGATAACTTAATGATTATCGTGAAGTCTAAAAGTTACTGTGATTTCGGCAAAAATGTAGAACGTACAAGGTTAATTTCTTTATGGTTAAGGAGGAAGGAAATATGTTTGACTTTTCCAAAAATGTAAAAGTGTCAAAATATCTTAGAAAACACGATTGCATGAATGGTTAAGTCGGCACTAAGTAGAATTGTTTAAAAGCGTAAGTTTAGTCTCGTCTGCTCGGGGTTTATTTGGTAACATTTAAATGAAATCTTAAAAGTTCTAAAATTGATTATGAGTGATCTAAAAGTGTCGATGTGAGGAAAATTGTCACGATTGATTTTCGTTATCTGTGGGATGTTTAAATGGTGCTCCGACCAAAACGAAACTTTAAGACGATGTTTTCTTAATAACTTTTGCGAAGATGATCTAACGATTGTCAAACTCTCAGGTTATTACTAAAATAAATTAACTTATGAGAATGTGAAATAAAAATTTTACGGGATGAATAGTGAAAGTGAATAGTAACTTTTCAAAAAATGAAAAGTAACTTGAAAATGCAGGTTGTTACAGTCTCACCACCTTAATGGGAATTCCGTCTAGGAATTCAGTGTGTGTTATCCGATGTTGAATTTGTCTAGGAAAAGGTGGGTATATGCGCCGAATTCTAATCTTTGCGTTCTTAAGTTTCTGGTCATAGAATGTGTTATGTAGCATTTTATGTTTTTGGTGGTGGCTTAAGTTGATAATCTAAAGGTATAAGATATTGTTCATGTGAAATGGTTTATAATGATGTGATAATTGTCGTTTGTAGGAAAGTCTTGATAGTGGCAAGTGGTTATCCAAACCATTTCCAAAGTTGATCATGTCTTAGGTGGTTTCGGGATGAAGGCTATATCGTATAGTGTTTATGTCTACTAGTGTTTGAAAGAAACGTGATACTGTGAAGTTTTACATACTGATTTATAATGAGGTTCAGATAATGATGTGATATGTTGATGATTAGAAGAGTGTAGTGTATGTTTACCATTATTCTTAGGTAGAGATGTCAAGTTTGCTTTAAAACCATAAGTGAATTTTAAAGGAATATGGCGAATAGATATCCTTGAAACCTAATCAGGCTAGTACTTCTAAGAAATGACGAGAAGATTTGATGACTATCCCAAGATAGTAGTTCGGATTATCTCATGTATGAAAATTTCAAGAATGAAATTAGGTAGTATAAATAAGATGTTAAGATTTTGCTGAGTGGTAAGACACTATCATGTCTCTAGATCTTTTTAATGAATTTTTGGTGTTTTATCGAGTTTAAGTAGGAAATTAACATGAATATAACCCTTGTATAACTATTCTCGGTGTTTGAAAATTTTAAGTCGGACATAGTTAGTCGGACTATGTTCCGATATCCTAGGTTAAATATAGGTGACTAGACTATATTTAGCGAGGTTCGATCATTTTCCAAATACCTAAATTAGGTGTACTTGTGATATGTCCATAGCTTTTGAGAAATTGTCCACTAAGCAAAGGCGATATCAAACCATTCGATTGCAAGTCACGGCCATAAAAGACTTGTAACCTATGTTTTCACATTAAATTGCATAGAAGGCGAGTATGGGTGAATCGTGTGGAAAGGAAATCTTAAGTAATTCTAAAATAGTCTATACTTGGCTAGAATAAAGAACCTTTAACAATGAAAGTTTCGAGAAGAGAATTTTGATGAATGTAGAAATTTGTTGAACTTGACTTTTGTAGATGATGAGTCAATTTATCTTTTAGAAATCCCATTTCTTGTATTTCCATTAGGAAAATCGATAGATTGTGACGGGCTTCATGTAAAAGAATATCATATAAGGTTTTATAAGATAATTTCTAGAGTCTATTGTATAACTTACAATGTTTATGAAGTAAATTTGACCATTATGTAACTCACATTGTCCAGGAAATAATAGAGACCATTGTGCAACTCACAATGTCTGAGAAATAGTTGAGACCATTGTGTAACTCACAGTGTCTAGGATAAATAAAGACCATTGTGAAACTCACAATGTCTGAGAAATAGTTGAGACCATTGTGTAACTCACAATATGCGAGAAAGTAAATGAGACCTTTGTTTCACTCGCGATGTGCGAGGATGAAATAGACACCTTGTAGGATTTACGATTATGCGAGAGTGTAATAGAGACCCCTTGTATCTCACGGTGTCTTGAAAAATGAATGAGACCATTGTATCTCACAATATAAGGAAGTAGGAAAGACCATTGTGTCGGTTACAATATCTTGAATAAAGTTTTGTAATCCTAAAATGCAGTAGATGCATGATTGGGAGATTGGGAAAATATGATTGTCTTAGTAATGCCTTAGAATAGGCATACACAAATATGTTGATTACATTGTTTATGATTGAAATTATGTCGAGTGTATACCAATCTGTAACACCCCAATTTCGTGATCTGCAGTGAATTCAAGCGGGTGTTACTTCATGGCACAATCATAACAATAATAGAAAGCGAACTCTAATGGAGTCGTTTTAAAGATTTATCATTCGATTTATATAAATATCGGAGTTTACAAAAATGAGGTCCCGATGGTTTCACGACACAAAATACATTAAATGAGTTTTGAATGATAATAAAATTTATAACCATCTTGAGTATCCGTGCTCCTCCGTGCCAGCCTCGTACAATATGGACCTGAGATACATGCTTAAAACTGTCAACACAAAGGTTGAGTGAAATTCATAGAGTTTGTTGTTAAATGTTGTGCACATAATGTTTGTGTGGGTTACGTTGTTATACACCCATAATGTTGAAAACAAAAAAGTTATTTATTTCACTAAGCATCATGCAATCAAGGCGTTAACTTGCTCCAAAATTAATTGGTGGCTGTTGAGTGCGTGCCGAATAGGTAAAATTGTCGTTTACCTAATGTACTCAAATATAGTGCGTTTGTTTGCCTACCGGTCAACACAAGCGGGATTAAATCAATCCGATAGATCTATCCACAATATTCACTCTCACTTCACTCGTGATTAATGATTCATGATTTAGGGACTTAAGTTTGGCAAATGCGGTAACTTAGTGACAATAAAACAATCAGATAAGCATATAGTTTGAAAGCAATGTGTTCGATTAAAAATAAAGCATGTATTTCCCCCAAGGGTTTGTAAAACAATTATATAATAGAAAGTGGGGCTATGAACTCACCTCAGAGTAAATAATATCAAATGTATAATGAGAATGATGGATATGCCGTGAGAACTTCTACGAGCAACCTAGAATAGGATGTTGCGACTTAGGTTTGAAATAATGATGCGAAAGAAATAACAAGCCTATATACGTCTCTATGTTGATCATGATGTACTTATAGTAATAGTTCAGTATGTGTAAACGTATTTAGTTTATAGATATCATACTACCGTTCGGGCCATCATAATTCAGAGGTCATGTAGTAAATGTTCGAGGAGCTAGGACACTTTAAATCGTAAATCCAGCAACTCGTCGATACGTTTTACTCAAATGAAACCACTCACATGAAGCTCCCTAGTTTTGTAGCACTTAGTAGATAAAACATAGATTTTGAATGAAGATTGTTATATCATAAATTTTATCATGTTTTTATTAAATATCTAGTTTTTACAAGTTCTCGTCATTTCATAAATATGATCATTTGATAACGTAAGTATATAAAGTTATGTCGTTTGGTTTGTGTTGGTGTTGATTTGCCAAGGTTAACACCTTAGTTAACGGTATTGGGTAAATAAGCCTTGAGGATTTAGCCATGGCCTTGCCGTGGCTTTGTTCTTGGCTTAAGGCCATTAGGCCTTTTGGTTTACTTTTAGTTGTGACAAAAGTATAGTCGTGAGACTATATATAGGGCAGTTTCAGTTTTAAAGATAATGGCCTATTTAAGCGTTTTCAAGGTCCGAGCTTCTTTAAGATTGAAGGAAAACGTCGTTCCGGAAAAATTTCGTGTTTTAACTTTTTGATGATTCGGACCAGAAGTGCCACTTTCAAAATGGACAGCTGCTTAACAGCTTGTGTTAGGCAATTTCGGTGTTTTGGTTTCGCTAACTTCTTTTGGCCGTATATTTTGACTCGTTTGTCCGTTTCGGGTGATTAAAATTGCTATGTTTACCTTTTTATCTTGTCTACCATATTATGTAAGTTAGAAAGTCCATATTTGAATGGTTTTAATAGTCTCAAATTTGTAGAATATGACTAGTTTACTAGTTTGTTACTTTTACGACAATATGTGAATTAAAACATGATATTGAGTATATGTACATCATGAATCAACATAGTAACCATATATATAGCATGAAATTGTCAAGATTATGAATAATAAACATGAGATGATGGTGGTGATTAGTTGCTTACAACTTTTGGCTTTCAATCAAGAAAGGAGTAACTAGTAAGGATAGGACTTTGATTGAACACTTTGGACCTTGGATTGAGCTAGCTTTCTACACCTTGGCACCCTTGTAATCTTGAAGGATTGGTGATGAAGTACTAAGTTACTTGAGTGGATCTAAACTCAAGAAGATCACTTAAACTTGCTAGAGATTTGATGTAGTAACTTGCTACTTGAAAGTTCTTAGCATAAACTTGGAGTTATGGATCAAATTATGGAAGGTATGTGTGTTTTATGATATGAACGACCAAGAGAGGTGTATGAGGGTTTTTGGGGTGTCTTTCACTTGCTATTTATAGGAGGGTAAGTTTGGTTAACCATATATTGGGTTAAACGTTAACCATGGTTAAGTTAGGACACATGTAACCATAAAAAATGGAGCATGGTTAGGATCAAGCCACCACCAAGGTGACTCACCCCATATGGGCTGTCACAAAGTGGTGAGTAGGCTTAGATGATAAGTCTTGGTATTATCTTGAGTTTAGAGCATGATTTGATTGGTTAAATGACAATAGTAAGTTGTTAAGCCATAAAGCGAAACCGGTATCGTAAAAATACGAAACTTGCGGGAATGATGAAACTCATCATTATACTATATATAAAAATATAAAATGAGTTATAAGTCTCATTGGGTTGCAAAATGTTGCTAAAGGCGAAAACACGGGTCAAAAAGCGTAATTGTAATTTATCGAGAAAAGAACGAGATTTCAAGGAAATGACCTTGAATTTATTTAAAGTAGACTAAAATTAGTCTATAAGTGATATGAGATGTCAAAATATGGTTTTCGTTATCGTGAGATAACTTATGATTATACGTGAAGTCTAAAAGTTCGCGATTTCACAAAAATGTAGAACGTACAAGGTTAATTTCTTTATGGTCAAAGGAGGAGGAAATATGTTTGACTTTTCCAAAAATGTAAAAGTTTCAAAATATCTTAGAAAACACGATTACATGAATGGTTAAGTCGGCTCTAAGAAGAATTGTTTAAAACATAAGTTTAGTCTAAATGCGGCTCGGGGTTTATTTGGTAACATTTAAATGAAATCTTAAAATTAAAAATTGATTATGAGTGATCTAAAATTAATCGATGTGAGGAAAATTGTCACGAGTTGATTTTAGTTATCTGTGAGATGTTTAAATGGTGCTCAGACCAAAGCGAAACTTTAAGGCGATGTTTTCTTAATAACTTTTGCGAAGATGATCTAACGATTGTCAAACTCTCGGTTATTACTAAAATAAATTAACTTACGAGAATGTGAAATAAAAATTTTACGGGATGAATAGTAAAAGTGAATAGTAACTTTTCAAAAAATGAAAAGTAACTTGAAAATGCGGGTTGTTACATTATGTCTTGAGCTTTCTTCCTTAATGCGCTTTATCGCCAAAATGTGATGACCTCCTCTGAAATCGCACCACCATCATGTCTCTCACTAAGCTTGACCGGGAGCATCCAACTCCTTGCAAAAGGGCATTGGTGTAGTCAATTTTTTTTTTTTTTTTTTTTTGGTAAAAAACTATATTTTATTGCTATGTGTGTGTGTTTAGAGTGTAATTTTTCTTTGCTTTTGATTGTAAATCTATGTTTGCAGCTGACTTATAAGACCATTTGATTTGATTGCCACCTTGAGCCACCGACAAAAAAAAGTAACTCATTATTAGTTTATCTTCCACATGCATGAAGAAGCATTTACTATCCACCCTTTTACATCCCATGGCATTTTCACAAACGTAAAAAAAATAATAATAATAAAAAAAAGGAAGAAAAGGGTTAGATTATCATTACCAGTTTCACAAAAAATGATCTACAAAAACTGATATGCAAAAAAAATGTCTTTTGTTTGGATTAACTATTGATCGTAGAATCGCAACAAGAGAATCGCAAATGTTATTGGTATAATTGTATATTGGGTTGCAAGTTTTAACTTTTTTGCTTCATTTTCTCAGGTTCCCTGACATTTAAAGAGATGAGACATGGGATAAAGAGACATGGACTAACAATAGTTTGATAGCTGAATTGTATATGTGATTTCCCGGTACTATATTCGACATATGTATTTAAGTGCATAAGATTCCTTTTTTAAGCAATTAATATCAAATGTATTCATTTTCAATACACTTCTATGAAAGCGAACCATAACAAAAATGAAAACAATTTATTTTAGACACATACATTATACAACGGATCATGACAAATAAAAAAAGCAAAAAATGAAGTATATTCGATATTTTTACATAAACAAACATCGAATAACAAACCTACAAATACAACATTTGCAAAATTATCTCCGACAAAAACACTCTTGCGATTACGCGCGGGCTACCTAATATCTTTTTAAAAAGGTATACCTTTTTAACAAACATAAAATAAATGTTTAGCATCGTATTTTATGCAAACTCTTGGAAGCAATCGGCTATGGCAATTTTGTTCATATTTTTTGAATTAATTTCAATAACATATTTTTTCTTCTGTTAGAAACCTTTTTCTTCTCGAGTCTTCTATATACGATTATAAACTCTTGACATATGTCATGAGCCCATCAACTAGACAAACATTTTATGATCGATATTTAAATTGTTGTGGACAACGTTTTTTTTTTTTTTTTTTTTTTTTTTTTTTTGTACATTCTTATAAATGACGGAGATATATATATTTTTATTTTGCACACGCATAAACTTATCGCAGATTCTCAACAATGTTTTATCCGAAAGTGGTTAACCTATCCACGCAAAAAAAAAAAAAAAAAAAAGCCATAACATCGAACTTAATATATCACGCTTAAAAAATTAAAAAGCGCATGTAACCTGACGAGGGTTTTCACCCCTTTATATAAAATGTTGCAGGGAAAAAAGGCGAAAAAAAGTTACCTATTCAAGAACAATGGATATAAATGAAGTAGTGCACTTTAGAGAATCATAGGAGTAATAGAAAGTGATGGCCTATATTTTGTCAAAATCTTGGGCTGAATTATCTATATACGGCCCATTTAAGATATATTAGATTTCTTGCAACTGCAATACTGCATGTTCTAATAAAGTTTCGTTAAATAAAAAACTAATGACTGTTAATTGATCTCGTCTTAAACATGTTGTCGCAAAACAAATCTGATGATTTGATATAAGTATCATGTTGTCGCGGTTTGCTATTTTTTCACGGAAACTCAACATGATTATAGTTACCGTTTAATACAAATATAACACAAGACAAACGTATGTGATATCAAATTTCAAGATTTGTTTTGAACACAGATTGAGAAAAATTTTGCATGATACTTTAGATTGCAGCTCTATATCAAATGACAAGTTTCTCTTCACATAGATTGCGAAAAACATATAAGACAAATTTTCGTATGAAGCTTTTATAGGATAGTTTAAAGCCCCAAAATAGGAAGAAAAAAAAAAAAAAAAAGTGTGGTTGCTGGGATTCGAGCCCAGGTCTCCACGGCCACAACGTGGAATTCTTACCACTAAACTACAGCCACAAGGTGACATTTGTTGTATTATTTTAATATTTATAAGATCAAACTGATATAAAGGTTTTTGTTTTGTACATGTGTTTAGTAAGTTCATTATAACTTGTTAGGTGATATTCTACTGGTCTTGCCATATTGCATCATAATGTATAACAAAAGGAACTAGCTGAAATATTGATAAATGATTGAAGATACATAAATTTAATGATATATTACAACAAAAATCAGTGGAACATAATAAAAATACATAATGTGAATGCAATACATAAGAAATAATAGCATATACTAGTAAATCATGTGGACATAACTACCAATTTGATGCATATCAATATGCATTTCGATGATTGTTGATGGTCTACTTCTTGGAAGGTGGTGGAGCGAAGAAAGGAATTTGAGGAATAGCTGTCGGAAGGTTTGGAATGGTAGGCATAGAAGGCAATGGAGGTAGTGAGACTTTGGGCAAGTTAGGGATAGTAGGCATGTTTGGCAATGTCGGGATGATGGGCATCTGAGGTTGTGGCATGTTTGGAATGGTGGGCATTTGAGGTTGTGGCAGGTTTGGAATGGAGGGTATCTGTGGCATGTTTGGAAGGGTAGGTATTTGTGGTTGAGGCGTTGAAGTTGCTTGTAACAAGTTACGTGAAGCATAGCACATCTCATTGCTCGTGACAGAGATTAGCACAAGGACGAAAATGCAAATGTAGCTGGTAGAAGCCATGATTACGATGATTGTTGCTAAATCGAGTGTTTACTAGGCTGGGAAGAGGCAAACAAACTAGAATTGTTTGTGAATGATAATGCATGATGAAGGTATATATAGGGAATGCGTGAGTGGTTCAAATGCTTAAAAATAAAAGAATATGTTGTGGTAAGACTTTTATGTGGTTAGTTAGGAAGTACAAAGATGTAGGTAAACAACATTAGATTTCCATATTAATTTTCTTCTCAGGTTCAACAAAGCTTATGTAGTAGTATTTGGTAAACTAACATGAACCTTGTGTTTTCGCCACATAGCCCAATACTCTGTTCAAAGATACATAAAAGAGCAGGCTGCGTCATATGGTTAACTTAATAACTTTCAAACCGGGTGGGTTGACACATCAACACCCAACCAGTTTTTGTTGATTTTATGGATTTTTGTCTATAGTTCTATGTAACCCTCACATTAGAGACTCGTAATTAGGTAGTAATACGAGAAACAATAAACACACCTAATTGTTAAACATCCAACGCATACTAGCCATAAAATATCTTCAGCAGCGGAAATCTAAAGAAACTTACAAACCAATGTCAAAATTAAATGGAGCAACTAAAATAAATAAGATAAAATTCACTGCCAAATGATAAGATTTTACCATCCATCACGACATCCAACCTCGCAACCATCTTTGCAGATAGTCAGCCACGGTCTTTCCCTACAAATTTGAGCTAGCACAGTATCTGCTACAAGAATCAAATGAGTTTGTCCAATCCCAATCCATTGTAAACCACGAAAGAAAGGCTTCATTAGATATTTGACAGATTCGAAATATATCCCTTGGCAGTTATGAATATCAAGTCTCTGAAGAAGTTTAAATTCATGTTGAAGTCTTCCCCTTTTAGCCAAAGCCTTCATGGACTTATCCGTAACCAGTAAGCAATTTCTGATGCACAGTTCTATAAGCCCCACACAAACATCAGCAATAACGGTAATTGCATTATCTGTAATACGCATTTGACCAAGATCTAGTGATGACAAGGTCTTGCCAATTTTCCCTTCACTTCTTAATAAAATTGTGATGCCTTTATCGTTTACCCACTTACAGCCTCTTAAAGATAGACGTGAAATGGGAGCATTCCCTTTACCTAGAATAGCCATACCATCATTCCGAATTTCTGTGCCCCCTAAGTTTAAAGACGTCAACAACGTGAGACATGAAACGTTGCTAATACAGAAATCTGTTACTCTTGAGCAACCAAACAAATTAAGAACCTCTAGTGAAGTACACGATTTAACTAAGTCACGCACTCCTTTACTGGTTATAGAATTGCATGATACCATCTTTACCTCTACAAGGGAGGTATGAACCTTACTGACATGTTTGATTGCCAAGTCTCCCAAACCCCAACTATTCCGAATCTCAAATTTCTTCAAATTTAAACATATACAGAGAATTGATGCGAAACCCGCATTAGTAACACTAGAAAACCCATCAAATACAAGTGATTCTAGTCCTTTGCAACCCTCTGAAAGTAAGAACATACCGATATCACATGTCCTAAATCCGGTAGTGATATTTTTTTGGTTTCGTATAAAAGAGAGATTGGTCAGATGCCTACAAGCACCTACTGACTGAACTCCTACGTTAGATAACTCATCAGACGATGATATACTGGATATTGGTGTGTCTATAAGCTCCAACTCAACCAATAGAGGACAAGAGGTTGCAATAGTGATAACAATAATATCGGTAATGATACCTAAGACTAGAGATATGTGTGTCAGAGTTGGTCCAAAAGTTGGGGTGCCAAGGAGGACTCTCATATCAAGCTTAAGAACCTTGAGAGTTTCGGGAAGCGTGTAGAAGTTACCAGGTATCTTAAATCCATTTCCGCTACTTTTCTCCCTGCGTACTTTTATTTCCAAAGACTGTGTAAGTCATGAGAATCAACGAGGCTCGTTAGTAACATAAATTATGTGGTGTATCAGGTATGATAATGAGGGCATGATAATGATTAAAAAAAATCTGAATGTACCTCCAAACGTTGGCAGTCTTTAAGTAAGTTGTTTAGCTTATTATCAAAATCAAAAAACCTTTGGTTGTCAAATGATAAATGGATTGTGAGCACCCTGAATGCAATTAAAACAAAGAACATTGTGACCCTCAGCCTGCTTGTATTACGTGATAAAGAATCCATAATCTTTTAGATATGTATTATCAGTGTAACTTTAATGTGTACCTTATATTTGGACACCATTTTTTTATGTTAAAGACCAAGTCTGATGATAGTGAAGAACCTTTCAGCAAAATCAATTCTTCGACAGATACTCCAAGAAAATTTCTTGATGATAAAACATCATCATTAAGATGAAGACAATCCAATTTGATCTTCTTGAGCTCTTTAAACCTTTTTCTGATTCTACAAAATGTACGTAAATCCATAGAAAACCCCTGTACCAATCCAATTAGATCTAACATGTCACGAAATCAATACTATTATTTAAAGAATAAGAGATTCTATTAAGTGAAACCGTATTAAACAAAAAATCTTACTGATAGATCGATGGATGATAAAGAGCGAAGATGTTTGTTGATGGAAGAATGAAGGGTTCGTGAAACGCATGTTAAGGTGCAAAGCGTAGTCAGTGTATTTTCAGGTTCGTCTAACTTTAACAATATTTCATCCAAAAGTATGTTTCCTGGTAACCTCTCTAGTAAGCTATCACCGTTGCTTTTCTCATGAGCCATCATCCTTTATAGAAGCAACCTGAAATAGTTGTGACAACGCATACACCCGATCAATGCCCTTTTTTTTTTATCCTTTAATCATTTCACACAAGCAAACCAAACAATATTTTACCATTCGCCAATATAAAGAAAAGTAAACAAAAAAACCAAGCTCACACTGTATCATGTTTCCAAGGAAAAATATAGAAATCATAAATGAAGTTATCAAGATATATACAAGCAAATATGATAATTGTTGGTGATTTTAGTCTCATCGTCACCGTTTTAGGTGATTGTGATTTACTAGAGATCAATGGGATTTCATATTATGCTCGGATACGAGTTAGGGAAGTGTGAAGTGCATAATAGTTTGAGCTAATATGTTTCCGACCACCACAAAGATGCAGGGTCAAGGGGGCCGTGCTCCCTTGTGGGGTCAAGGGCAACACCCCTTGCAAGGTTCAAGGGGATGGGGTCCCGCTCCCTAGTGAGTGGGCGGGGGTCGAGGTGAAGCCGCCCCTCTGGGCTAGGGGAGCGTCCCCAACGGGGTTCGGGGTAGCGCCCAGACCCAAAAGGTATAGTTGGTGCTCCAAAAATGAGTTACCAGTTTTCCCACCAAAATTCAACCGGTATAACTGCTGACCAAAAGTTTAACTGTTGGAACCAACCATTTTTAACCAACCCATAAGTGTCAACTTCTGTTAAAACAATTAACTTCTAATTTGAACATACACATTTTCACATAGAAACAAAGTGTTCTCTCTTGAATTATTCTAATAAGGATTTTGTGATACAAAAACATTGTAGGGTCGAAATAGTTTATTTGAAAAGTGATGATAATTCATGTAGATGTACAAGCTTAATTATCATCGTACCCAACCCCCAATTTCTAGCAATAATTAAGTTGTAGCTTGGCGAAGAAAATATTGCCCTTAGCTTTAACCATTAACAACATTTAACACGAGTATATTGGGTTGACTACTAAAAAGTAAATTTAGAGTTTATACATATGAATGTCACTGTACTTTGTGGTTTTAGGTAAATGAAAAAATTTCTCCTTTCACTTACTTACTCAAGCTGATATTCAGAGTTCAGACTAATTTTGAAACAAATACCTATTAAGCAATGAGATGATAATGTATAACTTATATGGGTTAAGTAGACTAAATGTCGTGATTATTAAGTTGAGTGACATAGAGGTATAACTTTTATAAGGCAAGTAACCTAAATATCATCATGTTTAAGTAGTTCTCTATCAAAGTAAGTGAACGAAAAAGATAATAGAGTAACCTAAACTAACTAAAACGCAAAACCTTATATGTAGTAACTAATAACCCTAACTTTTCAATTTTCATACTATGGAACACAAAACAAGCAATAAGGAAGACTAAACAAGTTTAATAGCATATATTCACGTTGGTGATACATTATATGAATCATCTTCACAAAATTATACCTAATAAAGGAAAATGGATTAATGTAATTCAGAATCCAGTAACAAAACTATTAGAGGTTATTTAGTTAGTTTTGAGCCAACTAACTTAATACCTCTGAAACAACCTAAACAAGCACAAAAAAGTACCTGAGAGAAAAATACGTGTTGATAGTCACATGTATGAGAGAATAACGCACGTAGCATTAGTAAAAGTGAGGCTATATTTGTCAAATGATGGGCTGATATCTGATTCTATGCATACGGCCCATTAAGATCTATATTTGACCTCTTTCAGCTCCATCTTTAACGCCGTAGGTCTCGCACGATGACTACTTTAGTAGAGATTTATAATATGTTTGAAAGGAGGTATGTAAACATGCACGTGGCGAATCATCTTCAACCATAAATTATATTCGCCTCAAGGCACTTTCCCTCATAATCTGGTTAGGATTGATTCTTTTAAGAATTTTCCAAATGAGATTTCGCCACTGAAAATTTAGTTAAGATATCTTTAACAAGAGAGTACGAAGATCTTAGTGTATTCACGAGGTCCATGAAAAAGTGTATAAAGTTTGAAATGGTTTATAAGTTAGGTGACTTAGGTCATAATGGGATAAAGTTTACGATGACATAAAACGAGATACGTCTATGCTTATGAACCTTTTCATTGGAACCGAATACATGTAACTCAATTAATATATCTTTAATTTATAAAACTTTTATTCATAGTAATAATAGATTTGTAAAATGAGAAAATTAATAAATTAATATTATAAAATGACATTGAAATTCTATAAACCTTTTTAAAAGGCTTTTATCATTGAAATATAACACAGAGTATGGAATAAGGATTATAAAATGAAACATGTACGGAAGGTAAGGGTTTAATATGTAACACTTATGCTTTTATCTGTGTTTGCATAGTTTTTCATTTTGCAGGGACTAAAAAATAAACAAAGTAAAGCATGTCGGGGTCTTAAGTATAAAAAGTTTGTTCTGTTTTACTTTTCATTATCTTCTCACTTCACATAGGTGTGCAGAAAACAGAATCAGTCAAACTTTACTGAAGAACTCGAAATCGAATCAGGCCGACTCGATCGAGTCAAGCTTTTATCAGCTCAAGCCCAAAAATTAGCTCGAAACATATAACAAGTCAAGCTCAAGCTTTTGATAGCTCGGCTCAAGCTCCTATGAAGCTTTTTCAAGCTTTAATATAAATGTATTTCCATTATAAATTCATATAACTAACTAGGGATAATTTGATTATCAACATAATTATAAGGACTTACTTTGTAAATAATTAAACATGTATTCTAGATTAACCCTAATTAATCAAAACGTTTTGTATTTTACTATTTGTATAATTGTATTATTTACTCTTCTTGGCTAAAAAGTTGTGTTTTAGTTGAATACAATATTTTTATACATATATTTTTATATGGTTTAAGTTTGTTTTATTTTATACATATATTTATTGACGAGTTTGGCCATTAGATACAATATTTTTATATACATTGCTTTTCGCCTGCAGTTCTCGCTTTAATAGAATTTTTCAAGCCAAGCTCAAGCTCGGATGATTAACGCTGCGTCAAGCTATCAAGCCAATCTCAAGCCTAACTTATAAATTTCAAGCCAAGCTCCAAGCCCTGTTAAGCTCGAGCTCGGCTCGACTCGATTACACCCCTAGGTGTGCGTATGTGTGTCTCTCTATAGTTGAGAGAATTGTTTGTTTAATCTTTGTTTATGAACTTAAAACATTCAATCAATTTTTGTGGTTTGAATATATTGAGAAATAATAAAGGGAAGGAAATTTGTATGATCTTTATGTTTGACTTTATACTTTAACATAGTTTTTCACGGTGTAGCAAGGACGGGTTGATTTCGTACTTTGATACAATATTTCAAAGGGTAAATGATATAAAAAGGCACTTAACTTAAGGTTTATTTTCAGTTAAGGTACTCCAATTTTTTTTTATCCGATTTAGGTCTTTTTCTCAATTATGTTAACCCACTAACGACCATTTCGTTAGTAAATTACATGTTTGGTCCTTGAGTTTATATAGTCGTTCCATGTATATCTTCCACCAATGCCACCTGCTACCGCCACCACTACCTACCACCATCGTCCACCACCACCAGCAGCATCCACTACCACTACCCACCACCACCATCCACCACCACTACCAGCAGCAGCCACCATCACCCCCCACTACCAGCAGCCGCCACCATCACCCACCACCTCCACCCACCACCACCGCCACCATCACTGCCAGCCTCCACCACTCTACCCAACACCACCATATGCCACCACCACTACCCACCACCAGCCTATGCCATTACCACCACAGTTGTCGGTGGTGGTGGGTGGTGGTGGCGGCTGGTGGTGGGTGGTCGTGAGTGATGGTGTCAACGACTGGTAGTGGTGATGGATGGTGGTGGGGGTAGTGGTAGTGGTGGTGGTGGTGGTAGAGGTGGCAGGTGTGGTGGCAAAGGATGATGGTGGTAGCAGGTGGTAGTGTGTGGTGGTGGAAACTATACATGAAATGACTATACAAACTCAAGGACCAAACATGTAATTTACTAACGAAATGGTCATTAGTAGGTTAACGGAAGTAAGAAAAAAACACGAATCGGCTAAAAAAAGTTGACCGCCTTTATGTGCAAGAAAAAAAGTGAGTACCTTGATTGGAAACAGACTCTAAGTTGAGTGTATTTTTGTGCCATTTGCCCTATTTCAAACTTCCTAGGCATAAAATCATGGTTTTCAAAACGGAACCGGATCAGCCTGTGAGACCGGTTCAACCGGGAACAGGTGAAGCCACCGGTTCGGTAACAATGGCTAAACTGTTGGGGTCAAAACCAGTTAAAACGGTGAAACCGACCAAAAAATAGTGAATCGATAGAGCTTATAGATCGGCCACTGTTGGTGTCTTCTCGTGTTATTTTTCAGCATTGAAGTAAAAATGGATAAACACTTTTGAGGAGACAAACATAAATATCACACTGCAACCTTAGATCATAATTATTCATTGGGTTTTTAAATGAGGATTGGGTTAGAATCAAGTCATAAAGATAGAGATGAAAAAAAGAAAGACAATGGAGAGGGAAAGGTTGAAATTAATCATGGACTAGATGTGTTAAGTCTAATAGAGCAAGTCCAAACTAAAAAAATGCAAGATCTTTGTTCTTTTCTTTCTATTTTTGTAGTTTATGCATGTGTGTGGAATGCTTATAACTTAAATCATATGTTGTTCAATAACATTTATTTTAAGAAAATCTTCTCTTTTTTGTTGTTTTCATGCTTCCTGTTAATTCTAACAATATCACGACAAATTATTAAGCATCCGATTCTTTAAACCGATTGAACTCAGTTGGACCGCTTGAATCGGGAACCATTAAGATGATCAAGTCAAAATTGATCCTATTAATGGAAGGTACCTATGGCCATAGTGTCAATGTCTTACAACTCTACTTCTACCCTTTCATCACCCAATTGGCACGCCTCTAAAGATAAGAAATGATAGGTTTGTTGAGATTGAAAGTCAATCTAGTATGCAAGAAAATTTTTCTAAGAAGGGTAAGTGACTGACATGCCTTTTATGTGGATATAATGGCACAAAAAAAAGAATGTAAGGAGCAAGGCAGATCTGTTAAGGCAAAGGCAAGATGAAGTCAGGAAACTGGAAGTCAAGCAAGTGCACCACCAAATCAACCAACTGGATTCAAAAGAGTAAAGAAGATTGCAATTAGGTTTAGTCCCATGAAATCATGTTTGTTGAACAATGTTGTCTGCTTCAGTTTAGTAGTTGTGTTTTGTTAATACAAATAATATCTAAAAATGTTATTTCTATTTTTTGACATCTCTACATTTTGATAATAACAAAATGTAAAAATACTTTACGTAAAAATTAACGCAAACAAGCTTTAGTCGTAATATTTTGTTTCGACGTAAATCACTCTAGGTAAGAACAAACAAAATTATAATTTGACAATGATTAAAGGATTAAATTTTATGTTCTAAACTTCATATTTTTTAATGTGACAAAATATTTTTTCAAAAATACATTTTATAAATTATTTTTGAATTAAAAAGAAATGTTTTATTTGAATAAATAAGTTTAAAAATCCCAACAGCTACTCCCCCCCCCCCAAAGAAAATAGCTTCAAACATCCTTAAATAAACCTTCACCAGCGTTTTTGTCTGGAACAGTACCTCTAAACCGGATGGTACCATTAAATTTAAGGTAACCGTTTGAACTTTAATGGTACCGTCTACTGTAACGGCTATTTTTTCTTTCCTATAAATGGTAGATCAGATTTCACTCCCAACTCATCAATTTTCATATAGAACTTTCTGAGTTAAACCCACCCTTTCAAATCTTGATTCTTTGATCATTTAGTTAGTTTGTTTTTGTTTAAGACTGATCCAATCATCCAACCAACTGATCACCTTCATTCCTCTACTAGTGGAAGAGAAGAACACACCATGTCGAGAAGATATAAAGTGTTGTAGAGTTAGCGTAGCGCACTCATAACATCTGTTACTTACTTGTTGTATGTAGGTATACATCAAATTGTTCATTATCTTGTTTAGTTAAATTGTGTGGATCATTGTGATCTTGTAGAGATTGGTGAGATCTTGTGTAGCTTGTGTTAATAGTGTATAGATCGGGATGATAGTGTGTAAATCGGGTTGATCGTGTAAAGATTAGGTAGATTTTTTTGAGTGATTTGTGTGAAGATCAAGTAGATCATGAGTGAGATTGGTACTAGCTAGATTAGTACTCGACATTTAGCTTAGTGTTGGAAATTGTGATAAGCGACGTTGTACGGTTTTCTCTGCCCGAAGGGAATTTGTTGACATAGTGCTTAGAACTCTAAGTTGGTTACTCGAAGAGTGGAGTAGTGTTGGGTTCAGAAATAACCAAACCCCTTAATCTAGGATTTGAATAGAAAATATCCTAAGTGTTTAGACCGTTAAACACTAATGTGTCTTGAGTGCATAGTCTCTCGTGAGTCATCTTCGAGGATACTCAAGATGAGGCGAAGAAGAAGTCTCTCACTTCGAGAAGGCGGAACTTAAAGGGTGAAGATTGAGTCAAGAAGAAGATGGTGGATTCGGTGAGTGATGACAATAACTCACCGAATCTCTAAGACCTCTCCAACTACTTACATCAAGACAAACCAAGTAGAAGATCAAGGATATGAACATCAAGAATGAGCGGATAAGGCGGGATAAGTTTGAATTAGATAAGACGAAGTCCTTATCAACCAAAGTCAACTTTCCCGAATGGCAAACGATCGTGCTCAAGTGTCATCACCGACCTTTGGAAAGCAGTCTTGTCTCTTACCTAAAATAGTCTTTTAAATAGAGACAAAATACATCAATATTTTGTCTTCTGTAAGGTGTAAGTTTGTCACTTAGGAAAGAGTTAAAACTCATACTTGTATAAATAGCATAAGAGATGGAGTGAAAGATCAAGCTTGTGAATTGTAAAACACGTACACACGCAGAAGCCATCTTTCACTCCTCCAAATACAACTTAATCCCCGAGATAGCTCGGTGGGTACTTGTAGTTGTGCTCGACTTAGCCCGAGCTTCGAGAGGAGTCACCAACCTTGTCATTTCAATCCCAAGTACTATTACGCAAGTACTTGAGTAATGTATTCTTGTTTTGATTTATATCTAATAAAGGATATTATGTTGAAAATTAATCGCAGTGTTTTACTTATATCTTTTCATCAGAGATTCACTATTAACTTGTTTTATATACTTAACTGCTTTTAAGATAGTGAATAGGAACAACAAGTGGTATCGAGCAAGGTCGATTATAAAACTTTTTAAGCCGCCTAAACGCTTTTAAATCGGGATCCTTATGGTGAAATTGATGTACCCCAACTAGTCGATAAAAGGGTAGAGCTTATTCAATTTGTTGCCCTAGGCTTGAAGTTGGTAAATTCAACAAATGGAAAAAGCGTATGCTTTGCTATTTGATTAGGATGGAACCTTATTATATCAAGTGTATAAATGAAGGTCCATTTATCCCAAAAGATCAAGGTTTGCCTAAACTCAAGCTCGATGGACTCGAGGATGAGAGGAGAGTGGTCAACCAGACCAAAGACTCAAAAGTATCATCATATCATGTCTTCACGATGATATTATGGAGTCGATTATAAGTCGTAGTACGACTAAAAAACCCGATGACCTAGTTCATAGCCATGAAGGCCCATCCGATATCAAGGAAAACAGTATAATGGACACGAAACTTGAGTATAACACCTTCGTGGCTAAAGACTCGTAAACTCTTTCTCAAACTTACACCCGGTACAAAACTCTTTAAATGAGCTGTCAAATGATGGTGCTAATGCCCAAACATGAAATCAATGTTGGTTTTGTCAATAGTCTCCGAGAAGTGGTTGAATTTCTCTCGGGGACTTAGGAATGCTAATCATATCCATAATCTTGAACTTCCGAAATATATGGAAATTTGTCTATGAGGAAAACCTCATCAATGACGATACCGACTTAAAAGTCTCGGGAAGTCAAGAAGTCCTGACCACCACTTCATCACCAATATCAACTTCTTTCTTTTCTAACAATGTGGTTCAAGATTTCCAAGAAAATTCAGATGATGAGCGATGAGAGATCAAGTGAGAGTACCTAAATGACCGAACGTTGAATTTCAGAGGGCACTCCTTGCTAACTCTCTGAGGTTTATAAAAAGAAACAAAGTTTTTCAAATGCTAAAGCAAATGAGGACACCGAATGCTTTAAGTGTCACAAAAGAGGTCATTTTGCAAAGACATTTTCAAAAACAATTTCGAACCTCATGTAAACCATCGTGGTTAAATCGGCCTCGTGCTTTAGCAAATTTCAACCAAAAATCTATCAGCCTCATAAAAATTTTCAAAACAACTGATCAAAACAAAACTGTTGATTTTGAAGCTAAGTATAGGAAAGTCAAAGCTAAGCTTGCATTGCTTGAGGCCACCCTCCGAAACAACAAAAGTGTTCAATCTGCAGGTAAAACAAAGGCCTTGTTGTTGAAACCTTCAACCGGGATGAAGAGCTAGTCTCATCGATGATGAAATGGTGCATGTCACAGAATCGATGGCCCTCTCGTAAGAGGACAAGCTAGTCATTGAAAAATCATGCCAGAATGGAGAGTGGGTCAACATCACAATGAAGAAGGTAAATATTTTACTTTCTATGGATGATGACTCTGATTGGCAGTCCTATATGAACTATATCAATGTTGACCTTAAGTTTGTAGAAGAGCAACGATTAAATCTTTTTTCAAAATATAACAAGCTAAGTTTTGAACTAAACAAGTGTAGGGATGAACTGCTTCTTTTAAAACAAAATAAGCTTGAGGCTATCACTTTGCAAATTCAAAACACTGAATTAGTCAAAAGAAATCAGGCTCTTCAAGATGAACTTAAGAAAGAAAAAGATATCATTGCTAGTTGGATTGCTAAGAATCCAAGAGTCTTTGATGTTGTGAGAGCCCCAAGAAGAAAAAGAGAGTCATAGGTGAAAATCATCTCACGACTCTCAAAACAAAGACCGATCTCCCAAATCATTTGTGTTCGGTGGCATGATTACCAATGTGTTGACTATTCCCAAACCCGGTGATTGGATTGAACAGGTTAATCCCGATAGTAAGCTTCCTAATTTCGACTGGAAGAATTCTAGAGCTCGAAAGTCAAGCTCTAAAGAGCATGCTTGGACTCACGATGTGCCCAGAGTCTCGAACACATCTCCGAGTCTCGGCGTAATCTCAAGCACCACTTCCACCCATGGAACCTCTTCGAGGTGCCGCTCCTAGCTATGAGCTTACTCCTTACGCTCAATCCACACTCACCAAAAGAAAGGTCGGACTTGGTAGAACCATCCTAAAAGACAATCAAAACCAACTCAACAAGAATCTACCCCGACCGAGACTTCCACATCCTCTCGTCCCATCAAGCCGATCAAATTCAAGAATGATCGAACTTGTGAGGAAGCTAAGCGAAAAGATGGAATCCATCGAAAAAGTTCCCGAATCAATCAAGGAGACAAAGTCGACTTCCTCTAGTTCCTCAAAGTCAAAACCACCACCAAAACCAAGTAAGTGTGATCTATGCCACTATACCACCATACCACCGACAATCGTTATAGAATCCTTTTTGTATGATCTACAAAAGGATGATCACAGAACTCGATCACTTACAATATGTAAGTTCTCTCAATAAAGCAAACTATACCAAAGTTGGTCATCAAGATGCTTCAACCTCCAAGTCCGCTCAAAAGTTTAGAGCAAAACCCTTCCTCCTTGCCCTCACCGTGGCTTTAATGATCATCATCTTGATGATTGTCTCATGAACACATCTTTGTGATATTTATGAAATCCGACTCATGAAACATCCCAAGATGACAAATGTCATCTAAGCAAGGAGAAGTTCAAGCAATCCAAAATCACCGAGTCATCCTCGGTCTCCAAATGCAAAACTGTGGTAGCACAATGCACTCAACCACTAACCATGAGTCAATTGCCAAATTCAAACATACCTTTAAGCCCAAGCCCACTAGTATGTGGGTCAAGAAGAGAAACTAATCCACTTTACTATTTGTGCAGAGACACGCCAGAGAGCCTATTGGCATCTAGATAGTGGATGTTCAAGAAGCATGGTGGTGTTAAGGAGTATCCAGCACAAATATGTAAAGGAACCAAGACCCAAGTAGTATTTGGTGACAACTCATCATGTCCCACTGAAGGTTATGGTTCAGTTTAATGCAATGGAATAGTTTTCTCTAGAATAGCTTATGTCAATGGTCTCAAATACAATCTCATCAGTGTCAGTCAACTATGTGATGCTAAGTACAATGTGCAATTCAATGACAAACAAGGCACCATTTTTAATGTCAACAAAGAAGTTGTGTTGATAGCTCCTAGAAGAGATGATGTTTATGTCTTAGACATGTCAACACTCTCTCAAATGGAACTTGTCTCTTTGCCAAAGTCATTGAAACTATCAATGGTGTGGCACAAGAGACTCACATCTAAATTTCAAAAACATCAAAACTTGGCAAAACAAAACAAGGTCCTTGGCTTACCATCACCGGTTTTTGAAAAAGATAAACAATGCTCACCGTGAGAAAGGCAAACACCAAAGAGCATCTTTCAAAACAAAACAAAATTTCTCAATCAAAGTCGCCTTCATCTCTCGTGATATGGATCTCTTTGGACGGTCGGGTCCTAGATCAATCCAAGATGAGAAGTATACACTTGTCATTGTTGATGAGTTTTCAAGATACACTTGGGTATACTTTCTTTTCAAAAGAGTCAGTAATCGATACAATAATGTCATTCATCGTGAACATTGAAAACCGTAATGACATTACAAGAAACAAATCGTAATGTAAAATGGTACCGAGTTTAGAAATAAAGAGCTTGAGAATTTCGTGATGAAAAGGAAATCTCCCAAAAATTTCATCTCGTTACACCCTCGAACAAAATGGGGTGGCTTAAAGGAAACAGAACTCTCATTGAGGTCGCAAGAACCATGTTAAATGGCTCACCTCTCAAAGCATTTCTCGGATCAAGCGGTCAAAACAAACTGTTACACTCAAACAGTCAATCATTGTCAAAAGACATAACAAAACCCCATATGAGATATTCAAAGGTAGACTTCACGATATCGATTACTTTCATGTGTTTGGATGTCCTGTGTTTATCCATAACCACAAGGATCATCTAGGCAAGTTTGATGCTAAAGTCGATAATGGATACTTTCTAGGTTACTCACCGATCTCCAAATCCTTGAGGTATTTAACACAAGGAGACAACAAGTTGAGGAAACCTTTCATGTCACCTTGATGAGAGTTCGAAAAGCATCGGGTTCACCAACACCTCGATGGAGGAAATAGGAATTGATAACTCTTCAAGATATCCTCCGATGAGTATAACATCGAAATCAATTCCTCATACCAAGCCGATCTCGACATCTCATATTATGTCTTGCCTCACAACCCGTCACAACCAACTATCGGTGAATTCATTGATAATCAATCGGTCCCCTTTGGGAGAGGTAACATCGAACCAAATGTTCAGAACCGTGATTCATGAACCCCAACTCGAACAAGACATCTCAACGGATGTTCTTAATGATTTTGTGGCTCATGCACCGAACTCACTCCCGAGTCTCCGGTGACCTCTTCAAGCTCGGATCCTAGACCACAAAGTAAGTGGACAAAATCTCGGGACATTGCTTGTGAACATCATTGGTGAACCCACTTAGGGCATGCTCACAAGAAGCATGGTCGCTAAGTTAACTCTGACTTGACCAATGAATATCTATATCCGATTACCTATCGATATAGAACCCAAAAGTGTCATCGAGGCTCTAAAACACCCAAGTGGGTTCGAGCCATGCAAGAAGAACTTCAACAGTTTGATAAAACAAGGTCATGACCTTGATCAAATGTCCTCGGGATGTCATTGTCATAGGAATGAAGTGAGTTTTGGAAATAAAGCGATGAAAATGGCATCGTCATTAAAAACAAAGCGGACTTGTAGCCAAAGGTTATAGTCAACAATAAGGCATTGACTATGATGAGACATTTGCTCTGTTGCAAGAATGGAAGCCATCGGGATCTTCCTTGCATATGCTACCTACATGAACTTCAAAGTTTACCAAATGGATGTAAAAAGTGCATTCCTAAATGGTGAACTCAAGGAAGATGTATATGTTCAAGAACCTCCGGCTTTGAGAGTAGTGAATTCACGACTATGTCGCAAGCTTGATAAAGCCCTTTATGGACTAAAGCAAGCTCCTGTGGCATGGTATGAAACTCTCTCGGCCTTCCCGATTCAAAACAAGTTTGTCGAGAGAAAGATAGACAACACATTGTTTATCTACGAACAAAACAAGATGTGATCTTGGTCTAAGTATATATTGATGACATCATCTTTGGCTCAACAAACTACACTTTGCAAACAGCTTGAAAAGCGATGACAAAGAAGTTTGAAATGAGCATGATGGTGAATTCACATACTTCCTTGGACTACAAATCGTGCAAACCGATAAAGGAATCACCATCGGTCAAGAGAAATACACAAGAAATCTCTTGAAGAAATATGAGATATCGATTGTGCCTCGGTGAAAACACCAATGGTCCCTCCTAACAACCTTAGACCGATCTCACCGGCAAATCAGTCAATCAAACCCATTTCGGATGGATTGTTGGCTCATCGATGTATCTTCGCTCGCCGCACCGGACATACAATTCTCATCGCTCTAATAGCAAGATATCGCCTAATCCCAAAGAATCCCACTCACTGCTGACCAAAAGAATACTCAGTATCAAGGAACCCAAGCCTTGGACTCTATTATCCAAAGTACTTAGGGTTTGATCTCAAAGGTTACTCGATTATGATTATCTTGGCCGCAACATGACGAAAAAAGTACCTCGTGGTCTGTCAATTTCTTGGAGGAAAAGCGGTTTGTTGGAGTGCAAAAAGCAACAATCGGTGGCTATGTCTTCACCGAAGTTTAGTATGTGGCTACTGCAGGATGTTGTGCCAATGTTTTATGGATGAAAAGTCAACTCGATGACTATGACATCCATTACAAAATGGTACCCATCTTACGTGACAACACTAGTGCCATTGCAATCTCCAACAACCCCGTCCTTCATCTAAGAACCAAACACATTGATATCGATATCACTTCATCAGGGACCACATAATGAAAGGAGACAAGAGCTTCATTTCATCCTATCAATATCAACTTGCCGATATCTTCACCAAACCCTTGATGAACCTACCTTCGGGAGACGAAAGTCGAATTGGGAATGCTTGACATTGAAAGTCACTATCGAAACCAATCTCGATAAGTTCTTCAAATGGTTCCTCCTCCCCGAACGAAACCCATAAACAATCCTCTCATTTGAATGAGTAAGACTCATTCGGGGACCCCGACTCTAGATATTGAGCATTGAATGAGTAACTAAATGCATCAAGTATTAGTTACTTAAATATCCTAGGTTGGAAATCACACCAATTAAATATAGGAATATATGTCTTGGTATCTTCGCTGGGGTCCTCATACACACCTCATCCCACTTGGCATTAAATGCCTCTCTCACATAAAATATCGTGTGGATATTTTATTACCGCAAAGTGCACTTTACCGCATACATCGCTGCTGCTTCCTTGAAAACGGATTTTATCGCGGGTAGTGGAGTGGTGGCATTAAATGTGGAAATTCAAAACGCTTTCAAAACCGACTTTACAAATCCACATTTGTGCACAAACTACCCTCTCATCACTCTATAAATACTAGGGGTGTTCACGGGCGGTTCGCTCGGTTCGGTTAGAGATTTTAATTATCCATCGCGGGCGGTAGTTCATTTTACTATCCAAACCGAACAGTACTAGGCGGGTAACCGGACATGCGGGTACCCGAAATGAGCGGTTACCCGCGGTTCGGGTCACGGTTAACCATGTTAAAAAATTAATCGAATTGAATCGGACGAAAAATAACATAAATTAGAACGTAATATGTCAATTGTAGTAAAATTAAATATTTAAGTCATAATAATGTTGTTCCGTCATAGTAAAAGCATTCAAATTATCATATGTAACAAAATAACCAATACTATTTATTTGACGTTTATAAGTACGATCACTTTAATAGTATGTAATTCATGGACGTTAGTAATAACATTAGGTAAGTAAAAATGCGTTAAACGGTAAAAGTAATGCAATAAGATATATAGTTAATACTTGTACATTTTTAAGAATGGTTTGTTGAAACCTATATGTATATTATAAGCGGTTCGGTTCGGTAACCGCGGATAACTAAAAGTAAAACCGAACCGAACCATGATAAGCGGGTTTTCCGGTTTCGGTTTTCGGTTTCGTTTATTCGGTTATCGGTTTTTGCGGTTTCGGATTGAGCGGATCGGCTCGGTTCGTCGGTTTCTCGGATTTTTTGAACACCCCTAATAAATACCCCTCACAAAATCTTTAAAACATACACAAAGTATTTCTGCTAACAAAACTCTGTCAAAATCTCTTTCAAACCCAGAAATCTTTGTGTTCTTCAAATCTTTCTCTGAAAAACCTTCTATGTAAACCTTTACAAAAGTTTGTCATCACAACTAGAGAGATTAAAAACCCTTTGATTGTTCTTGTCAAGATATTTTTCTCAAAACCCTAAAAATTTTTAATGGAAATGGCAAGAACACAATCTCTTCAGTTTGCATCACAGTGGGTAGGTGATCTCAGTAACGTTGAATTTAAAACCAATAATGTCATAGGAAATTTTGAATACCCACAAAATGTCCCACCTATAAGGACATAATGAAATTTTGTTCAACTTCCCATCGAAACGGCCTTTGTTCGTCTGTCCTCTATACTATACCAAACCTCCTCGGGAGTTTTGGGCTATAGCCATGACCTATGACCCGTCAATCAACTAATGAGACAGACCTAAGACCACCTGTGGAGTATCTCATTAAGTTCGATCATTTAGTGGGAAAGATCACCACCCCGGATTACAAAACTTTTGCACCTCAACAGGTTAGACTACAATAAGGATTTTATGTCGCCCATCCCGAACCCTCCACGGTGAAGGATGGGTTAAAACAAATCATTTTAGATCCAAAATTTTTGGACAAGACCCGACCACCAAGAGTTCATTTCCGTGGCTTGGAGGATCCTATTCACTTTGTGATTCGTGTCCTCGGCGGGAACCACTCATCCACCGAACAAGTTAACTCTATTCGGTTGATGATGGCATACCGCTTGATGAATGGGGTCAATGTCGACATTGGGAGATCATTTACGGTGATCTCGAACCAAGCTATCGAGCAAAACTAGGCGAAATACGCTTGCGTACCCTAGGTTTGTCTCATGTGCTTTACAAGTGTTACTGGGTTGCAATTATCCTCGTGAACAAAAATATTGTGCTTTACCCGGCATCCTGAGTCAATCTTATTTTCAAAAGGACCCATCCCTTGTCACTAATATTGAATTAACGGCCCATATGGTTGATGTAAACAACTGTAGGGATTCATGTTCCAAACCCTGCCCTAAAAGAGAAAGGGAAGTCTCAGATGGGACTAAGACCAAACCCAAGTCTCGTGGCCTTGAGGCTTTAGGAACACCGCCAAAAGGCAAAGAAACCCAAGACCGATCCGCCACCCACCGGAGCCCAATCATCATCCACCCGGTGACAACGGCGACACCGATACATCATAATCGGTGCCCTTGGTCCCAACTACTACTCCTCAAGATCCGGAGGAAACATACAACCACCGGTAGGGAGCGCCTTCCACCTCTCCCAATGATGACATTAGCAAACCACAACCTTTGTTAGAGGGCACACTGAATGATCCCAAAGACTCAGAGGGAACTAAACAACCCGCTGATAGGGATATCACTATCACTGAATCCGCTAAAGGCAATGGGAAAAACCCATCAGTGTCTCAGGGGTCTCAGGGGGACAAAGACTCGGAGGGAAAGAAACAACCCGCCGATACGGAACCCATCACCAATCCTGACTCCGGAGAAGACACTAGAAAACACCCATCAGTGTCTGAGGGGTCAAAGGGGGAAAAAGACTCAGAGGGATTAATACCACCCGCTGATACGGAACCTATCACCCCCACCTTGTTAACTATGGATGATGTTGCTGAGATACTATTTTTTGATGAAGAGAATGCTGAAAGTGAAGATGAAATTCTATCGCCAGGGAAGAAGTGGACGCCGATGTTCAACTCGCACAAGAGCATCAACTCGATCCACAAGTGCCTAAAGAGTCACCTTTCCGACTGAAGCCAATGACTCGACTCCTCTTCATCCGATTCGATGAATTTAGCCGCTTGATAATATTCTTCCAATCACCGAAAGGCGCCTAGTTATGTGGATCACCAAAGCTTCAAGAAAGATATATTTTGGGTCACTGACACACTATGGGATCAACATACTGAAGCTGCTGCAAGTTATGCTGATCTAAAATATGATGTGCTCACTTTCAATGCTAACACTGATGAGCACAGAGATATTATGTATGAGCAGCTTCATAGATTGGATGATAACCTGGCTAAGTTTCTTAAACATCTTCAGGGTTGTGGGACAAAAATTGATGAAATCAGGGACTCGATCAAAGAAGACCCAACACTCAACTCAAAAGTGCTGGAGGCTACTGAGGCTTGAAGAATTCCTTAGACCTCACTGAACTGATCACTATGCTAAAGTCTGCTAATGTTCAAGGTCTTCAATCTTCGGTTCAGTCTCTTCAGGAAACACTGGGCTCTTTGGATGCTCAAGTGACCAACTTAGCTAAGGCTTCCTCATCAATTGCTTGGAATCTTGGCCACGATGACCGCTTTGGAACTTTCTCAAGCTAATCTGAAACAAAGGTCTTTGGTCTTCAAAAGGATACATATGATATCGAGGCTATGGTCACTGAAATATACCAAGCCTTCAAAGGTCAAGCCACCCAAACTCCCCCAGTGTCAGAGCCAACTCTTGCTCTCACTGAAGTTGCCTCAACAGTTGAGGGGGAAAAAACCACAGAAGAGACTTCCTCTCACACTGAGAGGGAGCCAACACCACTAGTCCCAGTTGTACCAATTTCATCAATCCCACCCTTATCATCAACAACAAAAACAATGGCTATGACAATTACACCCATCACAACAAAAACACCACCATCGGTAGCATCATCATCTTCCTCGGGGCCAAGACAAAGGAAAAGCCATAATGCAAACTCCGAGAGCACGAGAAGATTCCCTACAAGATTTATGACATCAATACCGCCACAAAGACAACAAATTAGTAATTATCTTGCAAAAGAAGAAAGGAAACAAACTAGGCGAGGAGGAAAGGAAGAGCAAAAAGCGATAAAGTTGTCATTGAAGAAGCGAGAACTTGGAAATTGATCCAAAGTAGCTTCGTGAAGGGTCAGCAGACAAAAGTTTAAGGATGCTCAGTCGCTAAGATGGTCGAAATGAGAAAAAGTTGGAAGAAAAGAACAAGAAATGCAGCCCATCGGAAAGCAAGAATTGACCACTAACTGGTCAATGACAAGCGTAAGGTCGCTCGAGAAGATCATCGATGTCAAAATCATCCCAAGTCTAAACCATCGACAATGAACGCCTCATGGGGGATGATAAAGACACTTCAAGTTCATGATCCCCGAAATTCACCGACTTTGGGATCACCGAACTCGATGAGCTTGGTCCTATAATTGAAAAGAAGCGTAACGGTGGTTAAGGAGTCGATGAAAATGCTCAAGAAAAGATATGAAAGATCGAGGATGCACCACCCAACTGGAATTCAACCAAACCTTAATCGCACCACAAGGATCTCAACCTCACCATCCAAAGGCAAAGAAGAGGGTTGAGTTCCACCTAAGATCAAAGTGCCTAGACTCGAATGCAACAGGAGCTTCTCAAGGTGTAAAGTTCGTGAACCTGTCGGTGATTGAAAAGCCCGAAAAAGGGCTATTTTTCATTGATGTCTATGGAAACCTAGCATTCCAAAGATGGAGTGATATTGATAAGGCAGGAGTGTCTACAATGCTGAGCTACATTCCAGTGGCCTCTCAAATTCTCCTGCAAATGTCAGGTTCGGTGATGACTTAAATGCAGAGATAAAAGAGCATCCTGACAGGGAAACACTCATCACCAAGAAAGTCAAGCTTGAAGCACTGGGAATCCATCTAGACTGAAATCATTTTGATTTATCTTTTTGTACTAGTGATAGGAACCATGTAATGTGATCAATAAAATATGTATGTTTTGTTAAAATACTCAGTGTTCCTTATTGTATTCATTAGTACATTCAGTGTAAGAAGAAGCCATTTGCTAACTTACACTGATCAAACACTTAGGCTATTTGTATATCCAAACCCCTTAATCTAGGATTTGAATACCCAAACCACTTAATCTAGGATCTGAATAGAAAATATCCTATGTGTTTAGACCGTTAAACACTAACAGTCACCGAGTGCATAGTCTCTCGGTGAGTCATCTTCAGGATACTCAAGATGAGGCGAATAAGAAGTCTCTCCACTCGAAGGCGGAACTTAAAGGGTGAAGACTAAGTCAAGAAGAAGATGGTGGATTCAATGAGTGATGACAATAACTCACCGAATCCCTAAGACTCCTCTCCAACTACTTACATCAAGACAAACCAAGTAGAAGGTCAAGGATATGAACATCAAGAATGAGCGGAATAAGGCGGATAAGTTTGAATCGAGATAAGACGAAGTCCTTATCAACCAAAGTCAACTTTCCCGAATGGCAAACGATCAAGCCTCGGTGTCATCACCGACCTTTGGAAAGCGCCTTGTCTCTTACCTAAAATAGTCTTTAGAACATAGACAAAATACATCAAGATTTTGTCTTCAGAAGGTGTCATTGTCACTTAGGAAATAGTTAAAACTCGTGACTTGTATAAATAGCATAAGAGATGGAGTGAAAGATCAAGCTTGTAAATTGTAAAACACGCACACGCATGAGCCATCTTTCACTCCTCCAAATACAACTTAATCCCCGAGATAGCTCGGTGGGTACTTGTAGTTGTGCTCGACTTAGCCCGAGCTTCGAGAGTCACCAACCTTGTCATTTCAATCCCAAGTACTATTCGCAAGTACTGGGTAATGTATTCTTGTTTTGATTTATATCTAATAAAGAATATTATGTTGAAAATTAATGAGTGTGTTTTACTTATATCTTTTCACCATAGATTCACTATTAACTTGTTTTATATACTTAACTATTTTTAAGATAGTGAATAGGGAACAACAAGTAGGGCGAAGAGGAGCTTCGTTACCAAACCACTATAAATATATGTATCTCAGTTTGATCTTTTCATCTCGTAGCATATATTAGTTGTTTATTTTTGAATTGTTACAATAGTGTTCATATTGCAATTGATTGATTTCATGGAAACTTGAATCAAAGTTTTTTAAAACAAAGTTTTATAACGAATTAAAAAACGGTAAAACTATTCAACCCCCCACCCCCTCTAGTTTTCCACAATTGGTACCAGAGTCACTCCAACCAAGATTTTTAAAAAATATGTATTTTAAAACTTGAATCGATCTATGAATTTCGACAAATACCAAGAAGGGTAATCTATGCAAAGACCACCACTTTTTGAAGCCGATTTTTATCTATTGGAAAATAAGATTCGAAACGTATTTAATATCAAAAGATATTGACCTTTGGCATGTTATTACCGAGGGTGATTTTAAACCGATTGAAAAGAATCCAGAAACTAAAAAGGATGAAATAATTCCTTATGAAAAACAAAGTGACAATCTTAAAAAGAAGTTATCCAAAAATAATGTGGCTAAATTGATGATTTATAATGTTTTGCCGAAAAAGAAATTTGAAAGCATTCTTATGTGTAATACGGCAAAAACAATTTGGAAAACTTTGTTTTTCACCCATAAAGGTAATAATCAAGTCAAAGTGAACAATATTGATCTTCTTGTGCAACAATATGAACAATTTTTCATTCCGGAAGATAAAGCTATAGATAGTGCTTTTGCTAGATTTAATACTTTTATCACTAGTCTTAAAGCTCTTGATGAATGTTACTCTAGCAAGAATTATGTTAGGAAGTTTCTTAGGGCTTTACATCCTAAATGGAGACGAAGGTCACCGCTATTGAAGAGTCGAAAAACTTGACGATATTATCACTTGATGAACTCATAGGAAACTTGAAAGTTCATGAAATGATAATCAAGAAAGACTCCGATATAGTTAAAGGCAAAGTAGAGAAAGTAAGATCAATAGCCTTAGAAGCTAAGAAGGAATCTAGTGATGAGGAGAGCTCGACTTCCGATAGTGAAGACGAAGAGTATGCTTTAGCGGTTAGAGATTTTAAAAAGCTCTTTAGGAGAAGAGGTAGATTTGTAAGACAACCTAGGGATGAAAAGAAGTCATTCCAAAATAATTTGGATGACAAGAAAGGAAAAAGCGATAAGAAATGTTTTAGATGTGGAGATCCAAATCATCTAATCAGAGAATGTCTAAGCCACCGAGAACCAAGAACCAAAGGGCATTTGTAAGCGGTTTGTGGAGTGATAGCGACGAGGAAGATGAGGAAAAACCCAATGACGAAACATGTCTTATGGCCCAAGCGTCAAATGAGGTACATTCCGATTCTTCTTATTATCGTGATGATAATTCTTCGATCGATGATAACAAACTATATGATGAATATAATAGATTATGTGAAGTAATATAAAAAATCATGTCTATGAATAAGATGCTAAAAACAATTATAACTAGTTTTGAAATTTAAGTTCTTGAGGTAAAGAAAAAGTTAGCAAACTTGAGAAAAATAAAGAGGTCGATGTTGGATGTACTTTATGTCAAGATCTTCGAATTGAAAACAACTTAGAAAGAACACTCTAATTTGAGGGCCTTTTGTGCCATTTGCCCTATTTTAAACTGCCTAGGGATAAAATCATGGTTTTCAAAATGGAATCGGATTGGCCTGTCAGACCGGTTCAACCGGGAACCAGCGAAGCTATTGGTTCGGTTACAATGGCTAAACCGTTGGGGTTAAAACGGTGAAACCGACCAAAAACTAGTGAATTGAGAGAGCTTATAGATCGACCACTGTTGGTGTCTTCTCGTGTTATTTTTTAGCATTGAAGTAAAAATGGATAAACACTTTTGAGGAGACAAACATAAATATCACACTACAACCTTAAATAAAAATTATATATGGGTTTTTTTTAATGAGGATTTGGGTTAGAATCAAGTCATAAAGATAGAGATGAAAAAAAGAAAGCCAATGGAGAAGCAAAAGGTTAAAATTAGTCACATGCTAGATGTGTTAATTCTAATAGAGCAAGTGCAAACTAGAAAATGCTAGATCTTTTTCTTTTCTTTCTATTTTTGTAGTTTATGTATGTGTGTGGAATTTGCATAATTTAAATCATATGTTGTTCAATAACTTTTCTTTTAAGAAAATCTTTTTTGTCATGCTTTTGTTAATTCTAATAATATCACGACAAATTATTAAGCATCTGGTTCTTTAAATCAATTAAACTCAGTCGGATCGCTTGAATCGGGAACCAGTAAGATGATCATTTCAAATTTGATCATATTAATGGAAGGTACCTATGGTCATATCGTCAATGTCCAACAACTCTACTTCCACCCTTTCATCATCTACAAATTGGCACACTTTCAAAAAAAATAAAGGATAGGTTTGTTGAGTTTGAAAGTCAATCTAGTATGGAATAAATTTTTTCTAAGAAGGGTAAGTGAGTAACATGCCTTTTATGTGGATTTAATGGCACAAAAAAGAGAATGCAAAAAGGCCAAGGCAAGATCAAGTCAGGCAAGTGGAAGTTAAGCAAGTGCACCACCACCAAGTCAACCAACTGGATTCAAAAGAGCAAAGAAGAGTGCAATTAGGTTTAGTCCCATGAAATCATGTTTGTTGAACAATGTTGTATGCTTCAGTTTAGTAGTTGTGTTTGTTAGATAATGGTTGTTTGTTTAAGTTTAATTCTTTGGGTAGTTGTACACTAAACACTTTTAATATCCAATAGCCATTAGCTTTTCATCTAACAACTTTGGTGATCCTTTGAATTGATGGTAACTGTGGTTTAATCAGCCTATTTATTTCATTTGTAATTGTTGCTAAGTTTAAGTGTAAAAGTTAACTGATCGATATAGCTATGTTGTATACTGGTATATATTGTTAGGTTAATGTTATATGTGTATGAGCTGTGTTTGTGTATTAATATTTTTTCATCCGCCACACACATATTTTGACTAAAAATAGCAACTGATACATAAAGAACCACATAATAGAACAATTGAGTTTCAAATACACCAATCCTTATTACTAAACATACCAAAATTAAATGATCATTACAATATTTATTCAATTACTAGTATAACAGTAAACTATTATCCTAAGCTAAAAAAAGACAAATAAATCTGCAGTCTTCGATTTTAAGCTCTATCATACACTCTTTTAATACGATCCTAGCCATTAGTAGTCCTGGAGTTATCATCATCGATCTTGCACACATACATGGATCTAGCCAAAAAGACATTGTAATTTGAACCATGTAAAAAGATTGACAACAATTGGAAGCGTTCAAATTAATGAATGAAAATAATTATTATAGAAGCTTTTTATTGTTAGTCAATGGTGTTCATATGATAGCCTTATTTCGATGATGATAAAGTTCTATTACCAATATCCATTTAAATGAAATCAGGTTGGAAAAAGAGGAAAGAAGTTGAGATCAACATAGACGTGTTAGTGGGTGGGTGGATTATTTAATATGGCGAGTAAAATGAAAAGTGAAAAATTGTACTAAAATGATTGTCTACCCTCGCATGCTAGTCGTGTGATATGACTTATAGGGTGTTTGGCATTTTATTATTTAATCGGGTGTTTGGCATTTTATTATTTTTCGTATGTTTTATATCTAAACATTTCCTGCTTAAAAAAACAGAAAAACAATTTTTCATAAAGTGGATTGATACCTTCTTTTTCTAAAGCCTTTTCTTTTTCTTTTTTTTAAAAAATAATAAAAAATAAAAAACCTAAAAGATAAAGTTTGAAATACATTATCAATGGACTTTAAATAACTGTTTGGCATGTTGTTACTGGAAATTTTCCTCATTATTTTTGTATCATATGTTGCAATTTTCGTAAGGTTAATTGTATATGTTGTTTATATGCTTAACTAATTTAACAATATGTAACAAATACGAAAAGTTTGTCATTCTATCTATCATTTGAATAACGAAGCAAATTTAAACACTTAATTTAGAAGCACTTATTTTTAATCAATATAAATGCACTATTTTTAATCAGATTGATAGAAAAACAACAATCTCAAGTAGGGTGTTAATCCTGTCGGGTTGGTCGGGTTCATGTCAAACGGGTCGGGTCCAAGTCGGGTCGAGGCTAAAAATAATATTGAACCCAACCCTATTTGAACTCGGGTTAGTCGGGTTCGGGTCAAATAGGGTCGGGTCAAGTCGGGTTCGGGTCTATACTATTTACAAAATCACATAATCTATACTATCTAATATACTAAAATACTGTACCACCTCCATAAAGCACAACATTAAATTTTATTATTAAAAACACTTCCATATATAGACTAATGTACAACACCCGATGCATCCCTTTAACACACTAAATAACGTGATATTCTAAATCTTCTTCAACACTCATCCGTTAAATTACTTTTGAAACTAATTATGGTCTTCAATTGCTACATTTTCACTCCTATTACCGGATTCAAATCAAAACATTCTAACCTCTTAATCACACGCGTTTTTCTTGCTCTATTTATACCGCAAATTGGGTTTCAAAATCAAAATAAATCAAGTTTCAATTTAGTTTGTAAATCACCGATTCAAAAAACACAAAATTGATTCAACCGCTTCAAAATAACCATGGATGATCTTGAAATCCACCCAATAATATTGGTAAGTTTTAATTGTATTGAATCAATTTGGTTTATATTATTGCTATTTTTATGTTCATGATGTAAACCTGTGAATGGTGCGCAAACAAAATCGAAATTCCATTCTCATTGTGTTTCACCCAATAAATTCGGTAAGATTTATATTTGTTTTGATTCAAACATTTTCCCAAATTCAGTTTTAGGGTTCAGACAAACCTCAAAACCAAAAGAAATCGTAACACATCTTGACGTTGCATATTGCTTTTAATGATTTTGGGTTTTGATTTTGATTCATTTACTGGCAGAACTTAAGATGGAGAAGATGAGTACCTTTCAACTCTAATTACAATACCTTTTACTATTTTTATAATTTTTATGATCTCGCTTATATTTTTGATTGCAGGTTTGAGTTATTTACGATTTTGATATTTGTTTTTGAGTTTTGGGGTTTTTTCTTCATTGTGAATTTGGGATGATTTCATTGTTTTTGGCATTGATTTTGTAGGAATTATGCAACAAATGGCGATTACTCAATACAAAGAGATGATATTTTGTTCGAAAAGGTTTCACAAATTTTTAACCTTTGATTGTTATGCTTATTTTTTTCATGAAGCAACTATGAGTTTGGTGTGTATAGAATTGAGTGATGGAATTATATGTACACTATGTGTTCGATGAAATGCGCGAAACTAATTTCGCTATCAATTGCATCTTTTATTGTTTCAAGTTGTTTAGTTCTCTTATTATCCTAAAATGAAGTGGAACTATACATTCAATGTTGAATTTTTGGTGGTGTTCTTCCTTTGATGCCATCAATTGCATCTTTTATTGTTTCAATTGCATCTTTTATTGTTTCAAGTTGTTTAGTTCTCTTATTAGGCAAGTGGTGTTCTTCCTTTGATGCCAACAATTATTGAATTTTGGTGGAATGTCTTAAATTTCAAAGTCGTTTATTTTCGCTGGGTTTGGTTTAGTAATATGTTTAATAAGGACGATCCATTGATGGCATTTCAAATTGCTTTCTGCTTGTGCAAATTCTCAAGTACTTGATGCAAAGTTGCTATGTAGGTTTTCGAGATTCAAACACCTTTTGATAGACCGAATTACAACGAGCAACTCAGACACAACATACCAAATGCATACACACACGCTTATCTATTTATTTTAATGATTTTAAAATGTGATATTGTGTTTTATAGCGTAAAACTCTGGGAATTGTTATATCTCCTGACCGCTTTAGATCATGGTTGAGCCTATTTTGTGTCTAAAATGATACCTTTATAATCATAATATCGCTTTAAATTCATATTGAACATTCTCACTTCACTTCACATGTACATCTTTTGGTGTATGCATGGGATTACATTGCATTCAGGAAGCTAAGGTAATTTGTTTTGACATTATAGCTTTGATTTGGTTTCTTGTGACGTAGTACTCTCAACGGATCATTTAGTGTAAAATCCCACATAACCCAAAGAATTATGCAAATGGATGTTGGTTATAAAATAAGAATTATGCAAAAGCTCAACTGATATCAATAGCTTAAAGTGAAGTTATAACACCGCCATTATATTGAATAACAAGAATGTTAATGTTCCCAACATTTTTGGAGTAAACAAGTAGATCCTAACGTGATAATAAGTAGATCCTAACCGTGATTGTTGGAGTAAACAATGATTATCGCCATGCTAATAAATATTCTAAATTAATGATTGTTCATGTTCCTCAATAATATATTACTAATTAGAACCGCTTATTATAGTTAGAAGTGTTTTGTCTGTTCAAATCGCTTTATTCAAAGACTTTTAGGCGATTCAAATTGACTTGTGACCATAGTGGTTTTCATTACGCCTACAATATTAACACAATTTTTTTTACCATTATTATTCAAAGACTTTCAGGAGGTATGGGATGTATGAGCTTTAAACTAATACGTCCATACGCCTGTGCTCAAAAGACCTGTAACTTTCAAATTTCAATTGGTCTTGCATCTATTATGAAATATAATAAGTAGTATGTATTGGTCTTAGCATCAAGGGTGTTTGAGATTGCTTGGTCGTGGTCGTAACATCGTGGGTGTTTAGTATTGCTTATTGGACTACGCTGGCTATTATGAATAACAACGAAGAATAACAACGCCACGCCATCATTGTGTGTCAAACCTCTTGTATGACATGGAAGTGTAATAATATATTTAATCACATAAACGGACACCGCTTGAACACTAAGAATTGTTGAATACCCTCATACAAGTATCATGATTTATGAGATCGCCATTATATTGAATAACAAGAATGTTAATGTTCCCAACATTTTTATGCAACTCCCATTAAATAAAATATCTATAATTATGTTGTCATGCTATGCGTAACTCTGCTTCGAGATGCAAAACATCATTATAAAAGTTTATGTGGAGAATTCGAGTCAAGTAGTAACACCATTAACTTGTGTATATGTTATTTCTTTTAATTTCGAGAGTGTAGGCATGAAAAGGAAACGAAGCACAAGGCATGACAAGGATGCGGTTTTTCATGATCTTCCCGCCCTAAGTTTTGCATATTACGCGCTTCTGGCTACCTTTTCCCATCTTGACATTCTTCTCATGGGTTTGTTGGCTTGGCACACAAAGATAACCGCAGATTACAAAATGGTTGGGATACCATGGTCTTGGCATAGCGCCTTCACCCTCGATTGGCCGGGATTGCCACCACGGAGCCCGTTAGTCACATCTTGGACTTCCATTGTCAATGTCTGAGTAGGCTTCACCATGTTTCTACATAATTGTCCCTTTTGTTATTGGAAGTATAACACATTCGATGCCCATAAATTCCCAATATTCTCTAACAAGTTGTTCACAAGAACCGGTCACGAGTATGACACCACTAGGATTCGATTCCCACAATTTGATCTAAATGAGGTCGCTTACAATAGTTATGGCAAGCTCTACTTGACTCCTTTGTTTGCACTTTCCATTCAGATCATAACCGTAAGGCTTACACTAAACCGCTTATTTAAGCACTTTTTTTTTTTTTTTTTTTTTTTTTTAACTAATGACTCACCAGGGACGGTTTGGCTTTCTCTGTATCGCTTGTAGGTTTGTTCTTCCCTTTTTACCCGTTAAAACAACAAACAAAGTGGCAAGTGTTAAATATATCAAACCTAACAAAAGATTTCTCAAATACAAATGTTATGGATCATTGGCAATATGATTTAGTGCACAAATAAAAGTAATTAATGTAAATGTCTCCGTTGACATTTTGGCCTCTTTGGTCCGTCCGATATCGATGATTTCGCTATATATGCAGAGGCCAAAAGGCCGAAAAGGAAGAAAAGGACTAACTTACTTGGTCTCGCTTATATATGTTGTCAGGACCACTAAACTAGAAAAGGATGTTAACAATATGCAGAGGCCAAAAAGGTGAAAAGGACTAACTTAATTGGTCACGTCGACATTCTTTCAAAGATTTTTGGCCTTTTGGTCCGTCATTGGCATTGTAGTTTGACCAATCCGATAGCACCCCTAATAGTATTAGTGTGACTTACACTCTTATAGTCAGAGGTCACCAACATTTGCACGGTGGCCCGCAACAACAGACACTACAAGGTTATCAACACCTGTAGTCGCCCACCAAGGTGAGAAACATACGCTTAACCGGCATGTCCATTTCATGTGACCGCTTCAGATTGTAACACTAGTACTCACGAATTCGCCATTAGCTAACATATCAATTGCAACTCGTTATTTGTTTAATCGACATATATTATATGTGCAGTGATTTATTACAACTTGGTTGGGCTAAGTGAGATGGTTCCCAAATGGTAAAATGAGTTCGATTGATGAATCGCCTCGATCACGTTTGAGACCCACAATGCTTCGACAATCACCACCGACAACACAAATTTGAAGCTTCAGTTTAGTACGACACTTCACATATGCTACATGTACAATATGCTTAATACTTTAAGTTGTATTAACGCGCCATAAGTCGTTGCTATTCTACATGCGCATAATATAGCGGGTACATGTATCGCCTTACACATGAAACATCGATTATGGACACCAACCATGTGAAGGTTAGTCAAGTTATTCACAGATGTTTAATCGTAAAAATTGTGACATCAAAGTTACGTGTCGCTTATAATATATAAAAGCATACAAGTCTCTTCTATACTCATTATAATATATAAACGAACACTAGGTATAATAATTAACAAGATATGATAACCAATTTAACGAATCGCTTAACTAATAATCTTACCGCTTCCTTTTTACATAACTTACTTTGAGATTTCCACCGAACCACAAACAAAGTGACCAAAGCGAATACAATTACCACCCAAGATCATGTTCCGTGCATACCATCTATCAGAATCACACCCTAACAACAATAAAGCAAAGGTGTTCTTCTTTACAGAAGCATGCGGTCCGCAAAATGGGCCAAACATGTAAAATTCAAGAATATGGTTGTTACTTTAATATTTTGAAACAATTTTGTTGACGCGATGTTGGAATAAATTTTATTTCACCGTGCTATTTTGGAAACAAAAGGTAGAAATTTGATAATTACTTTTGCATATTATCATGTTTAAGTTCACCACGATAGCTTTTGAAGAATGAACGGTCATTTAGGAATGGGCATTATAAAATGGGAGTGTTTAGGAACGGAATTCTACTCAGCGGTCAGGTTATAAGTGAAATGGTCGTGCTATTAAAGCTCGAGTGTTCACCACATTTTTAAATAGTTTTCATCCTATAATTAGTCTTTTATTTGTGTAATAGGCATTTGAAGATGATGCAAAAGAGGGTATGATGAGAAGAGGTCCCGATTCATCAACATTGCAGCATAAAACAAACTACCCTACCGCAAGGTGTGTTTTGACCGATTTTCGTGATAAAGTGTCTTCGATTAGGCCGAGTAGATATTAACCATGCCGTGTGTTTCGATCGGATTATCACAGTAATTGCTACACACGTATCAAATGTTGTAACACAGAAACAATATCGCCTTTGGCATGTGTGCCGCCAGCCATTTTGACAGTGGTGTTTCAATTATCTCGCTTTAGAGCTTATTTGTAATTAGAACTTCGATAAGCACATAAGCCTTAGGTCCAGATAGTGGTATCAAATGTGTGAGCCAAAGTTTATTTCAGAGAAAGCTTAAGTAGTAAATAACGGGATGCCGTAAACTAAGTCCGTGTGCATAATAATGTGTAGAGCACTTGCTTAAAAATTAATGGTTGCAAATATGTTCTTCCTTATGAACAAAGAATTTACAGTGCACGAAACACGTACATTATTTCGATATAAACCCTTTAATTTTCACGTTATGATCTAATGCATTCGCTTTTTCGTGAAAAACCTAAGGTGAATGCAGGATTTATCTCTCATTAGATTTGTTAGTAGTTATAGAATTATTTGCTTATATGGACTACGCTGGCTATTATGAAAGACAATAAGTTGTAGACACAATAATTTATATGGGTTGTAATGACCGTACCAATCTTCCTCATTCATTAACGCCTCATACTAATTTATCCCATCTTTGCAAATTTGGTCTCAATATCTTCATCGAACAATGGTATTTCATCAGTCCCAATGGCTACCGATGACTTGAATGTTAAGGGTAAGAACATTAAAAGTTCCAAGATTCTAAACAATCATGTTAATGGGCATATATGTAACTTTACTTGTGCAGTGTGGTGCTAAGGCTTGGATTTATATATAGGAAAAGAAAGGGGTGAATATTGGATCCTCCTTCATTTAATACGCAAACCCGGAGAAAGACTTCTAAATGCAACTCATGATTCAAATTGTTAAAGTAACATTTGCTTTCTCTTGATGCATTGAGCACATTCCCAAAGTCCCTGCATCACAAAGAAAGAGTTTCGCCCAAGGCAAGAAGAAACATCATATGGTGAACTTGAGAGTCGAGAGTGCTAGAGCTTTTGTCATTGCTAATAAATGAATTTAAAAGTGTATCAATTTAATAGTAAAAGAATTATATCGGGCCAATTAAAATACAATTTTGCCTCTTTTGCTACTTTTTAAACGCTTGATTTATTTGGTTGTTAGAGCTCGTTGTCTATCTAATAGTAATGATTAAGTACTATGTAATTGTAAAGATTTGTCCCGCTCATAAAAACAATCATCTAAAAATAACAATTCATCTAAAAATGCCAAATAAAAATTTAATATGGACTATATATATAAGAGATCCATTCTACTCACTCATCAAAAACAATCATGTAAAAATAATAATTCATCTAAAAACGCCAAATAAAAGTTTAATATGCACTATATACGGAAGTAGATACAATCCTACCGATCAAAAACAATCATCTAAAACTAACAATTCATCTAAAAATACCAAATAAAAGTTTAATAAGGACCATATAGAAGTAGATCCAGGTCGCTTCATAAAAATAATCATCTAAAAATAACAATATATCTAAAAATGCCAAATAAAAAATTTAATATGAAGATATATTAAGTAGATCCACCTCCTCATAAAAATAATCATCTAAAAATAACAATTTATCTAGAAAATGCCAAATAAAATTTTAATATGGAGCATATAGGAATTAAATCCACCCTCATATTCATTAAAAACAATCATCTAATAAATAACAATTCATCTAAAAATGAAAATAAAAATTTAATATGTACCATTTAGGAAGTAGATCCTATCCTACTAATAAAAAACAATCATCTAAAAATAACCATTCATCTAAAAATGCCAAATAAAAGTTTAATATGACCATATAGTAAGTAGATCCAATTCCGCCATCAAAACAATAATCTAAAAATAACAAATTAATCTAAAATGCCAAATCAAAAGTTTAATTTGGACCATATAGAAAATAAATACAATAATCTAAAAATAACAATTAATCTAAAAATGCCAAATAAAAAGTTTAATACGACCATATATAAAGATATCCAACATGTTCATTAAAAAATAATCATCTAAAAATGCCAAATAAAAATTGAATATGACCATATAGTAAGTAGATATATTCCTACCATAAAAAACAATCATCTAATAAATAACAATTCATCTAAAAATGCCAAATAAAAATTTATTATGGACCATTTACGAAGTAGATCCATCCTACTCATAAAAAATAATCATCTAAAAATAACAATCATCTAAAAATGCCAAATAAAAATTTAATATGGACTATTTATGAAGTAGATCCATTCTACTCATAAAAAACAATCATCTAAAAAATAACAATTCATCTAAAAACGACAAATAAAAGTTTAATATGGACCATATAGTAAGTAAACCAATCTTCATCAAAACAATAATCTAAAAATAACAATTCATCTAAAAACGCTAAGTCAAAAGTTTAATTTGGACCATATGTAAAATAGATACAATCATCCAAAAATTACAATTTATCTAAAAATGCCAAATAAAAGTTTAATATGGACCATATAGGAAGATATCCCGTTATGTTCATTAAAAATAATCATCTAAAAATAACAATTTATCTAAAAATGCCAAATAAAAAATTTAATACTTGATTATATATAGTAAGATCCAAACCGCTTAATCAAAAACAATAATCTAAAAATAACAATTCATATAAAAATGCCAAATAAAAGTTTAATATGGATATATAGGTATTAGATCCATCATTTATAAAAACAATCATCTAATAAATAACAATTCATCTAAAAATGAAAAATAAAAATTTAATATGGACCATTTAGAAAATAGATCCATTCTACTCATAAAAACAATCATCTAAAAATAATCATTCATCTAAAAATGCCAAATAAAAGTTTAATACTGACTATATAGTAAGAGATCCAATGCTACCATCAAAATCAATAATCTAAAAATAACAATTAATCTAAAAATGCGAAATCAAAAGTTTAATTTGGACCATATAGAAAATAAATACAATAATCTAAAAATAACAATTCATCTAAAAACGCCAAATAAAAAGTTTAATATGGACCATATATGAAGATATCCAACCATGTTCATTAAAAATAATCATCTAAAAATAACAATTCATCTAAAAAATGCCAAATAAAAAATTGAATATGTACCATATAGGAGGTAGATCCATTCCTACTCATAAAAAACAATCATCTAATAAATAACAATTCATCTAAAAAATGCCAAATAAAAAATTTAATATGGACCATTTGGGAAGTAGATCCGCCTTACTCATAAAAATAATCATCTATAAAATAACAATTCATCTAAAATGCCAAATTAAAATTTTAATATGGACCATTTAAGAAGAGATCCAATTCTACTCATCAAAACAATCATCTAAAAATAACCATTCATCTAAAAATGCCAAATAAAAGTTTAATACTGACCATATAGGAAGTAGATCCATCCCCGTCATCAAAAACAATAATATAAAAATAACAATAATCTAAAAATGCCAAATCAAAAGTTTAATTTGGACCATATAGAAAATAGATATAATCATCCAAAAATTACAATTCATCTAAAAACGCCAAATAAAAAGTTTAATACGACCATATAGGAGTATATCCAGCATGTTCATTAAAAATAATCATCTAAAAATGCCAAATAAAAATTTAATATGGACCATATAAGAGATCCATCTCGCTCATCAAAAACAATAATCTAAAAATAACAATTCATCTAAAAATGTCAAATAAAAATTTTAAATCGACCATTTGGAAGTAGATCCAATTCTACTCATAAAAACAATCATCTAAAAAATAACAATTCATCTAAAATGCCAAATAAAGTTTAATATGGACCAGATACAAGTAGATCCACCGCTTTCATCAAAAACAATAATCTAAAAATAACAATTAATCTAAAAATGCCAAATAAAAGTTTAATATAGATGATATAGTAATTAGATTCATCTCCGCTTATAAAAAACAATCATCTAATAAATAACAATTTATCTAAAATGAAAATAAAAATTTAATATGGACCATTTGGTAAGTAGATCTATCCTACTCATAAAAAACAATCATCTAAAAATAACCATTCATTTAAAAATGCCAAATAAAAGTTTAATACACTATAGGAAGATATCCAGGTCATGTTCATTAAAAAATAATCATCTAAAAATAACAATTGCCTAAAAATGCCAAATAAAAATTGAATATGAACCATATAGTAAGTAGATCCATTTCTACTCATAAAAAACAATCATCTAATAAATAATAATTCATCTAAAAATGCCAAATAAAAAATTTAATATGGACAATTTAAAAAGAGATCCAAATTCTACTCATAAAAATAATCATCTAAAAAATAACAATTCATCTAAAAACGCCAAATAAAAATTTAATATGGACCATTTGCAAGTAGATCCAGTTCTACTATAAAAACAATCATCTAAAAATAACCATTCATCTAAAAATGCCAAATAAAAAGTTTAATATGGACCATGATAAGAGATCCATCTCGCTCATCAAAAACAATAATCAAAAATAACAATTTATCTAAAAATGCCAAATCAAAAGTTTAATTTGGACCATATAGAAAATAGATACAATCATCCAAAAATTACAATTTATCTAAAAACGTCAAATAAAAAGTTTAATATGGACTATATAGTAAAGATATCCAGCTATGTTCATTAAAATAATCATCTAAAAATAACAATTTATCTAAAAATGCCAAATAAAAATTTAATACTGACCATATATGGAGAGATCCATCTCCGCATCAAAAAAACAATAATCTAAAGAAATAACAATTCATCTAAAAATGCCTAATAAAAAATTTAATATACCATTTGTAAGAGATCCATTCTATTCATAAAACAATCATCTAAAAATAACAATTTATCTAAAAATGCCAAATAAAAATTTAATATGGACCATCGGAAAGAGATCCAAATTCTACTCATAAAAACAATCATCTAAAAATGCCAAATAAAAGTTTAATATGACCAGAGTATATGAAGAGATCCACTCCGCCATAAAAACAATCATCTAAAAAATAACAATTGCCTAAAAATTCCAAATAAAAGTTTAATATGGACCATAGTAAGTGATATCCAGGTCTCCGCTATAAAAAACAATCATCTAAAAATAACAATTCATTTAAATAATGCCAAATAAAAGTTTAATATGGACTATATAGGAAGATATCCATCATCCGCCATTAAAAAATAATCATCTAAAAATAACAATTCGCAATAACGTTGTTGAGAAACATTAATCAATCAAGGTTTATGTAATGGACAAGGTCAAGTGACTAAATTAACGCAAGGCCTATTCAAGCCAAAATAATTAACTAACACATTTTGGGAATACGGTTATACTTCCAAGGTTGAAAATTACTCCATCGGATAAACCTTACCACTCAAGATCGCTACAAACAATTTCCTCGCGCGCTTTTTGCCACGACGATAAACAAGAGCCAAGGACAATCATTTTCGAAATGGTTTATACTACCACGTCCTGCTTTCACACCTGACAATTATATGTGGCTCTTTCACGCAGAAAAGCAAAAGGTTTGAAAGTGTTATTTCGACACCGATAGTAATTTATCAAGACTACTACAAATGTAGTTTATAAAGATGTTCTTCACTGCTTTCGATCGCTTATCAATGTGTATGTTGGATATTCACTTAATGTGATACTTAATTTGTTTTTACATGTTTATTGTAATTCACACAAACGTTTTACTTACGACTTCATATTATCGGTGTTTGGCATTTTATTATTTTTCAGTATGTTTTATATCTAAACATTTCCTGCTTAAAAAAACAGAAAAACAATTTTTCATAAAGTGGATTGATACCTTCTTTTTCTAAAGCCTTTTCTTTTTCTTTTTTTTAAAAAATAATAAAAAATAAAAAACCTAAAAGATAAAGTTTGAAATACATTATCAATGGACTTTAAATAACTGTTTGGCATGTTGTTACTGGAAATTTTCCTCATTATTTTTGTATCATATGTTGCAATTTTCGTAAGGTTAATTGTATATGTTGTTTATATGCTTAACTAATTTAACAATATGTAACAAATACGAAAAGTTTGTCATTCTATCTATCATTTGAATAACGAAGCAAATTTAAACACTTAATTTAGAAGCACTTATTTTTAATCAATATAAATGCACTATTTTTAATCAGATTGATAGAAAAACAACAATCTCAAGTAGGGGTGTTAATCTGGTCGGGTTGGTCGGGTTCATGTCAAACGGGTCGGGTCCAAGTCGGGTCGAGGCTAAAAATAATATACCCGAACCCGACCCTATTTGAACTCGGGTTAGTCGGGTTCGGGTCAAATAGGGTCGGGTCAAGTCGGGTTCGGGTCTATACTATTTACAAAATCACATAATCTATACTATCTAATATACTAAAATCTTGTACCACCTCCATAAAGACAACATTAAATTTTATTATTAAAACACTTCCATATATAGACTAATGTACAACACCCGATGCATCCCTTTAACACACTAAATAACGTGATATTCTAAATCTTCTTCAACACTCATCCGTTAAATTACTTTTGAAACTAATTATGGTCTTCAATTCGTTACATTTTCACTCCTATTACCGGATTCAAATCAAAACATTCTAACCTCTTAATCACACGCTTTTTCTTGCTCTATTTATACCGCAAATTGGGTTTCAAAATCAAAATAAATCAAGTTTCAATTTAGTTTGTAAATCACCGATTCAAAAAACACAAAATTGATTCAACCGCTTCAAAATAACCATGGATGATCTTGAAATCCACCCAATAATATTGGTAAGTTTTAATTGTATTGAATCAATTTGGTTTATATTATTGCTATTTTTATGTTCATGATGTAAACCTGTGAATGGTGTTAAACAAAATCGAAATCTCCATTCTCATGTTTCACCCAATAAATTCGGTAAGATTTATATTTGTTTTGATTCAAACATTTTCCCAAATTCAGTTTTAGGGTTCGTACAAACCTCAAAACCAAAAGAAATCGTAACACATCTTGACGTTGCATATTGCTTTTAATGATTTTGGGTTTTGATTTGATTCATTACTTACAGAACTTAAGATGGAGAAGATGAGTACCTTTCAACTCTAATTACAATACCTTTTACTATTTTTATAATTTTTATGATCTCGCTTATATTTTTGATTGCAGTGTTTGAGTTATTTACTATTTTGATATTTGTTTTTGAGTTTTGGGGTTTTTCTTCATTGTGAATTTGGGACCTGATTTCATTCGCTTTTTGGCATTGATTTTTGTAGGAATTATGCAACAAATGGCTATTACTCAATACAAAGAGATGATATTTTTGTTCGAAAAGGTTTCACAAATTTTTAACCTTTGATTGTTATGCTTATTTTTTTTTCATGAAGCAACTATGAGTTTGGTGTGTATAGAATTGAGTGATGGAATTATATGTACACTATGTGTTCGATGAAATGCGCGAAACTAATTTCGCTATCAATTGCATCTTTTATTGTTTCAAGTTGTTTAGTTCTCTTATTATCCTAAAATGAAGTGGAACTATACATTCAATGTTGAATTTTTGGTGGTGTTCTTCCTTTGATGCCATCAATTGCATCTTTTATTGTTTCAATTGCATCTTTTATTGTTTCAAGTTGTTTAGTTCTCTTATTAGGCAAGTGGTGTTCTTCCTTTGATGCCAACAATTATTGAATTTTTGGTGGAATGTCTTAAATTTCAAAGTCGTTTATTTTCGTTGGGTTTGGTTTAGTAATATGTTTAATAAGGACGATCCATTGATGGCATTTCAAATTGCTTTCTGTTTGTGCAAATTCTCAAGTACTTGATGCAGGTTGCTATGTAGGTTTTCGAGATTCAAACACCTTTTTGATAGACTGAATTACAACGAGCAACTCTGTACAAACCATACCAAATGCATACACACACAGCTTTATCTATTTATTTTAATGATTTTAAAAATGTGATATTGTGTTTTATAGCGTAAATCCTCTGGGAATTGTTATATCTCCGGACCGCTTTAGATCATGGTTGAGCCTATTTTGTGTCTAAAATGATACCTTTATAATCATAATATCGCTTTAAATTCATATTGAACATTCTCACTTCACTTCACATGTACATCTTTTGGTGTATGCATGGGATTACATTGCATTTGGTGGAAGCTAAGGTAATTTGTTTTGACATTATAGCTTTGATTTGGTTTCTTGTGACGTAGTACTCTCAACGGGATCATTTAGTGTAAAATCCCACATAACAGCCAAAGAATTATGCAAATGGATGTTGGTTATAAAATAAGAATTATGCCAAAGCTCAACTGATATCAATAGCTTAAAGTGAAGTTATAACACTGCCATTATATTGAATAACAAGAATGTTAATGTTCCCAACATTTTTTGGAGTAAACAAGTAGATCCTAACTGTGATAATAAGTAGATCCTAACTGTGATTGTTGGAGTAAACAATGATTGGCTGGCCATGCTAATAAATATTCTAAATTAATGATTGTTCATGTTCCTCAATAATATATTACTAATTAGAACTGCTTATTATAGTTAGAAGTGTTTTGTTCGTTCAAATCGCTTTATTCAAAGACTTTAGGCTTATTCAAATTGATCGTGACCATAGTGGTTTTCATTACGCCTACAATATTAACACAATTTTTTTTACCATTATTATTCAAAGACTTTCGTGAGGCATGGGATGTATGAGCTTTAAACTAATACGTCCATACGCTCTAGTGCTTCAAAAAGACCGTAACTTTCAAATTTCAATTGGTCTTGCATCTATTATGAAATATAATAAGTAGTATGTATTGGTCTTAGCATCAAGGGGTGTTTGAGATTGCTTGGTCGTGGTCGTAACATCAGGGGTGTTTAGTATTGCTTATTTGGACTACGTTGGCTATTATGAATAACAACGAAGAATAACAACGTCACGCCATCATTGTGTGTCAAACCTCTTGTATGACATGGAAGTGTAATAATATATTTAATCACATAAACGGACACTGTTTGAACACTAAGAATTGTTGAATACCCTCATACAAGTATCATGATTTATGAGACTGCCATTATATTGAATAACAAGAATGTTAATGTTCCCAACATTTTTTTATGCAACTCCCATTAAATAAAATATCTATAATTATGTTGTCATGCTATGCGTAACCTGCTTCGAGATGCAAAACATCATTATAAAAGTTTATGTGGAGAATTCGAGTCAAGTAGTAACACCATTAACTTGTGTATATGTTATTTCTTTTAATTTCAGAGCAGGGCATGAAAAGGAAACGAAGCACAAGGCATGACAAGGATGCGGTTTTTCATGATCTTCCGCCCTAAGTTTTGCATATTACGCGCCTCTGGCTACCTTTTCCCATCTTGACATTCTTCTCATGGGTTTGCTGGCTTGGCCACAAAGATAATCAGCATTACAAAATGGCTTGGGATACCATGGTCTTGGCATAGCGCCTTCACCCTCGATTGGGTGGGATTTGCCACCACGGAGCCCGTTAGTCACATCTTGGACTTCCATTGTCAATGTCGGAGTAGGCTTCACCATGTTTCTACATAATTGTCCCTTTTGTTATTGGAAGTATAACACATTCGATGCCCATAAATTCCCAATATTCTCTAACAAGTTGTTCACAAGAACCGGTCACGAGTATGACACCACTAGGATCTTGACCCCACAATTTGATCTAAATGAGGTCGCTTACAATAGTTATGGCAAGCTCTACTTGACTCCTTTGTTTGCACTTTCCATTCAGATCATAACCGTAAGGCTTACACTAAACCAGCTTATTTAAGCACTTTTTTTTTTTTTTTTTTTTTTTTTTAACTAATGACTCACCGTGGGACGGTTTGGCTTTTCTCAGATCGCTTGTAGGTTTGTTCTTCCCTTTTTACCGTTAAAACAACAAACAAAGTGGCAAGTGTTAAAATATAATCAAACCTAACAAAAGATTTCTCAAATACAAATGTTATGGATCATTGGCAATATGATTTAGTGCACAAATAAAAGTAATTAATGTAAATGTCTCATTGTTGACATTTTGGCCTCTTTGGTCTCCGTCAGATATCGATGATTTCGCTATATATGCAGAGGCCAAAAGGTGAAAAGGAAGAAAAGGACTAACTTACTTGGTCCGCTTATATATGTTGTTGGTGGTGACTAAACTAGAAAAGGATGTTAACAATATGCAGAGGCCAAAAAGGTGAAAAGGACTAACTTAATTGGTCCGTCATTGTCGACATTCTTTCAAAGATTTTTGGCCTTTTGGTCCTGCTGTTGGCATTGTAGTTTGACCCACCCGATAGCACCCCTAATAGTATTAGTAAGTGACTTACACTCTTATAGTCAGTAGGTCACCAACATTTGCACGAGTGGCCGCAACAACAGACACTACGGTGCTATCAACACCTAGAGTCGCCCACCAAGGCGAGAAACATACGTTTTAACCGGCATGTCCATTTCATGTGATCGTCGGTATTGTAACACGAGTACTCACGAATTCGTCATTAGCTAACATATCAATTGCAACTCGTTATTTGTTTAATCGACATATATTATATGTGCAGTGATTTATTACAACTTGGTGGGCTAAGTGAGATGGTTCCCAAATGGTAAAATGAGTTGGATTGATGAATCGCCTCGATCACGCTTGAGACCCACAATGCTTCGACAATCACCACCGACAACACAAATTTGAAGCTTCAGTTCGTAGTACGACACTTCACATATGCTACATGTACAATATGCTTAATACTTTAAGTTGTATTAACGTCATAAGTCGTTGCTATTCTACATGCGCATAATATAGCGGTACATGTATCGCCTTACACATGAAACATCGATTATGGACACCAACCATGTGAAGGTTAGTCAAGTTATTCACGATGTTTAATCGTAAAAATTGTGACATCAAAGTTACGTTTGTCGCTTATAATATATAAAAGCATACAAGTCTCTTCTATACTCATTATAATATATAAACGAACACTAGGTATAATAATTAACAAGATATGATAACCAATTTAACGAATCGCTTCAACTAATAATCTTACCGCTTCCTTTTTACATAACTTACTTTGAGATTTCCACCATGAATTCACAAACAAAGTGACCAAAGCGAATACAATTACCACCCAAGATCATGTTCCGTGCATACCATCTATCGCAATCACACCGGAACAACAATAAAGCGTGTGTTCTTCTTTCAGAAGTATGCGCGGTCTGCAAAATGGGCCAAAACATGTAAAATTCAAGAACATGGTTGTTACTTTAATATTTTGAAACAATTTTGTTGACGCGATGTTGGAATAAATTTTATTTCACCTGTGCTATTTTGGAAACAAAAGGTAGAAATTTGATAATTACTTTTGCATATTATCATGTTTAAGTTCACCACGATAGCTTTTGAAGAATGAACGGGTCATTTAGAATGGGCATTATAAAATGGGAGTGTTTAGGAACGGAATTCTACTTGGGTGGTGTGTTATAAAGTGAAATGGTCGTGCTATTAAAGCTCGAGTGTTCACCACATTTTAAATAGTTTTCATCCTATAATTAGTCTTTTATTTGTGTAATAGGCATTTGAAGATGATGCAAAGAGGGTATGATGAGAAGAGGGTCCCGATTCATCAACATTGCAGACAAAAACAAACTACCCTACCGCAAGGTGTGTTTGGATCAGATTTTCAGGATAAAGTGTCTTTGGATTAGGCTGGAGTAGATATTAACCATGCTGTGTGTTTGGATCGGATTATCACAGAATTAAGCTACACACGTGTATCAAATGTTGTAACACAGGAAACAATATCAGCTTTGGCGGTGTGCCGCCAGTTACTTGACAGGTGGTGTTTGAATTATCTGCTTTAGAGCTTATTTGTAATTAGAACTTCTGATAAGCACATAAGCCTTAGGTCCAGATAGTGGTATCAAATGTGTGAGCCAAAGTTTATTTCTGTAGAAAGCTTAAGTAGTAAATAACGGGGATGCCAGAAACTAAGTCCAGGTGCATAATAATGTGTAGAGCACTTGCTTAAAAAATTAAGGGTTGCAGCTATGTTCTTCCTTATGAACAACAACTTTACAGGTACGAAATACGTACATTATTTCAGACATAAACCCTTTAATTTTCACGTTATGATCTAATGCATTCGCCTTTTTCGGTAAAAAACCTAAGGTGAATGCAGGACGATCTCTCATTAGATTTGTTAGTAGTTATAGAATTATTTGCTTATATGGACTACGTTGGCTATTATGAAAGACAATAAGTTGTAGACACAATAATTTATATGGGTTGTATGACTGTACCAATCTTCCTCATTCATTAACGTCTCATACTAATTTATCCCATCTTTTGCAAATTTGGTCTCAATATCTTCACTGAACAAATGGTATTTCATCAGGTCCCAATGGCTACTGATGACTTGAATGTTAAGGGTAAGAACATTAAAAGTTCCAAGATTCTAAACAATCATGTTAATGGGCATATATGTAACTTTACTTGTGCAGGTGTGGTGCTAAGGCTTGGATTTATATATAGGAAAAGAAAGGTGGGTGAATATTGGATCCTCCTTCATTTAATACGCAAACCCAGAGAAAGACTTCTAAATGCAACTCATGATTCAAATTGTTAAAGTAACATTTGCTTTCTCTTGGCAGATTGAGCACATTCCCAAAGTCCCGTGCATCACAAAGAAAGAGTTTCGCCCAAGGCAAGAAGAAACATCATATGGTGAACTTGAGAGTCGAGAGTGCTAGAGCTTTTGTCATTGCTAATAAATGAATTTAAAAGTGTATCAATTTAATAGTAAAAGAATTATATGGGCCAATTAAAATACAAATTTTGCCTCTTTTGCTACTTTTTAACGCTTGATTTATTTGGTTGTTAGAGCTCAAGTTGTCTATCTAATAGTAATGATTAAGTACTATGTAATTGTAAAGATTTGTCCTGCTCATAAAAAACAATCATCTAAAAAAATAACAATTCATCTAAAAAATGCCAAATAAAAAATTTAATATGGACCATATATATGAAGTAGATCCAGTCCTACTCACTCATCAAAAACAATCATGTAAAAAATAATAATTCATCTAAAAAATGCCAAATAAAAAGTTTAATATAGACCATATATGAAGTAGATACAATCCTACCGCATCAAAAACAATCATCTAAAAACTAACAATTCATCTAAAAAATACCAAATAAAAAGTTTAATAAGGACCATATATAAGTAGATCCATCTCGCTTCATAAAAATAATCATCTAAAAATAACAATATATCTAAAAATGCCAAATAAAAATTTAATATGAAGCATATATTAAGTAGATCCAGTCATCCTCATAAAAATAATCATCTAAAAAATAACAATTTATCTAGAAAATGCCAAATAAAAATTTTAATATGGAGCATATAGGAATTAAATCCAGTCCTGCTCATGAAAAACAATCATCTAATAAATAACAATTCATCTAAAAATGAAAATAAAAATTTAATATGTACTATTTAGGAAGTAGATCCTATCCTACTAATAAAAAACAATCATCTAAAAATAACCATTCATCTAAAAATGCCAAATAAAAGTTTAATATGGACCATAGTAAGTAGATCCAATTCGCCATCAAAAACAATAATCTAAAAATAACAAATTAATCTAAAATGCCAAATCAAAAGTTTAATTTGGACCATATAGAAAATAAATACAATAATCTAAAAATAACAATTAATCTAAAAATGCCAAATAAAAGTTTAATATGGATATATAGAAAGTATATCCAGTCATGTTCATTAAAAAATAATCATCTAAAAAATGCCAAATAAAAAATTGAATATGGACCATATAGGAAGTAGATATATTCCTACTCATAAAAAACAATCATCTAATAAATAACAATTCATCTAAAAAATGCCAAATAAAAAATTTAATATGGACCATTTATGAAGTAGATCCAGTCCTACTCATAAAAAATAATCATCTAAAAAATAACAATCATCTAAAAAATGCCAAATAAAAAATTTAATATGGACTATTTATGAAGTAGATCCAGGTCCTCTACCATAAAAACAATCATCTAAAAAATAACAATTCATCTAAAAACGACAAATAAAAGTTTAATATGGATATATAGTAAGTGAATCCAATCTCGCTTCATCAAAACAATAATCTAAAAATAACAATTCATCTAAAAACGCTAAGTCAAAAGTTTAATTTGGACCATATAGAAAATAGATACAATCATCCAAAAAATTACAATTTATCTAAAAATGCCAAATAAAAGTTTAATATGGATATATAGTAAGATATCCAAGTTATGTTCATTAAAAATAATCATCTAAAAATAACAATTTATCTAAAAATGCCAAATAAAAAATTTAATACTGACCATATAGAAGTAGATCCAAACCGCTAATCAAAAACAATAATCTAAAAATAACAATTCATATAAAAATGCCAAATAAAAGTTTAATATGGATATATAGGATTAGATCCAAATTCGCTTATAAAAACAATCATCTAATAAATAACAATTCATCTAAAAATGAAAATAAAAATTTAATATGGACCATTTAGAAAATAGATCCATTCTACTAATAAAAACAATCATCTAAAAATAATCATTCATCTAAAAATGCCAAATAAAAGTTTAATATGGATATATAGGAAGAGATCCAGGTCGCCATCAAAATCAATAATCTAAAAATAACAATTAATCTAAAAATGCGAAATCAAAAGTTTAATTTGGACCATATAGAAAATAAATACAATAATCTAAAAATAACAATTCATCTAAAAACGCCAAATAAAAAGTTTAATATGAATTATATAGTAAGATATCCACCATGTTCATTAAAAATAATCATCTAAAAATAACAATTCATCTAAAAATGCCAAATAAAAATTGAATATGTACTATATATAAGTAGATCCATTCCTACTCATAAAAACAATCATCTAATAAATAACAATTCATCTAAAAATGCCAAATAAAAAATTTAATATGGACCATTTGGAAGTAGATCCATTTTACTCATAAAAATAATCATCTATAAAATAACAATTCATCTAAAAATGCCAAATTAAAATTTTAATATGGACCATTTAGGAAGAGATCCAATTCTACTCATCAAAACAATCATCTAAAAATAACCATTCATCTAAAAATGCCAAATAAAAGTTTAATACTGACCATATAGGAAGTAGATCCATCCCCGCTCATCAAAAACAATAATATAAAAATAACAATAATCTAAAAATGCCAAATCAAAAGTTTAATTTGGACCATATAGAAAATAGATACAATCATCCAAAAATTACAATTCATCTAAAAACGCCAAATAAAAGTTTAATATGACCATATAGGAGATATCCAGCCATGTTCATTAAAAATAATCATCTAAAAATGCCAAATAAAAAATTTAATATGGACTATATAAGAGATCCACTCGCTCATCAAAAACAATAATCTAAAAATAACAATTCATCTAAAAATGTCAAATAAAAATTTTAAATCGACCATTTGGTAAGTAGATCCAATTCTACTCATAAAAAACAATCATCTAAAAATAACAATTCATCTAAAAATGCCAAATAAAGTTTAATATGGACCAGATATAAGTAGATCCAATCCGCCATCAAAAACAATAATCTAAAAATAACAATTAATCTAAAAATGCCAAATAAAAGTTTAATATGGACCATATAAGAATTAGATTCATCCTAACTTCATAAAAACAATCATCTAATAAATAACAATTTATCTAAAATGAAAAATAAAAATTTAATATGGACCATTTGGTAAGTAGATCTAATCCTACCTATAAAAACAATCATCTAAAAATAACCATTCATTTAAAAATGCCAAATAAAAGTTTAATATGACCATATAGTGAAGATATCCAAATATGTTCATTAAAAATAATCATCTAAAAATAACAATTGCCTAAAAATGCCAAATAAAAATTGAATACGAACCATAGTAAGTAGATCCATTTCTACTCATAAAAAACAATCATCTAATAAATAATAATTCATCTAAAAATGCCAAATAAAAATTTAATATGGACAATTTAAAAAGTAGATCCAAATTCTACTCATAAAAATAATCATCTAAAAAATAACAATTCATCTAAAAACGCCAAATAAAAATTTAATATGGACCATTTGTAAGAGATCCAGGTTCTACTCATAAAAACAATCATCTAAAAATAACCATTCATCTAAAAATGCCAAATAAAAGTTTAATATGACCATGTATAAGTAGATCAGGTCGCTCATCAAAACAATAATCAAAAATAACAATTTATCTAAAAATGCCAAATCAAAAGTTTAATTTGGACCATATAGAAAATAGATACAATCATCCAAAAATTACAATTTATCTAAAAACGTCAAATAAAAGTTTAATATGGACTATATGGTAAGTATATCCGCTATGTTCATTAAAATAATCATCTAAAAATAACAATTTATCTAAAAATGCCAAATAAAAATTTAATATGACCATATAGTAAGAGATCCAGGTCCGCCATCAAAAAACAATAATCTAAAGAATAACAATTCATCTAAAAATGCCTAATAAAAATTTAATATAGACTAGTTTAGGAAGAGATCCAATTCTATTCATAAAACAATCATCTAAAAATAACAATTTATCTAAAAATGCCAAATAAAAATTTAATATGACCATCGAGAAGAGATCCAAATTCTACTCATAAAAACAATCATCTAAAAATGCCAAATAAAAGTTTAATATGGACCAGATATATGTAAGTAGATCCACTCCCCTCATAAAAACAATCATCTAAAAAATAACAATTGCCTAAAAATTCCAAATAAAAGTTTAATATGGACCATATAGTAAGATATCCATCTCCGCTATAAAAACAATCATCTAAAAATAACAATTCATTTAAATAATGCCAAATAAAAGTTTAATATGGACTATATAGGAAGATATCAGGTCCGCCATTAAAAATAATCATCTAAAAATAACAATTCGCAATAACGTTGTTGAGAAACATTAATCAATCACAAGGTTTATGTAATGGGACGAGGCTTGACTAAATTAACGCTGGCCTATTCAAGCCAAAATAATTAACGAACACATTTTGGGAATACGGTTATACTTCCAAGGTTGAAAATTACTCCATCGGATAAACCTTTACCACTCAAGATCGCGCAAACAATTTCTCGCGGCGCTTTTTGCCATGACGATAAACAAGAGCCAAGGACAATCATTTTCGAAAGTTGGTTTATATCTACCACGTCTGCTTTCACACACTGACAATTATACGGCTCTTTCACGCGTAAAAAGCAAAAGGTTTGAAAGTTGTTATTTCGATACCGATAGTAATTTATTGAAGACTACTACAAATGTAGTCTATAAAGATGTTCTTCACTGCTTTCGATCGCTTATCAGCGGTATGTTCGGATATTCACTTAATGTGATACTTAATTTGTTTTTTACATGTTTATTGTAATTCACACAAATGTTTTACTTACGACTTCATATTAATAAACAATGATTCACTATTTGTTTTCTTTCATTATTTTTCTTATTTTGTTTACGTACTAATTTTTCATATTTTTACAACATCTTTTTTCATCTTATTACTTTTATTATCATCTCATTTATTTATTTTTTTAAAAAATAACCCGGTGTCAACGGGTCTTATAAGCTAGTTATGAATATATGTTGTCTACTAATGGCAGATTCAAGTGGCACTATTAAAGCATATTTTCATGCTATGTCTCCATCTGAGAATGAAAAAAGAGCGCATTGAATTATTTGTATGCTTTTCTACTCAGTTGCAAAATCGTAACATATTCTCAGTACCACATCTTTGTGAGAACAACAAAAAAAAATTCACAATTCACCTTGAATTTAACTTCTGATAATGCGAAAGTCCAAGCATTCTAGCAAGAATTCATATTTTACATGCTTGGAAACAAAAAAATTAGCGTGAAAACGAAGATCAGGAAAAATCCAAAAAAATACACAAAACAAAAAAAATCTAAGTCGGGTTAGTCGGTTGACCGAACCCGAATAAGAAAAATATTTAGACCCGACACCGACCTATTGTCAGATTCGGGTTAATCGGCCGACCGATTGACCGAGTTGGATTAACTCGAGAATCAATTCGATTATCCTTAAACGGTTCGGTCAGTCGTTTTTGTATCTAAACTTTTGGTTGACCTAACTTGAACCTAACCCGACCAGAGTTACATCTTTTTCAACTAACGGCCGTCCGGTCAAAGATTTTTTTGGTTAAAAAAAGCAACCACAAGGACAAATAGTGTAAATATTAAAGTTTAGATACAAAAAGTGTAAATTGATGCAAAACCAATTTGTAATTAACTCGGAAACAAATCAATTTCAATCAATTTGGCGCTTTCTAATATTTTAGGTCGCTCGTATATATATATTAGCCTTTTTATTTAGTTTTCAAAACCCTAAAAAGTCCACATTAAGCGGTATTCAAGTTGAGAGAATGGATCCGAGAGATGCTGAGAGGAGTTTGAAGACAATAAACAACGCTATTCACGAGGTTTATAACCATAAGCCCACTACCCGTACTATACATGAACTTTGCAGGTTAACATTACTTTTTTAACATTTTCTTTTTAACTCACTTTTTTTTATGCATTGCATATATGGCATTGTTATACTAAGGGTCCGTTTGGTTTCAACAGATGGAATGAGACTACGACTTTCAAAGTCATAGTCAAGGTTTATTTTGTTTTGTTTTGTACCTAGGAATGAACGAAGATATCATAATCATAGATTCATTCACACCAATTGGTGCCTATAAATCCATTCCATGGGCCTCTTTTTCCACTACAAAATTCAAATATCTATACACTTTTTCATACCATATTTTATCAACCAAACATAAACAATCGAATGACATGCTTTTTCATACCCATTATCATTCCACCTCATTCCAAATTCGATACCCATTGTCATTTCTAGCAACAAACCAAACGGGCCCTAAGTTATTACTATGTGATTAGATAGACAATGTTTGGCTTTACAATAACTAGGGTTGTTATTGGTGTCGGATTAGTCAGGTTTTCGAAAAAGAAAAGACACCCAAACTCGACCCTCTTGGTTAAAAGGTTCTAAGAAAACTTTTGGGTTGACCCTAACTTGAAAAGGATGTAACTCATACAATCAAAAATAACTAGGTATGGAACTATGACAAAAATTGACCACAAGCATTTATGAAAACTAAACAAGATTAGAAACGCAAATTTTAGGACGGTGCGTTTTTTTTTTAAAAAAAAAAAAAAAAGCGATGTTTTACAAAATTAACACTAAAAAAAAGAAGCGTGGGTGTGAACTGCCCCCTCGTTGCTTGTCTTTTAATAATGGATAGGATTAAATTTGGTTGACCTGTTTGACCCGCATAAAAATTAAAAAAACCTAATAAGCTTATTGAGGTTCGAGTTATGTCCTAATTGACCCGTTTGACCTTGATATGGGTTCAAATTATTCTGGTCATTTGTTGCTTTTATGAAACAATAATTTTTTCTTTACTATGGGATGAGCCTTATTCCAAACTAGTTAAAAGTTGATGGTTTATATAATGCCCTGTGGGATTAAGTTTATCCAAGTTTAAAAAGGCGGGTCATGCGGCGCTAAAGTGTCGCTAAGACGTAGCGCAGCCTTCACGTTACGCAGAACAAACCAAGGCCGTCGGCGCTGGGCGTGGCGTATACAATGAAAGCCGGCGATAAGACGCACTAAGGCGCGAGGCGTGGCGTCTTTTTTGAATTTAACTCCGATGAAAAAGGTTTATAAGGATAGTTTCTTGACTTAATTCCTTATGTATAACACTTTTTATATACTCGATAAATATGAAATATGATATAATATATAAATCTATAAATATTTTCAAATTTTATGTCGCTTTAAGTCACGTCTTAGAAAACGCTATGGCTTCACCATAGCTTCTAAGGCGTGACGCTTGGCCATGCCACCACGCTACGTCTCACGCTATTTATAACCTTGAGTTTATCTCTTAGTCGAAAGTTTTAGTTATATAGAACTAGGGATTAAAGTAATCGTTAAGTGTACAGGGGGAAGATTATAAATATGAAATGAATAATGATTTGGTTTTTGATAATTAACTTAAGGGGAGATGACATGCAAAAAAAAATAAGTCTGTATATTACGCTTATCACATGTTGGCTTTTCGATGTGTATTATTTATTATCAAGCAGCTTTGGTGTGGGTAATTTTCGAGTAATGCATTGGGAAGTAAATTAAGTTTCAAGGCAGGAAAAACCAGAGTAGAAACAGAGATGTTTGTGAGACTGAATCGTATAACCGAATGTTATTATGTCATTTGGCCGGAAAAAGGGACAACCGGGTTATGTGGATAGGCGGTTGGTTTTGGTGGGACTGTTAGGTATGTTGGTTGGTGGGAGGGTTAGTGGCCGAAAACAATTTAGCTTATACGAACGTGCACTTTGCACTTCCTAAGACGTAAAAGAGTTTAACCTGGTTTAGGCCATGTGTGCATCAACACATATTAGAGTTATATTAACCTGAATTCCCATAGGTCTTGTGTAAATCACAATTACATAGATTTACCAATGTCACAAAAATCACCAAATTTTGTTTACTATGATTAACATGTCTAAGCTGATTACATTTTGCTTATGGTTGTTTGACCTTTTGATTCCTCGCCTTTTGCTTATTAACTTTGTTTTGTATCTCTAGTAAAGCAAGCCGTCTGGTCCAAAACAAGTTTGGACAAATGTTATACTCTGGAATTGTATCTACTATGGCTTTGCAATTAAAAGAAATGACAACATCCATTGAAAAAGTGTGGCCTGATGTGCCATTGTTTCTAGAAGAGTTGATCAAGAAGTGGACGGAACATGACAAAGCATTTCAAATATTAAGGCCCATGTTCATGTGTATGGATGGTACTTGTACTCCTAGTACACACAAGGCTCATGTTCAAGAGCTCGGGGCTACACTGTGGGTGGATAACGTCATCTATTCTAGCAATATCAAAGGGGACCTGAGATTTGCTGTTTTAGAAATGGTGCAGGCAGAAAGGGAGGGTGAAGTTATTAACAGGGATTTAATGAAGAACTTAGCAAAGATGTTAATGGATTTTGGTCATTCCGTCTACCAGGAAATGTTTGAACAACCTTTTATTATGATATCAACCAACTTATACACACCGGAGTCGGAGGAGTTGATGAATAATTATGATTGTGCATATTATCTCAAAATAACCGAGAAACGTTTGAATGAAGAGATCGAGAGAGTGTCTGACTACTTAGATGTGAAACATGACTTAGCTGCGAAAAGCATAGCGAAGATAATAAATGTATTGGAAAATATAATGATCGAAACTCACATGGAAACGTTAGTTCACTCTGGGTTGGTTAGAATGATTGAACATGACAAGTATGATGATTTAGCACGAATGTATAACTTGTTCCGTAGGGTGCCAAATGGACTAAACAAAATATTGAATGAGATGAGCTCTCACTTTGGGAAAAAACTTACAGAATTGGTCACTCATCCAGAAAGAACAGAAGATCCCATTGATTGCGTGCAACGCCTATTGGATGAAAAAGATAAACGTGACAAAATAATCAATCTTGCCTTTAACAATGACTTGAAAATTCAAAAAGGTTTGGATTTCTTTTTTAAGGGCAGCATTAATGCGCCTCATGTCGCAGAATTCATCTCTGAGTTTGTGGATGACAAGCTTAGGAAAGGAGCGAATGTATATGATGTGGAGATTGTACTTAATAAGGTGATGGTGCTTATCGGTCTTCTTTTTCCTGGAAGGAAGGTTTTATTTGAGTGTCATTACAAACAACATATGCGAGAAAGGTTGCTTTCCGGCATTGGCAGGTATGTACCTGCGTATGCGGAGATAAGTATGATAGAGAAGCTAAAAACAGAATTTTCGCATCAGTTTATTACAGAATTGGAAGCTATGTTAAGTGACGCGCAAAGAAGGGAATAATCACGTATGGTTGACATCAGTCATTCTGTTTCAGTTTTAGTGTCAGTACCTTTGTTTTAGTTTCTACTCCAGTTTTAGTTTCAGTATCAAACAAAGTGTTTGGGGGATTGTTCTTGAATTTGTGCAAATTTTAGTTTGAGACTTTGATTACATTTGTTGATACTTCATATGTGGTTTATTTGTTCTAGTTTGTTGTGCATCTTTCTTGCATTCAAGGACATTTTGATTCCAGGTGATTAAGATCACAAAACAGCAATCGGCACCTATCACCAGAGCGGAGTACAGTCACTGCTAGTTCTTTTTTACCATTTCTCTTTCTGAAGCTGGTTATGTTTGATTAAAAACAATCAGATGGTTAATAGTTTCAAAAGCACCATCTTTTTTGGAAGTGCTATATTCTCAAAAAAAAAAAAAACTGTAATATCTGCAATTTCAAGATCTTGAAAACCTCATATAATTATATAAAGACTGATCTGCGTTAAACCGTCAAGTCTAATCACACAACCGATCACTTGTGAATGACCAACGTATGAGACTTAAAACAGTTCGCATAATAAATGCAATGAAGATCCGGGAGTATAGTGTTTCCCGGTCGTTATGTCTCAATGAAGCTATGCAATGGATTATCAAACGATAGTGATCGGAGATTTGAAGCGAAAAGGAGATTTGAATATGATTATAACTACGGGAAAAGCCAACAACAACAACGGCTTAAATGCAAATTAAAGGAAATTAAAAAGATAAAATCTATTAAATAAACGCTATCACTATATTTAAAATGATGAACGTTTAAAACTTACAACTAAAAACGTACGTTTAAATAAAAATTACGTAAACGTACAAATAAAAACGTGAAACTCACACAATATAAATCCTAAAAATATGAAAAATAGATTTTTACAAACCTAATGATAAAAGAAAATATTTAGAAAAAGAAAATTATTTTTAAAACTATTTATCTAATTATTATTAATTAAAAACTAATTTTAACTATTAAATATTAATCTAAAATACAAGAAATTAGGAAATAAAGCTAGAAAAATAAAATTATGACTTAGAAAATCTAAAATATTATAAAAGTTATTTTAAAACTGAAAATATATTTTTAGACTTTTAAATAATTATTATTAATTAAAACTAATTTAAACTAATTAAAATTAAGAAAAATAACAAATGAACAGTAAAAATTATGAAACTTTACAGGAAAATCTAAAATATTATTCTAATCATGGGAAAAATATAAAAGTTAGATAAGCCTACTAATAAGCTTAATTGGACAAATAAGCGGTTTGAATAAGCACTTGAAATAAGCTAAAAGCTAACTATAAGCTACCATAAGCTACTAAAGCCTAAATCTAACCTAAAACGAGCTAATGCAACTGATTGGGAAGTAAAAGCACAAGCTACGAGAAAAAAAACTCATGACAGATTTTAATAACTATATGCTAAACTACTTCTAAGGCCCTACTTTAAGCACTAATTAAGCTAGCTTATAAAATTCCTAAAATAAACTAAAATGATCATGAAATCCACGACCAACCAAAGATCTTGTATCCCAAATTTGAGCTCAAATGGACTTATAATGAATCCGTGAAAATTCCACAAAGTTTGGCAAAAATCACGTTTTCACTTATTTTTCTTTTTGGTTTTTGGATTTTCTTTTTGGAACTTAAAAATGAGATCAAAGTAAGCTATTTTTGTTAAACCTTTACTTTTGAAAAGCACTCGATAAGCTGTTTTCACAGCTTATTGTCTTCTGAATCGGACAGCAACTAAACACACCTTTCATTAGCTTTCTAAGCAAACTTTAATATGGACAAGCTAACTTAATTCTTAAATAGGCTACACAAGAATTTCTAACTAAAGATAAGCTACTAATAATACATAGGTACTAACAAAGATAGGGGAAAACAGTTGGGAAAAGGTAATCTATCTAGGGGATGAAAGGGGATCGTAAGGCTTCTATTAAGCACGAAACAAGTATAAATAGGCTACTAATAAGCTAACATAATTTAGCTGACTACAAAGCATTTAAATGGGACCTAATAAGCTGAAGATAAGCTGATAAGCTAAAGAAACTAACCCGAAAAGGGGCTGCAACTGCATGCCTAAAACAGCCTGCTGAGACCTTTTGAGCTTATTTTTAAGCTTCAAAAAAGCCTTACCAAGAAAAGATAAGCTGTACCAATTTCAAGTTAGCATAACCAAGAGTCAAAATAAACTGATTTGGGTAAAAAAAAGGAGCTTGAGACAGCTAAACAACAAGCTATTAGCAGCTGGTGTTGGCCACATTTTGACTGAGACAACGAACAGAAATTGCAACAAGGCAGGGCTCAAGTGGTGGTTATCAAGGGCAACTTAAAGCATCTACATAAGTCCTAAACTACACATGAAGCTCAAAAAGATGAAAATCATAGTCCTAACTACTGATTACATCTAGATCTAATCTTGATTCTAATCCTAAGGTTAACTAAATCTAAGTACAAAAAAAAGAAATTAGGCTACAGTGAAGGTTGCAATATCAGCAAAAATTAAAAAAAATATATAAATTGTAAAACAACTATCAAACCGATTCAAACTTGCAAACAGTTGTACACTTGTTCAGGATACTAACAATAACTAAGTTGAGAGTCAAAATGGGTCAAAGTGGGTTATTGACCCACCAGACTAACTAACCCAAACACTGCTTCAAGGTTCGAAACTTGGTTTTAAGAAGTGAGAACTTTTAACAATGATTTGCATCAATTAAACCAACTAAAATCTATTTTAAACAACATTACCAAACAACTTGAAAGCATTTGCAATGGAATTTAAGGACATAAAAAAATTAAAGAGTTAAATAAGCTGGAGTAAAGGAATGAAATTGCATTAATCAAATCAAAGATTACATCTAATTAAATAACAATGAAATCACGGTGGAACTAGAACTAAGAATCTAAGAAAGACTTAAAACTAAAAACTAACTCATGACTCCTAAACTAAAAACTAGAACCGAATAAAAGAGGAAAAGAAAACTAAAATTAACTACTCTTCAATGGTACGAGCCACCCTTTAAATCCTTCTCTTCACATCTCCGTCTTGTGCAACTTAGAGATAAACGTGCTAAAGCACGCGTGCTACATCTTTCTCTGTCTCTTCGCTCCCGTCTCTCTTACGTTGTTTCTTTTCGTGTGAGATAAGCAGGCGTGGGTGTTGTCAGGGGAAGTGATGGGGATGACAGGTTTTTTTACTTGAGGTGTGTTGGGTTTGTGTGTTGTGGTGGGAAACGAAGAAAAGAAGGAAGAAAGGTGTGTAGGTTAATAATTTGACCGGGTGTTAGGGGTTAAGTTTGGATTGGATAATGTGGATATTGGACCGTGGGTTTGTGGGCTTGAGTTGGTTTTGGGCTTAAGGGTTGAATGGACCAAACAAGTAGTTAGCTTTGGATTTAGGATTAGAAATGGATCCATAAATCATTTAAGGGACCAATCTTGACGATCTCAAATAATCCAAGGACTAAATTTGACACTTTCAAAATTCTAAGGGCCATTTTTGCCAATTTTCAAACTTGAAGGACCAATTTTGTAATTTTCTCAAACTTTTGATATTTTTCACCAAAGGACTAATTTTGACAAGTTTTGATTTTAAAAGGACCTTTGGTGATTTTTCTTTTGAAATTTTGACTGTGGACTATTTTTGACAATTTTAGAAACTTGGGGACTGAAGCGCAATTATGCAAACTTTGCTCATTTTTCATCGATTTTAAACATTTTGCATCCGAAACATATAAAATGTAATTTTGGAATATTTTCAGATTTTGATGCATTTCGAGCATTTTAAACGTTTTATATTCAGATTGACCCAAAATGATGAGATTTACACACTCATCAATCCCCACATCGAGATATTGCTAGTCCCTAGCAATGATTTGAGAAAACATAATGGATTTTAATCTCTTTACCAAAAGCCATTACTTGGAGTAGCCAAATGTTTCATTCAAGTAAGAACCATGGTACACCGATAACCATGTGATTTTGAGCAAACCACCGCCTTCCAACGGATTTGATTTGTCTTTACCAAGCCGTTTGCTCGGACTAGCCAACTCTTAGATAAATTATCAATATTATCTTTGGTGAGTGATTACCAATTATGGATTTTCCATCGCCTTTACCACAAGCCATAAACTTGCGGGCTAGCCAACTCTTCACTTTTTAGGATATGGTGAATGAATACCATACAATTTTGGGCAAATTGCAAGCCGTCAACGGATTTGAGATATCTTTACCAAGAGCCGTTTGCTCTGGATTAGCTAATCCTTTTGTCTTACGTACATGGCGGATCGATAACCAAATGAGAAAGTGTAAAACACTTACTCCAAAAAAAAAATTTGGCCAAAACGGGAATTGGTATAATTATATGATAAAATTGTGAGAATTCCCCACACTTAGAAATGAATATTGCCCTCAATATTCAAAGTACCGCGGTTATGCGAAACAAAGAACGTAAAGGGAAATACTACGCCATTATTTAGAAAGAAGATTTTTTTTTTTTTTTTTTTTTTTTTTTTGAACTTATATATATAACATGTGGGCAACCCCCACACTAGGTGGTACACATGGGTGAAAACCCATGTTAAGCTCTATTTTTGATTACCGAGTCGCTAGCTTGACTCGACCCCAATTAATTGGTTCATGGGAAGCAAAGTGGAAGAAAGCAGTCTCCATCTGACTTTCATTCAAGATGTTCGACAAACATTCAAGCACGGAAAGTTCCACACCGATGAGATATACATAGAACCGCTCAAAATGATAAATGAAAATGCCGGGGTTAGAAGATAGTGTCTTCATTCGAAGGAGTGAAGAGAAGAAATCACAAGATATGTGAGGAATGGAATGAAGATTTTGATAACAATAAGGATCCATTCTTCATCATCTTTAATTTGAATTTGATCATTTAAGCTCATAGGGTGATTTTTAACAAAACCTCGGGAGGAAGAGACGGGTAGTGTCCTCAATGAGAAAACTCTTATGATAGAGCATGTCTCCCCGGTCAAGATCAAGATCAAAATAGAAATGATCATACTCCGAGGAGATATGATATGAGAGAGTTCACCGAGAACTCCTCGGGATCTAGATCAAAGAGAAACGAATCATACTCGGGAAGAGAAAGATGAAAAGTGGGATTGCCACTACTCTCCTTTTAGTATAATCACATCAAAGCGGAATACTTCAAATTCGGAAAAGAATCATTGGAAAAGCCTTAAGTTCGTGAATTGGTTGGGCTTTTCCAAGTCACTATCCACAACGGGATAGGAGATGAAGTCGACTTAGCATAGAATGATTCGATCTTAGAAACGAGGAGATTTATATTGAATAATTTTTCACGAAGCATCTCGTCCTCAATTTCGCATCATCGAATCTCTCGCATCCTCTAAGCTAACTAGCTCGAAGGTAAGTCCTCGACATAATCAATGTCTCCATAAGATAAAGAATCGTCAAACGAAGTACAATCGTTGTCGAATCGGAGAACATATCAACATGATCATTTGGAATGTCAAGAGGAGGTAAGAATCATCATCAAGAGGCTTATCACATATTACACGGAGATAACCTCGGACTCACTTGGGATTGGGACAAGGCTCTCAACACTAGACGATTCCATTTCGGAATAGTGCTAAGAGGCTCGTCCCCATTATGAGAGAGTCAACGGTTCAACAATGTTTGTTGAAATATGATCATCGAACTCTTCTAAAAGACGTCACTTCTCTCAACCGGTGTGAGTGAAGGGAAGAGTCGAAATGAAAGGCTCGAAACAGATTGGTTGTAGCCGACAAACTCGCATAATATTCTTTCATTTGAATGGAATCCTCATCATCATCGAAAACGAAAGTCTTGTGATATTGGGTTGATGTAGCATTATAAACCTCGTCATCGGTGGCTTGACAATCGTAAAAGGATGGGGACCACCACAAATATCACATCTTTCGTGAACGGTAACAACGGGCTCGATTTTTGCTTCATGCATCGAATATCATTGGTAAGCTCACCATCTCAATCGGTTTGTTTCGTAGTCGGAACTTTCGATTTGTTCTCGATGATCGTCAATATATCCCTTGGGGTACGACATAAGATATTGCCACCGCGGTCAGATTAAGTGAATCTTGATCGGTTTGCATTAAAGCATTGTAGAATATATCGATCCGGAGTAATTCCGAGAAACCATGATGTGGGCATTTCCATAGGAGATCTTTGAATCTTTCCCATGCCTCACCAAACTTTCATCAAAGCGTCACGGAAGTTTGTAATCTCGTTCTTAAGATTTTCCGCCTTAGAATAAGGAAAGAAACGATTTACAAATTTTGAAACGAGATCTTCCCAAGCGGTGATCGATCGAGGGGTTCTTTTCGAGCCAATTCGAGTGCCCCTTGAGAGAAAATGAGAATAGCATCAACTTAATTGTGTCATGAGGAACATCCCTATATTTTATGGTTGAAATTAATCTATCAAACCATCGGATGTGAGCATAGGATCGCCCCTCCAAAACCATAGAATGGATTTGACATAATTAGTTGAATTAAACCGGTTTGTATCTCAAATTTTCCGAAAGAATCTCGGTACAACAACAAAGATCTTCAGAACCCTCGGTGGGTACTTGGAGCATTTCGAACATCGACGCATGTCCGCCATTAGAATTAAACATATAGAGGATAAGAGGAGAATCAAATGGTTGAGAGGATACGAAGAATAGAATTAAACGGCAAAAGAGGGTAAGAGAAATAGAATCAACGAATAAGAGGAATGAGAAGAATATTTGTCGTTATGTCCCAGCGAGCTATGCAATGGATCAATCAACGTCTAGTGATCGAGAAATTTGAATGATAAAGGGAATTGAGATTATGATTATAACTACAGGAAAAGCCAACAAATAACAACGGCTTAAATGCAAATTAAAGGAAATTAAAAAGATAAAATCTATTAAATAAACGCTATCACTATATTTAAAATGATGAACGTTTAAAACTTACAACTAAAAACGACGCTTAAATAAAAATTACGAAGCGTACAAATAAAAACGTGAAACTCACACAATATAAATCCTAAAAATATGAAAATACATTTTACAAACCTAATGATAAAAGAAAATATTTAGAAAAAGAAAATTATTTTTAAAACTATTTATCTAATTATTATTAATTAAAAACTAATTTTAACTATTAAATATTAATCTAAAATACAAGAAATTAGGAAATAAAGCTAGAAAAATAAAATTATGACTTAGAAAAATCTAAAATATTATAAAAGTTATTTTAAAACTGAAAATATATTTTTTAGACTTTTTAAATAATTATTATTAATTAAAAACTAATTTAAACTAATTAAAATTAAGAAAAATAACAAATGAACAGTAAAAATTATGAAACTTTACAGGAAAATCTAAAATATTATTCTAATCATGGGAAAAATATAAAAGTTAGATAAGCCTACTAATAAGCTTAATTGGACAAATAAGGCTTGAATAAGCACTTGAAATAAGCTAAAAGCTAACTATAAGCTACCATAAGCTACTAAAGCCTAAATCTAACCTAAAACGAGCTAAAGCAACTGATTGGGAAGTAAAAGCACAAGCTACGTAAAAAAAACTCACACCGATTTTAATAACTATATGCCAAACTACCTAAGGCCCTACTTTAAGCACTAATTAAGCTAGCTTATAAAATTCCTAAAATAAACTAAAATGATCATGAAATCCACGACCAACCAAAGATCTTGTATCCCAAATTTGAGCTCAAATGGACTTATAATGAATCGCGAAAATTCCACAAAGTTTGGCAAAATCACGCTTTCACTTATTTTTCTTTTGGTTTTGGATTTTCTTTTGGAACTTAAAATGAGATCAAAGTAAGCTATTTTTGTTAAACCTTTACTTTTGAAAAGACTCGATAAGTTTTTTCACAACTTATTGTCTTCTCCGAATTGACAAAGAACTAAACACACCTTTCATTAGCTTTCTAAGCAAACTTTAATATGGACAAGCTAACTTAATTCTTAAATAGGCTACACAAGAATTTCTAACTAAAGATAAGCTACTAATAATACATAGGTACTAACAAAGATAGGGGAAAACAGTTGGGAAAAGGTAATCTATCTAGGGGATGAAAGGGGATCGTAAGGCTTCTATTAAGCACGAAACAAGTATAAATAGGCTACTAATAAGCTAACATAATTTAGCTGACTACAAAGCATTTAAATGGGACCTAATAAGCTGAAGATAAGCTGATAAGCTAAAGAAACTAACCCGAAAGGGTCAGAATCGCATGCCTAAAACAAATTACCGAGACCTTTTGAGCTTATTTTAAGCTTCAAAAGCCTTACCAAGAAAAGATAAGTCTGCACCAATTTCAAGTTAGCATAACCAAGAGTCAAAATAAACCGATTTGGGTAAAAAGGAGCTTGAGACAGCTAAACAACAAGCTATTAGCAACTGGTGTTGGCCACATTTTGACCGAGACAACGAACAGAAATTGCAACAAGGCAGGGCTCAAGTGGTGGTTATCAAGGGCAACTTAAAGAATCTACATAAGTCCTAAACTACACATGAAGCTCAAAAGATGAAAATCATAGTCCTAACTATCGATTACATCTAGATCTAATCTTGATTCTAATCCTAAGGTTAACTAAATCTAAGTACAAAAAAAAGAAATTAGGCTATGTGAAGGTTGCAATATCAAAAAAAATTAAAAAAAAAATATATAAATTGTAAAACAACTATCAAACCGATTCAAACTTGCAAACAGTTGTACACTTGTTCGGGATACTAACAATAACTAAGTTGAGAGTCAAATGGGTCAAAGTGGGTTATTGACTCACCGGACTAACTAACCCAAACACTGCTTCAAGGTTCGAAACTTGGTTTTAAGAAGTGAGAACTTTTAACAATGATTTGCATCAATTAAACCAACTAAAATCTATTTTAAACAACATTACCAAACAACTTGAAAGCATTTGCAATGGAATTTAAGGACATAAAAAAATTAAAGAGTTAAATAAGCTGGAGTAAAGGAATGAAAATTGCATTAACTGAAATCAAAGATTACATCTAATTAAATAACAATGAAATCACAGTGGAACTAGAACTAAGAATCTAAGAAAGACTTAAAAACTAAAAACTAACTCATGACTCCTAAACTAAAAACTAGAACCGAATAAAAAGAGGAAAAGAAAACTAAAAATTAACTACTCTTCAATGGTACGAGCCACCCTTTAAATCCTTCTCTCTTCACATCTCTGTCTTGTGCAACTTGTGAGATAAATGTGCTAAAGCACGCGTGCCCTGCATCTTTTCTCTGTCTCTTCTGTTCCCGTGTCTCTCTCTTCTGTTGTTTCTTTTCGTGTGAGATAAGCAGGCGTGGGTGTTGTCAGGGGAAGTGATGGGATGATGTGTTTTTACTTGAGGTGGTTGGGTTTGTGTGTTGTGGTGGGAAACGAAGAAAAGAAGGAAGAAAGGTGTAGGTTAATAATTTGACCGGGTGTTGGGGTTAAGTTTGATTGGATAATGTGGATATTGGACCTGGTTTGTGGGCTTGAGTTGGTTTTGGGCTTAAGGGTCGAATGGACCAAACAAGTAGTTAGCTTTGGATTTAGGATTAGAAATGGATCCATAAATCATTTAAGGGACCAATCTTGACGATCTCAAATAATCCAAGGACTAAATTTGACACTTTCAAAATTCCAAGGCCATTTTGCCAATTTTCAAACTCAAGGACCAATTTTGTAATTTTCTCAAACTTTTGATATTTTTCACCAAAGGACTAATTTTGACAAGTTTTGATTTTAAAAGGACCTTTGGTGATTTTTCTTTTGAAATTTTGACTCGTGGACTATTTTTGACAATTTTAGAAACTTGGGGGACCTGAACCGCCAATTATGCAAACTTTGCTCATTTTTCATCGATTTTAAACATTTTGCATCCGAAACATATAAAATGTAATTTTGGAATATTTTCAAGATTTTGAGGCATTCGAGCATTTTAAACGTTTTTTAGCTCAGATTGACCCAAAAATGATGAGTATTTACACACTCATCAAAGACCAACACAAAAGAATCCTGCAATCTTGCCCTTACTCTAAAGAAACCATTGGCGTTTCAAAATTTGCCTGAAACCAGTGTAGATTTTTATTTCAAGATTAATTCCCTGAAAAAAGTGGGCTTTTTTTGGTTCTTTTCTTAATAGGACTACTTGTTTCTGTTAGCCCGTTGTATGTTGTAACGGGCTCAAGCCCGCATCTAGATTGTTCCATGCATTGTTATATATTTGTACATTGGATTTGTGATAATCAATCAAATCAATTCAGTATTATCTCTTAATACTAACATGGTTTCAGAGCATATAGTTCCCTAAATTAATCCCTTCCCACCCCGCTCCTCTAAAAACCCTAAAACACCTCCTGTCCTTCCCACCCCGCTCCTCTAAAACCCTAAAACATCTCCCTGTTGATCCCTGGTTTTTCATACGTTTCGTGTTGGTGATTGTGCATAGGTCATCAATCCACACGATCATATATGTTATTCGTGCTGTAGATCACGAATTGGTATTCTTATTCGTTAATTTTAATTCTGTTTTGTGCATTGCTCGACTGCCATAAAATCCCATTCGCCTAACCTCATCATGACTGGCACCAACAACCCCCCTCCTACACCACTATCAGAAAAATTATCCCTCGTTACTCACCATCATCTACTTACAAGGGTTCCCGTAAAATTAGATCTTGATAATTGGAATTATGGGTCATGGGTTTTCTTCTTTGAGCAGCTATGTAGCGGTTATGAAGTGTTAAAGTACATACATGGCTTTCCCAACGACACATCAGGAAGCACTCCTATCCCTCCTACTGCTGAAGAACTCAAGGTTGACAATATAATATTGTCTTGGATCTTCACCACTCTTTCGGAATCCCTCCAAGCAAGGTTGGTTGTGGAACGCCCACGGTCCGCTAAACACGCGTGGGATCTCCTAACCGAACTTGTCCAAGACAACAAACGGTCCCGTGCAATTGCTTTAAAGGCAGAACTCCGAACTATCAAACTTGGAGATATGTGTATCGATGCATACTTCAAGAAAATAGAGTCTATTGCCACGATCCTCACAAGCATTGGATCCCCTGTTACTAGTGAAGATATCGTTACTTTTGCACTGAAGGCTTACCGAGAAGCACGATCATGTTTGTGGAATCATGCACCATCGGAGACCTTTCCGATCTCAAACCGCCTGCTCCATGCTCACAACGGAAGAGATGCCTCAAGTCCAAGTCACACTCGTTACCCATAGACTCGTCGGCTTCTTCTCCATTGGCACTTATGACCGACAAAGGTAATACTCGTAACCCTACTAATCCTCAAGTAAAATCATGGAGACCATGTTATAATTACGCTAAGGGTGCGTGTCGATACGGCATTGGGTGCAAATTTGTTCACCAACTCATGCAAAACCTATCTTAAATACTATTGAGTCTAAGGGTAAGCACCTCACTGAGGAAGGTTTAATAAACATACTGGGAAGGTTGGGGTTGACTAATTGTATTACAAATACTAATGTTGGATCGATGGGTTCTACTAGTAGTAATATTGCACCACCTACTGGACCCAGTGCTTATTTTACCACTCACGGCCCACCAAACTATTATAATTCATCTAATATCTGCCCCACTGTTGGACCCCCACCCGGATTCGGGTACAACCAGACCCACCAAGCTGCCCCGCTCCAATACACCCCCAACCCGCCTGTTGTTACAACTCAGATTGCACACAACCATAACCAGGCTCAACCGCATCTCCCTAGCCCAACAACCACTTACCAGGCCCAAGCTTATTACTCCAACCCAACAGCTCCACCTTATGTCTCCGCACCTGTTAACCAATTGCAACAAGCCCCAGCAGGTCCTATTGCTACACCGGGTCAGGAAACCGTACTACCGCATGCATTTACAGCCGGGACACTTCATGATCCCACCACTGGAGCATGGAACATGGATACAGGTGCAAGCTCACATCTTAATGCTTCTGTTAACAGTCTAAGTAATGTTTTTAATACTTGCATGTATTCGTCCGTCTCGGTTGGTGACGGGCATTCTATTCCTGTCACCAATATGGGTCGTAGTATTTTGCCAACTCCCTCTCGTCCACTTTACTTAAACAACGTCCTTATTACCCCTCATATTGTAAAAAATCTTATATCTGTTCGTCAGTTTGTTTGTGACAATAACTGTACTGTTGAATTTGACCATTTTGGTTTTTCTGTAAAGGATTTCATGACGCGTCGGGTGCTTCTCCGATGTGACAACACGGGTGACCTTTATCCTGTTACGGCCCCGTCTCCTATTCCCCAAGCTCTTCTTGTCAGTCAACATACGTGGCATCAGCGCCTTGGTCATCCAGGAAGCGAAGTGCTATGTCGTCTCGTTTCAAATAATTTCATTTCGTGTAATAAAGAGAAGCCTCCTGTGCTTTGTCATGCTTGTCAGCTTGGCAAACACGTTAGACTTCCATTTGTTAGTTCCAATACCATTGTTAATGCATGTTTTGACATTATTCACTCAGATGTATGGACTTCACCAATTCCGAGTCTCTCGGGTTTTAAATATTATGTCTTGTTCTTGGATCATTACTCGCATTTTGTTTGGGTTTATCCGTTAATTCACAAGTCTGATGTTTTGTCCAAATTTGTATTATTCCGTAATTATATTCACACTCAATTTAAGTGTGAAATCAAGTCCTTTCAATGTGATCATGGCGGTGAATTTGACAACCGTGCCCTGCATACACTATTTGCCAACAATGGCATTCAGTTTCGTTTCTCATGCCCCAAAACATCTCAACAAAATGGCAAGTCCGAACGAATGATTCGCACTATCAATAATCTTATTCGAACCTTGCTTTTTCAAGCCAACCTCCCACCAACATTTTGGGTTGAGGCTCTAAATATGGCTGTCCATTTAATTAATATCTTACCCTCTACAGCTATTGACAACGGAATCCCCTATACCCGATTGTTTGGCCAAAACCCGGATTATAGCCTCATACGCACGTTTGGCTGTTTATGTTACCCTCACTTATACCCTAATCATAAACTTGAACCTCGCGCAACACCCTCCATCTATTTGGGGCAAGCTTCAAATCACCATGGGTATCGTTGCCTCGACTTAAACACCAATAAAATCATAATCTCTCGCCATGTCACCTTTGATGAAACTGTTTTTCCATATGGCACTTCTAAACCAACATCCGCACCCAACTACAATTTCTTGGATGACTCACCGGATATAAATCCTCCTTACCTTTCAGTCATCCCCGTTGTGCCACCCACCGTGCCTCAACCCACCAACAAACCAATTACACCCCCTCCCACCAATCCCAATACAACCCACCATGCCGTAACCCATGATCCACAAACACCCCCATCACCACCCGCCACCCAACAACATACACCAAATCCACCCACTAACCAACACATTATCCCAGATCCTCCTCATAATCCTAACCCTGTCTCAACTCATCCCATGGTCACACGATATCGTGTCGGGACTAATCGTCCTACGGAGCGTCTCAACATGCATGTGTCTTCTGTCTCACCATTACCAACATCTTATCGTGATGCGTCTACTGACCCAAATTGGCAAAATGCTATGCGTGACGAATACACTGCACTTATTAAGAACGAAACTTGGACACTTGTGCCTCGACCTACGAACACCAACATTATTCGCTGTATGTGGCTTTTTCGCACCAAGTATTTGGCTGATGGCACTCTTAGTCGCTACAAGGCTTGTCTTGTGGCAAATGGTAGTAATCAATTACAGGGGGTTGATGTAGATGAGACCCTTAGTCCGGTGGTTAAACCGGGTACTATTTGGACTGTTCTGAGCTTAGCTACTTCTAGACAGTGGCCGATTCATGTTGGATGTCAAGAATGCTTTTTACATGGTGATCTATCCGAGGCAGCTTTATATGCATCGCCTCGTGGTTTCGGGACTCGTGCATCCCGATTATGTATGTTTATTACAGAGGTCTCAGATGGCTCAAGCAGCCCCTAGAGCTGGTTTCACGATTGCATCCTATATCACTCGGGTTGGGTTCTCTCATAGTCGTTGTGATTCATCATTATTTATATTCAGACAGGGGACGGATACTGCTTACCTGTTACTATATGTCGATGATATTGTTCTTACAGCTTCGTCTGAGAGTTTGTTACAGCGGATTATTGGTTCCTTACATCAGGAGTTTGCTATGACAAATTTGGGTCCTCTTAATTATTTTCTGGGTATCTCTGTTACTCGTGATTCTTCTGGGTTGTTTCTATCTCAGAAGAAATATGCTATTGAGGTTTTGGAGAGAGCACATATGGTTAATCGTAATCCCGGCCGGACTCTGTTGACACCGAGTCTAAACGGGGATGATGGTGATCCGATATCTCGATCCTACTTTATATCGGAGTCTTGTGTTCTCTTCAAGATCTCACCTTTACTCGCCCGGATATATCATATGCGCTCAAACAGTGCGCTTTCATATGCATGACCACAGGGAGCCACATCTCTCGGCTCAAACGGATTTTGCGGTATGTTCGGGAACCTTGGACTATGGGTTACAGTTGTTTGCTTCTTCTACTTCCTCATTGGTTGCCTATTCAGATGCGGATTGGGCTGGTTGCCCTACGTCTAGGAGATCAACTTCAGGATACTGTGTCTTTCTTGGAAACAACCTTCTTTCTTGGTCCTCTAAGAGACAGCCGACTCTGTCTCGTTCTAGTGCAGAAGCAGAATACCGTGGGGTTGCAAATGCTGTTGCCGAGACTTGTTGGTTACGGAATTTACTCCGTGAGCTACACACACCTCTATCCTCCGCTACGCTTGTCTACTGTGACAATGTTAGTGCAGTCTACTTATCCTGTAATCCAGTTCAGCATCAGCGTACGAAGCACATAGAGATTGATATTCACTTTGTTCGAGACTTGGTTGCCACTGGTCAGATTCGAGTTCTCCATGTTCCTTCTCGTTACCAATATGCAGATATCTTCACCAAAGGCCTACCGTCTTCTCTATTTGAGGAATTTCAGTCCAGTCTCAGCGTTCGGTGTCCTCCCGCTTTGACTGCGGGGGAGTGTTAACCCGTTGTATGTTGTAACGGGCTCAAGCCCGCATCTAGATTGTTCCATGCATTGTTATATATTTGTACATTGGATTTGTGATAATGCATATTTGTTGGTCCAAATCTTGTAGGAGACATAACAGTACTTCTTGGTGATAAACATATTTCTTCCATAGCTCGGGTTTTTAAATCCAAAGGGTAATCCCAAACACAACCAATACGGGGCCCGGCTCCAGTTTCCACCGGCAACTAAGCTGGTTAGCCAACTGAAACGACTTGTTTTCTTTATGCGAGTTTATCCTCTTCATGATCTTTTCCTTTGGAACATTTTCATCATAAGCTCCATCTTCCTCACCATAATCAAATAGATTCCTTTTGGAAACCATTAGTTCAAAATCGACAAAATTTCTTCTCGTCAGATCGTAATCGGTGGTACTATCGTGGTCGGATTCGGGTCGATTCGGGTCGCTCAATAGCCTTTTTCGAAAGCTATAATAACCTTTTCATTTTGTGGATTTCAAGTGTGGTTATCATCGATTTTAGATCAGTTGACAAACGCAGACTTTTGCTACGTAGATCCTTTCTTGAGTTCTTTCGATGGTAGGTTTTGGTGCTAGCTTCAACTGTACCTCCAAAGATAACAGGTTCAGATACACTGTTTCGCATCCCAAATCCTGCCACTTCAAAAGAAGCTTCGTCTTCGTCATCTGGGCTTTTCTGCAAGGTTATGCCATAGAGGAGTATAGTTCAATACATGATATGGTTTTTAATCATATTCCAAAACTCCTAACCAAGATTCTTGAGGCAGTAAGACTGGAAATATGGGGTATATATTTGGCAATATGGGTAGACTGGGTAACGGGTCATAACAAGTCAATATTTGAAGAACCCACGGGTCAATTGATACACCAAAACTAGTTTCTTCTTCTTTTTTTTTCATTACTAATTATTTCAATATCAATTTGGCTTTGAGCTTTTATGATGTGTTGCTGTTCCAAAACATTTGATTATGAAAAGTCAAAAACAATATTTAATAAAAGACGTTCTTTAATAACGCTGTTGAAGAAGTATAGACAATTGAGTATGCCACAAGTGACTTGAAACATTTGAGCCAATTACGTTTAAGCTTGCTTTGAAGCAATAAGCCAAATTGACACATTTGGATTATCTTATATGAAATAATATATTTAATGTCTATAGTCTTGGTCCGCGTACCTTGACAGCATGGAGATCGACATTTTGTTGCTCAAGAAAGATATGAAGGCCTCAAAGTTTTCTTCTGTTGGGAGATAATGTCCGCTATGAGGCCAAACAGCCTGTCAAGTTTAAGAGATAATATTATTCGCTATAATTTTTTTTTAAAACAAGTCAGCTTTGCCGTTCACATACCTTTAAGATACCATCTATAATCACCACTCGACCGGCAGATATTGTAGCTCCACCGGCTAGAAAACTTGAATGTTGAAATTTGCCTTTTGTTTTTCCCGATATATAAAACCATTGATGTGCTAAGCACAAATATCCACTTGGTGTCATCGAACCACCCTTGTATCAATAATATCCTACTTAGTTTGTACATGAATATCCCATCTTCTACTATAACTTCATATTCCTCCCTTTTCGTCGTAGAATAGAAAGATATGCGTATAAATATTGTAGGTGTATGAATAGGTTGATCTGGGTTATCTTTTTTATATAAGACAACGATACATTTAAAGGAAATAGGTCAGAATCAGCCAGTTCTTGTATGATGTCGACGAAGGTCTCATGTTCACTATTATTTTACAAAACTCAGAAAGTATTAAAGCACATTTATTCCTTAAGCTGTCGATTGTGTCAATCGGAAGTGCATACGGCAAATCAGCTTCCTCTACCTAACTATGGATCGGATGCTCCTCCTCCTGGCAGACTCTCGACGGCCATGATCGGACAATAGATTATGTAAGATATAGCTCGTGACTCTTAGGTTTAACAAGATGGGTTCGGATGAAAACGGATCTCGCTAATCCTCGTCTATTCTATTTTGAATAGTCCGTAGTTGATTACAAGATCGGATCCTTTGTCTTTTCCCGAAACTTTCACCGCTTGTCAAAGGAATAATTTGAACTACTAAATTGATTAAGCGGATCTAACTTTTTGAGAAATGCCCGAGGCGTATGTCTACTAGTTCGATTGAGAACAAGGTGTCGAAATAGACCGATAAGCGATAGTCTATTGAAGCGCCTCTTCTGTGCATGATGCCAAGAATAGTGTCTCTATATACGAAGAGCAGGCATGCGTGGAACTTTAGGAATTGGTTCTTTTCAAATTTGAGATAAGAGGGTAATTCGTCAAATTGGAATCATATCTAACATGTGCAGCCTAAGCTTACTTCTTTTGGCTCCTGGCGGGGTTGTCTAGTCCTAAAACTAACTTGTTCACTTACTATTATATAATAAGCCTTAGCCTTCGGCCCATGAAATAGAGATGGCTTGAACCTAAAATTCAGATGGGCTGGATGCTGGGATATTCTTTTCTTTCTTCTAGTAGGGTGTATGGTAATCCATTTCTTACTTACCATAGATATAATCTAAGGTAAGGTTGCTTTCTATGTAGGTATGAGAGCCTAATCTCTGTACTAGCTCTATCTATCAGGGAAAAAGTGAGGAAATTTCAAAATGAAGCATTAACTGAAGGATGTGCTTGCCCATGGCCTCATCTTCCCCTTTTTTGAGTCTTTAATCACCGATAAGACTACTTTTGTAGCTTTAAAACTTAGGACACCACTTTTTCTAAAGTCGGGTGCAAGTCTTGCTGAGTTAACTCTCAACTCATAATTTATTAAGAAGAAAACTTACGAAATAAGCAAGAAGTAGGATAGGAGGAACATTAGTAGTGAAACCCTGATATTGGAATTCAATTTCAAGAAAGTCATGGAACTTGAATTCAAATTGAATAAATCCGTAAAACATAATTATGATTTTCATCTAAAGTAGCCATTCCCCTTTCAGTAGTTGAAATACTTTCATTCGTCTACATGCTTTTCGTAACTCCTTTGATCGAATTTAGAGTAGCTCGTGGAAGAACATATTCGAGAATCAATACAAAGGTTCCGCTAACCAACTGATACTGTAGTGGAAGATTCGGCCAGTGATCCACCTCTCTATTTCCCAATAGAAAGAGTTATTCTATTAAAAAATCTCGTTTTTTTCTTCTTCACATATACAAGCTAAAACTACAGATAGGTGGAAGTTGTGTGTCTATAATAACTCTCTTTTAATAGCGTAGGTCGTCCTCCTCTATGTGTCTACAACTTAGGATTATCTTGGAGTCGTGCTTGCACAACATGATTGTGGAAAACTAGAAGGGGGGGGGGTTGAATAGTTTTACCGATTTAAATTTAGATTTCAAATATTTAGATTCAAGATTATGTAAAATCTTGTGAATGAACAGATAGTACCAAACAATAAAAAAGTGAATAAAGAATGCAAGTAAAGTAAGAGATAAAAAGTAGCGACACAAGTGATTTATAGTGGTTCGGCTACAAGGACACCTTCTTTTCCCTACTCCGCTCCTCGAGTACCCCACTCAAGAGTTCAAGCACTATGTCAACAAGCTCCTTCAAATCGGCGGAGAAGCCTCACAACGTCGCTTACACTTTTCCCTATACAAAGCAAAATACCGAGTTCTTCCACGAGGTACAACCAAACCTTTACCCAAATATTACATAACAAATATGTGAAATAAGAAATACAAGATAAGCTACTGAAATCTTGTGAATGGACAAATCAATCAAGGACCCTTTGCTTGGATGACTTGTATGAGTATCATGATCTCGCCTTCGTGAAGGACCTAAAAGAGAATCACAACAAAGAGAGAAGAACTACAAGAATGATCAAGTGATCTGAGGTTAGAAGAGTGAGATAATGTATGAGAGAGTTATAAGAAGAACGGTGAGAACCAATGGAGAAATGTCTCACTATTTATAGACATTCTGTCTTTAGTTCACCCGGATCCGGCGAATCCCTTACCCAAGGGATCCGACCACTGTAATCCGACGGATCCGGCCTCTCGGTCAGTTAAGTCCAGATTTTGGATGCCAAACCGGGTTATGGGTTATGGTTATGGCCCATAGGTCATGGACTTTGTATCATGGATACCCAACAAGATACATTGTACCTAGTCAATGGGTCATGGGTCTTAGGTCATGGGTCATGCACTTTGGGTCATGGATCATGGATAATACCCAAAATGATTTCATGCATGATGTCATGCAATGGGTCATGGGTTATAGATCAAGCTACATGGGTATGGGTCATGGGTCATGGTTTTTACCCAACCTATTACATGTTTTATTACAACATGTATGTAAATAATCAAATGTATATATTTTGCAAAATAACATGTATTCTTAGAATTATACTTATGATAACTTTATATTTGTTATCAACAAAACTTAACGAGATCGCTAAATATAAACCAACATTTTTACGATTTTGTTAATACAAATAAGCCATAAAAACTTTTATTTATATTTTACGATCTTCTAATGTTTTGTCGATAACAAACATAAAATCATTTTAATAAAACAAATAAAATATGTAAAAGGTTTGAGCTAATAGTTTACTAACACACTTTTACTAAACATATTAAAACTATATCAAAACATGTTTAGTAAATAAGTTATATAAAACCAAAGACATTTTAATAAAACACTAACAAGTAATATTGTTTATATCTTATAGAAATGCATATGCATAACAACTAGTGTTTACATTTTATAGAAATGTATATGTACTTTGTATATGTTGTAATGGGTAAAAACCACAGTATATAACCCATGACCCATGATCCATTGATTAGGTACAATGAATGTTGTTGGGTAAAAACCAAAGTCCAGAACTCATACCCATGGAGGATGATCCATAACCCATGACCCATTGCCTGACTTCATGCATGAAGTCATGTTGGATATTATCCATGATCCATGATCCATGACCCAAATTCCATGACCCATGACCCAAGATCCATAACCTAATGACTAGGTGCATTGCATCTTGTTGGGTATCCATAATCCATTACCCATAACCGATAACCCATAACCCGGTTTGCAACCCGAAATCTAGACTAAACTGACCCACCAGTCAGATCCCAGGTTTTGCACTAGCCGGATCCCTCTGGGTAGGGAACCGTGGGATAGTTGACATATTTTGTCTATAAATAGTGAACCATTTCTCTCTTGCTCACTACCACTTTTAGACATACTTTCTCCCAGTATTCTAACATCTCTAACCATTTATCCAAAGGATCATTCTATGTAGTTTAATGTTTGTGTAATTCTCTAGGTTCTTCTTAAAGGCGATATCACCACCTCTTGAAGACGTGCAAGCTCAAGTCATGAGTTGCTAAGCTTCTTCATCATCAAAACCACTGAAGTGCATCTTGTAGATAGTTCTTTCCTCCCTCCATAGAAGTGTTGTGTTGAAGGCATTAGTGAAAGGTGCCGAAGAGTCGTGTTGAAGGCATTAGTGAATGGTGCCAAAAGGTGTACATTCGATATGGTGCATCGATGTACAAGTTAGATAGTTTGGGTTAAAGGATACTGATATCGTTCTAGTGTTGTAACAAGGAGTGTGTCTCCTTTGGGGTAATTGTGTTGTGGTGTAGTGTTGGGTAGTAGTTCCTCCTTTGTAATGGAACTCGGTATCTAGCCTTGTACCAGATAAAGTGTAGGAGACGTTGTGATAGGTTTGGTTCTACCTCGTGAAAGAACTCGGTGTCTAGCCTTGTACCGGATAAAGAGTATGCGACGTTGTGAAGGCTTCTCTGCCACATTAAGGAGCTTGTGTTGTGTAGTTCTTATGAACTCTCGAGTGGGGTACTCGGGGAGTGGATTAGGGCAAGGAAGGTGTCCTTGTAGGCAAACCATTATAAATACTCGTGTCATGGTTTTGTGTTCTTTTAATCTTTATCTTTGCATTACTTACTTATATGCTTATCTATCATTATCTAACACACATATTAAATAGATTGACATAAGTCGATCTAAATACTTTAAAATGAAGTTTTAATCGGCAAAACTATTCAACCCCCCTTTCTAGTTTTCCACAATTGGTATCAGAGCTTCGTTACCAAGTTTCTTATAGTATATTGTACTTTAAAAACTTGATACGATCCATGTATGTTTGAAAACTACAAAGAAGGAAATTTCATAAAAACAAAAATTAATGTTTTAGAAATTTTTATACTTTAAAATGTTTGATAGTGATAAATCATTATAACATTATTTTTAGAAATCTTCATGCTAGGATTTGTTCAACGACTTCATTCCTTTTAATGAAAAATGAAGTCAACACCTAAAGAAGAATCCAAAGTAGTTACGATTTGCTTTTATCAAATACGATGAAGTATTTTAAGAGCTCATGAATTATTTAGTGTCTAGGATTTTCAAAAATCATAAAAGTAATATATAGCAAAGGTATGTTCTTCTAACTATAATTAGTTAATCTAAAGACATGCTAATTATTTGTAGATAAAATAATAATATTTTCCTATAAATTATACTAGGCAGTATTATATTATTATTACATATACTATGAAAAGACTCATAGATTTAATGTTTAAACCTCAATATCACAAATTCTACAAAAATTCATTCTTCATATCAAAAACATTATCAGGAATAGTATTCTTGGTTGATCTCCATAGAAAATACTATAAACTAGTCAATAAAAATCTTTACCTCATAAAGAATTTTGGCTAATCAAAAGTTTTGATCCATCATTTCTCACATAGAGATATTGGCATTGCATTAGTAATCTATGTCAATATTTTCTATTTGAAATTTCTATACCATGATAAAATAGAATTTTAACATGATTCTTGGTTTCCTGACTTATGGCTTACTCGTAAAAAGGAACCTCGTCAAAAGTGTTTTCTAAACACGAAGACTCGTCAAAACCTTGTATCATAGATAAACCCAAAGATATAGAGCAAAACCATTGGCAAAATCAAAATCAAAACTCCCGTGTCAAAATTATCCAACCCACTCAAACAGTTTTTTCTGAGCGAAGTACCGGATCCCTAAACTTTAACTAGCGGATCCCTTTGCAAGGGATCCGTGGAACCCAAGACATCAAGAAGCAGAATAAGTGTTTGATGATCCTGTACTTCTACTACCTACTTAACTCTTTCATATACGACCATAAACTCAACATTACTATTCTTAGGAGCTCTTTCATCATCATTCAAGAAATTCAATCACTTGTGTAAGTCTTATCTTCACTACATTGTAATTTCCATTCTCTAGTTCCTAGTAGTACAATTGTCACAATTTGCTATCACATTGTTTTCTAAGATAACTAATTAAAGAACAAACATTGTTAATATCAAATTAAAACTCATAATGAATTCAAAAGAGATGTGTTGAGCAAAAATTGTGATGAACCTCAAAAAGAAACTATTCTCTTAATTGACACCACATTGTGGTTTTATTGTTTAGGATAAATCATGCCTAGTTCCAAACAACAAGATTACCAAGATACGGCTCATTATATACCAATGCACCACCAAAAGGATGGTCTTGACCTTAGAGATCGAAAAGCTTTCAAAATGCTATAAAAGCGGTTGTTTCATGAAGGCCGTGTGGTTGATCAATCCTTTCTCAATAATACCGACATTCCCAAGGTCTTTTCGAGAATCAATTTTTAGTGTCTCCTCAACATCAACGAACAAATATGCCCCGTGTTTGTTCTTGAGTTTTACAAAAGCGTTCAGAACATAAGAAATAATGACGGAACCATCTCCATTTCCTTCATCATCAACGAGCACAACTACACCTTAACCCTTGTAGAGTTTGCCCGAATTCTCCACATTCCTCACCATGGAGTGTTTATGTATTCCAATGATTGGTTACTCGCTAAGCTTCATGACATGGTTGATGATCACGAGGTTTATTTCACACCCCTTCATGAACTGGCTATGGTGAGAGATGCCGTATTCAAACAAAGAGCCTCCCAAACTCGAGTAACTAGGAACTCAAAGGTCATCCACCGAGATCCCTTTCAAATAGAACTTTTTGAGATGTTCCCTCTCTACAATAAAATTCTTAGGGAGAATGTCCTTTGCTTGGTTGGAAACAAGGATCATCCGAATGCATATCTTGTGTACATGATTTATTGCCTCGTCAACAAAACTCCTTTCAACCTTGCATAATACATGTTCAAGCGGATGGCTAGTGTTCCTAGGACGGATAAGATGGTTCTACCATATTCTATGCTTCTTACTCGCCAAGCTAACTTTGTCTTTGCCTTAGAACCCTCTCCTTATACGGATGACCACTTATTTTGCAACAAAGTCATGGTACCTCTATCCGAAGAGAAACGTCGAGGTTCTTGGTTGAAGGCAAAAGACCTCATCCACCAATGGACTCATCCGAGGAGACCGAGGGAGAAGGAAGTAACCCTATCGACAACTACCATCTCGAACCCGTGTCCTACATTGACCAATTGCCGAAAATTCCAAGCCCTTCCCAAGAGTTCCAACAAACAAAGGGAATGTTCAAATGCATTGCCAATTTTCTAATTGGGAAGAAGAATAAATAATATGGAAGCTTAAGAGATTTAAGGTGAAGCTTGAGGTTGGGAGGTGAGGTTAATAACCTTGATTTGAACAATGTGATGTCGTCTTAAAAATATTGCTTTTATTTAGAACTCGGTAGTATGTGATGGTATGGCGAAAAACATGAACATCTTAACCTAGGATAACATAATAGGAATTTTATGACTCTTTGGTACCATATCAAAAGTCGGCCTTTCTTAATTGCATACTTATATATCACTTTTACATGTCATGCTTGCTATACTTTACTTGCATACATGAATGCTTAATGTAGAAATCACTAGGTTTAAAATTGATGCTTGGTGCAAAATCTTGCAGCGTTACGTGAAGGAAAATAGTCCCGAAGCGGATCACAGGCTATAACTATTGGATCCCTCACATGAAGGATCCTTGGAATCGGGTGGATAAAATGGAAATTTAGCATCTTTAGATCAATACAACCTTCGGACCTTATTAGACTAGTTAAACATGATACAAGGGATCACTTAAGTTCCCTTAGGCTCGGATGATTCCACATCTACTCATGGATGACTTAAGATCACATTCAAGGTGTTTTTGATTTATCACTTCTTCAAAACTCACCATTTTTTCGCTCCAATGCTTACACATTGTTTCTCTCATCTCAAGAAACCTAGTTTAATATTTCTCTCTAATTTAGCAAATTGATTTTAGTCATCTTTATCTCAAAATAGGCTAAAGACTAGTTTTTCATTTCTTGTGATTTTTAAGGAATTTTCCAAATTTTCTTTAAGTCACCATCTGATCTCTAGGATCATTTTACACTCTCAAATTCTTAGTATCATGCTTAACCACTTATGTGCATTCATGAAAACTCCATCGCTTTATAAAACCATCATTAGATATCCTCACTCATTATGTTTGAACATTTAAGTCATGTACCATTTAAGACACCTTAGGAACTTAAACACTCAAGATATATAGGTACTAGACCTTGGTAGAACATCATCACTCCATTTCCTTTATCTCTGCGAAGGATCCTCGATTTCAAATAGACGGATCCTTAATGATAAGGATCGATGGGAACCGACTCTGAGCAGTTGAATTTCACTCAAGTCATCAATTTCAAACTCTTTTGGTAATTTAAACACTTAACTTTGCCTTAAATGACTCCTAGGACAAAACAACACTATAGTTGACCTTAGTACATGCTAAGAACCTTAATGGTCTAAACTTGAATTCACTAACCTAATCTCAACCTTTATAAACCAAGTGTGTTGTTGTTCTCAAACCACAATTCAAAATCGATAGCTAAACACCCCTTACCTCCTACTTTTCACCATGACTAAAGCATCTAGTACAACCTCATCAACCAAAGGTTCCTCCAAGAAAAATGATTATGTTGTTCATGAAATTTCCTCAACCGAGTCATCACCGTCAAGACCTCAAACACTAGAATTCCTCCCAACAAACTCAACCAACCAAAGCTAGGAGAACCGCTCAATTAGCATCGACCATTTGGATTGGAAAGACTTTCACCAAACACTACCATACCCTCTAAACCAAACACACCTAGCTCCACTAAAACACCTAAACCATCATTTCTAGAACCTAGATTACACTCTTTCACCACACCTCTTTCACATCCAAACCTTTACTCCTTAGAAGACTCACCGCCTAGGACTTCTCATTCACCATCCTTCTTATTAAATGAGGAACTACCTTTACACCAAAACATTGATATTGGAGCGTCACCAACACCCGCATTCTACTCACCTCCACCATCAAATAGTCCATCTTTGAGTACAAAGAATCACCAATCTCAAAGATTGTACCATATGGATACCTCTTTATTTCCACCACCAACCCATACATCACCATTTCATTCTTAGTTGAACTCCATCCTACCTCACTTAACTCACCTCCACAAATTCCTCCATCCTTTGTGGAACCTCCTTCCTTCTCACCCAATATTTCAAGTCAAACCGCTCCATCTCCAATACCTCCATCTCTACTCATGACAATAATTGCTCTAATTGTCAACATACCCAAGGTTAGTTTAAGTACAAAATGAGTTATATTTCATGTTTAATCACCTCCTTGAAAGATTTGACCACATTAACAAATCTATTCGTCCCTAAAACTTAGGAATACAAGCTCAATGATGATCTTCTCTAGTCTTAGTACAACTTAGAATTGTTAGGAAATGTAATACATGCTTGTATCATTCTCTTAGTTTTAGATATATGTATCATTTCTCTTTTTTATTGAATGAAACTACATGTTGTATGCTATATATTTATGAGAATATGTTTGGTGCTATACTACATTTGGATGTTTACGTCACTTTTTCATCTACATTGTTGCCAATAGAATGTAGGTACACGGTTCCCACAATTTAGCCTAGACGGATCCTTCATAGGAAGAATCCGCCAAAACCGTCCAACAGAAGCACATTTTTAACTGATGTGAATCTCGTTTACAGGAAACAATGCACCATATACATGTTTTCTAACCTTTGTTTTGTAGATTTTCAAAATACACATGAAGACTTTGACACCCTCAACAAGGGGGAGCTTTTCGTCAAAGAAAAGAATTGCAAAAATGCTTGCGATCCATTCGCTTAGGTTTTCTATATTACTTGACGTCCTCCTCAAAAGGGAGCACTCATCAAGGGGAGCATTTTGTCAAAGACGAAACCAATGCAAAAATACTTGCAACACACCCGTTTAGCTTTCCTAATTACTTGAGGCCCTCAACAAAGGGGAGCATCCGTCAAGGGGGAGCTAAGACGAGAATCTTTCTCTCATCTTACTCTTTATTTTTCATTTGGTTACCTTTCACAAGTTTTCCCAAAACAATGTGATAGTTTCTTTTTCGACGCACTTTTGTTTCGACAAAAGGGGAGAGAAGAGTGGTAACTCAATTCAAATTTTACAATTTTATTTTCTTCTTAAAATAATCTTATGTTTTGTCATCAACAAAAGGGAAGATTGTTAATACAAATCACCATAAAAACGTCTATTTATATGTTATGATCTTCTAATGTTTTGTCGATAACAAACGTAAATCATTTTAATGAAACAAATAAAATACGTAAAGGTTTGAGCCAATAGTTTACTAACACACTTTTACCAAACATATTAAAACTATATCAAAGCAGGTTTAGTAAATAAGTTATATAAAACCAAAGAAATTTTTATAAAACACTAACAAGTAATATTGTTTATATCTTATAGAAATGCATATGCATAACAACTAGTGTTTACATTTTATAGAAATGTATATGTACTTTGTATATGTTGTAATGGGTAAAGTAATGGGTAAAACCAAAGTCTATAACCCATGACCCATGATCCATTGACTAGGTACAATGAATGTTGTTGGGTAAAACCAAAGTCCATAACCCCATACCCATGGAGCATGATCCATAACCCATGACCCATTGCATGACATCATGTATGAAGTCATGTTGGATATTATCCATGATCCATGACCCAAAGTCCATGACCCATGACCCAAGATCCATAACCCAATGACTAGGTACATTGCATCTTGCTGGGTATCCTTAATCCATTACCCATAACCCATGGTCCATAACCCATAACCCAGTTTGCAACCCGAAATCCAGACTAAACTGACCCAGTAGCCGGATCCCATGTTTTGCACTAGACGGATCCCTCTGGATAGGGATCTGTGGGAACCGTGGGACAATAGATATGTTTTGTCTATAAATATTGAGCCATTTCTCTCTTGCTCACTACCACTTTTAGACATACTTTCTCCCAGTATTCTTACATTTCTAACCACTTATCCAAAGGATCATTCTATGTAGTTTTATGTTTGTGTGATTTTCTAGGTTCCTCTTAAAGGCGAGATCACCACCTCTTTAAGACGTGCAAGCTCAAGTCATGAGTTACTAAGCTTTGTCATCATCAAGACCATTTAAGTGCATCTTGTTGATAGTTCTTTCCTCTCTCCATAGAAGTGTTATGTTGAAGGCATTAGTGAAAAGTCTTAGAAGGGTCGTGTTGAAGGCATTAATGAATGGGGTCAAAAGGTGTACATTAGATATGGCGCATCGATGTACAAGTTAGATAATTTGGGTTAAAGGATATTGATATTTTCAAGTGTTGTAACAAGGAGTGTGTCTCCTTTGGGGTAGTTGTGTTATGGTGTAATGTTGGTAGTAGTTCCTTCTTTGTAATGGAACTCGGTATCTAGCCTTGTACCGGATAAAGTGTAGGCGACGTTGTGATAGTTTTGGTTCTACCTCGTGGAAGAACTCGATTTCTAGCCTTGTACCCGGATAAAGAGTAGGCGGCGTTGTGAAGGCTTCTCCGCCACATTAAGGAGATTGTGTTGTGTAGTGCTTACGAACTCTAGAGTGGGGAACTCGGGGGTGGAGTAGGGCAAGGAAGGTGTCCTTGTAGCCAAACCACTATAAATACTGTGTCGTGGTTTTGTGTTCTTTACTCTTTATCTTTGCATTACTTACTTATATGCTTATCTATCATTATCCAACACACATATTAAATAGATTGACATAAGTCGATACAAATACTTTAAAACAAAGTTTTAATCAGCAAAACTATTCAACCCCTCCCCCTTCTAGTTTTCCACAGATTTATTTGTATTAACAATCTCCCTTTTTTGTTGATGACAAAATATAGAGTTATAGTGAGTAAAACTTAAGATTAGATGTAGGTTTTGAAAATTTATGTAAGTTTTACTCTCTTCTCTCCATTTTGTTGAAACAAAAGAGAGTCGAAGAAAAATGGTGGAAAAAGTGTTCCACAAGCAAAAACTCCCTTGACGGTAGCTCCCCTTGAAGAGGCGTCAAGTGAAAAGTAAAAGATACCTACAAAAAATGTTAGTGATAACACATAATAGAACCATGTAAAAGGCGAGAAGAAAGAGAGGAGACCAAGGTACGTAAACAAGTCCTTGTAAAAATAAGAACAAGGGTTTGTTCTTTATAAAGACCCAAAAGAAAATAAAAGAGAAAAAATATAATTATTGGTCCTAAATAGGTTCCGCTATAGTGGCTACTTGTGAGTCAATTTGATACTCGGTTGGAGAGTGTGGTGGTGAGTTTTGAGGAGATGGTGGTGGTGCTACATTGTAGTCGGTTGGTGGTGAGAGAGTAGTTGGTGATGAGTTGTTAGACAATGGTTTCACAAAGCAACATGGTGGACACTAATCCGAGCGGTTTTCTAGCTTTAGGTGGTGGTGGTATTACGGAATGTGGTAGGATAAATTTTTGAGAGTTGAGGATATTTTGGAGAGGGTTGTTTTCACTAGGAAGGTCATCATTGTTTTGAGATGTTTTGGAAATCATGATGAGATGTGTTTGTGAGATTGAAGGTGATGGAGATGCAATCATTTTGGAACCTTATTTATAGAAAAAGGATGCATTGTAATGAATGCTAAAACCATAAAATGAGCCATAATCTAATGATTGGATATAAATTTAAGGCAAATGATCTTGAGAGAACAAGCATTAAGTTAAATACTCAGTAGGTGATGAAAATAAAATGTTGAAATTTAAAAATTTCAAGAAAAACGATTAAAAGATGTTAAAACAACCTTGATCACCCTTAGTAAAGTCTCGCTTTTTGATAGGAGTAGGTGCGGCGAGGCACTCTTCATTCGAAACTAATGAATGTTAGGTCGGGCTTTCGCCTTGTTATCAAAAGGGGTTGGGTAAAGCAAACTCCTCCTTGGACGAGCACGGGCTTAGTCATGTAGAACCGGGTTCTTGTTCTTTGGATGCTCCGATCGAAAAGAAATCGGTGGGGCCATGCCGTCACGATGAATATCGTTAGAAAGGTCAATCCCTCCCTACGACACAAAAAGCGCAGCCAAACTTCTAACCTCTATTGAAGCAGAATGGTTTCATTTTCTTTCATTGATTGGTTATTCCTTTCCGTTCATATCTCTTTCTCCAATTTCGGTCTCGATTAGTTCACAAGATTGAATGGCCAATTCTCCTCCGGACCCTCGGCCCTGCGTAAATGCATAGATCCGGTATCCGGTGATTTTAGCGGAAAATAGTGTAGAAAAGCGATAGTGCCTAGTGTGTGCCTATATGAAGACCATGTGGAGTTGCGGTTATCTCGACTCTTAAAAAGAGAGAAACATAGAAGTGAAAATAACGAATGTATATGTATACTTGAGACAACCCAAAGACTCCTTAATTCATTTTACTTCGTTTGAATGTACCCAAAATACATATTCATTATGTATCCCTTTAGCATTCAAGAGACACATGAAATGCAATGAAAACGTTTTACTTTGTATTAACGATGAAAGAGAGAGATGTTTGTCTAGGCGTGAGAGTTCTTTAAGACAAAATGGTGCGGGAAAAATATTTGAAATTTTTTTTATTTATTTCTTGAAGAAAATACTTTTTAGTATTTTAAGAAATAAATCCTCATAGAGTTTGTGATTTGTGCGAAATAGAGTTCCTAGACCCAAAAGAAGAAGAAAAATGCAAGTTTACGTACCTTGTAGAGAAAGAAAAGATTCAAGACGATTGTTCCATAAGACCAAGACCTAGACGGAGTAAGTTGAATTTCTCGCTTTAATGGTTTGGTGAGGATGTCGGCTATGTTGTCTTCAGATGACACTTTCTCAATAGAAATATTCCTTTTGAACATTATCTCTTAAGAAATGATGACGAATCTCTATGTGTTTGGTGCGAGAATGCAACACGGATTTTTGCTAAGATCTATAGCACCCTTATTGTCGCAGAGAATAGCAATGTCACCGAGATGGATGTCATAGTCAACTAACGCTTGTTTCATCCATAGTGCTTGTTGGCATGCTTTTCCTGCGAAACATATTCGGATTCGGTTGTGGAGATAGCTAACGCCGTTTGCTTCTTTGAAAACCAAGATGCTAAGCAACACCCCATAAAGGTGCAAATACCACTTCTACTTTTACGATCAACGTAATCAACTGCATGGTCAGAATCTGTATATACAATAGTTTCTACCCCCATCCCTTTATGATACCATAATCCTAATTGAGTTGTACCCTTAATGCATCTAAAGATTCTTTTAACGGCTTCTAGGTGTGAAGTTTTAGGGTCTTCTTGGAACCTATCACAAAGACATACTTTAAACATGATATCCGTGAGACTAGTCGTGAGGTAGAAGACTACCAATCATGCCACGATATTTGGTGTTGTTATGATTCACCGTCTTGATCTTTGGTGAGTTTGGTATCGGAGGACATTGGTGTTTTAATTGGTTTTGAATCTTCTAATTGAATTTCTTTAACATTTCTTTAATGTATTTGAATTGGTTGAAGAAGATACCATCTTCTAATTGTTTGATTTGTAGACCAAGAAAGAAATTTAATTCTCCCATCATACTCATTTCAAACTCATCATGCATGATTTTTGAGAAATCATCACACATTTCTTGACAAGTTGATCCGAATATAATATCTTCCACGTATAATTAAACAATTATTATTTGTGACTCCTTTTTCTTTGTAAAAAGTGTATTGTCAACTAATCCCATGGTATAGTTGTTTTTAATTAAAAACGCTTTAAGTCTATCATACCAAGCCTTTGGAGCTTGTTTAAGACCATAGAGAGCTTTATTTAATTTGTACACATGATTAGGTTCTTCAAAATCAACAAAACCCGGAGGTTGAGATATATAAACTTCTTCATTTATAAAGCCATCAAGAAAAGCACTTTTGACTTCCATTTGAAAGAGTTTAATATCATGAGCACAAGCATACGCAAGAAGGATTCTTATAGACTCTAATCTAGCAACGGGAGCATAGGTATCATCAAAGTCTATACCTTCTTGTTGGTTGTATCCTTGAGCAACAAGCCTAGCTTCATTTCTAGACACGACACCATTTACATCTAATTTGTTTTTATACACCCATTTTGTTCCAATTATTTTTTGGTTTTTAGGAGGAAAGCAACAAATTGATTTGATTCTTCTTGCATAGCCATAACCCAACTTTCGTATTTTATAGCTTCTTGAATGTTTTAGGTTCTATAGTTGACACGAAACAAAAGAGACTACTTTGGTTTTGAACTTGAGACCTTAGAGTTCTTTCATTTAGTTTTCCTATGACCTTTCTACATGATGATCTTTAGACTTTTAACATTGATAATTTCGTGTTTAATAGTCCATCTTCCTTGCTTATGTTTTCTTTTTCTTTTATTTCTAGGACTTCACTTTCGATTAAATCGTAAATCGACAAGAGGTAAAAAGTTTTAGGAGGACTCTCGTCAAATTTGACATTTAAATACTCTTAAACTTTCATGGTTTCTTTATTTAGTATCATGTATGCTTTACTATTAGGAGAATATCCCAAGAAAATACCTTGATTGATTTTGGGTCGAATTTGGTTAGGTAGTCTTTTGTTTTAAGTATAAAACATTTACTACAAAAGACTCGAAAGTGTTCTAACGAATTCCTCGTAACAACTCGTATGGAGTTTTTCCTAAGAAAGGTCTAATTAAGACTCGATTTAGAATATAGGTGGATGTGTCGACGGCATTGCACCAAAATGTTTGAGGAATAGATTGCTCATTAATCATTGTGCAACTCATTTCTTGTAAGGTTCGATTTTTTGTTCAACTACCCCATTTGATTGTGGAGTACAAGTAGCCTAGAAATTGTGAGTAGCATCAAAAAGCTCGAATTGTACTTCATTATCAAATTCCGACCATGACCCGTTCGGATCGGCACAATAGGACTTCCTAGTTGTTTTTGAATTTTCTACTTAAGATTTCAAGTGATCAAAAGTTTCAGCTTTTATTTTTCAAAATCTAGTCCATGTATACCTAGAGTAACTGCTCACTATAACCAAGGTATAGAAGTTTTCTCTGTAACTTTGGATAATGACGGACCAAATAAATCAATATGTAAAAGTTCTAGACATTTTGATGTAAAACCATATTTTTAGCTTTATGACTAGCATCGACTTGTTTTTCGACATTACAATCATCACAAAAATGATGTTCGTATTTTAGTTTATGTAGGTTTCTTATAAGCTCTTTGGATGATAGCGATTGAAGAAGTCGCATATTGGCGTGACCCAATCTTCAATGCCATAAGGTCGAAGTATCATCCATAGAGGTGAGACAGAGGGCACTATTTCATACTGCTTTTAATATTTATAAAACTGAGATAAACTAGGATAAACACATGCTAACAGGCAGAGAACCCGATCAGATAAAGTAAAGCCTTAGGTAAATTCGAGTGTCGTCCCAAGAGAGTGGTGACCTTGAAAGAACTAAGTTGTTAAGAATTAACATAATTTGATAATGGTATGATAAAGTAGATAGAATTATTCTAAATACACAGAAATAAGAGTTTGGGATAAAGAGATAGAAGAGTGAAGCAACCAAGATTATAGATACAATTAATTCTCAATATTAAGGTTCAATATAGTGGGTGAAAATCGCCATACTCCTTTGGTCAATTCGTCTTAGCCTATGATTCTCGGATCCTCACCCGGATGAACAGGTCACCGGGATCATTCGATAATCTAATAGTAGTCATTAAGAGCCAAATCTACTAGATCTAGTCTATGGAAACCCGGTCGTTAGGAACTTGAATTTTTCTAAGATAGGTGATCGTTTGTTCGATTCGCACACAAAGAATGGTTGCACTATGGCCAATTCTTTCCATACTCCATAACCTAGTGAGTCGAGGTCGGGTTGGTCAATTCTCTCAACCCTCTAGATACTAACAAGCTTATAATATTACCGAGACTAGCGTTCTATGATAAGACTAAGTAGATGTCTATAAAGAAATATAGAGAAGATAAATAGCATAAATATAAACTTGAATTAATAACTTGAGATCATAGTATGCTTTCAAGAAAAACATAAAAATAATCGAAACTCGAATACAAAGAAAATCGTGAGCGAGAACTTGTTCCTCATGCTCTAAGCCATAAGTCTTCTTCCGTGTTTGATCACCCTAAACCCTAGAAAGGTTTGGGAAAGGAGAGATGATTTTTAGAAATGCGAAATGTTCGATTATTTATAGGCGTAAAACCTAGCTACGGCGTAACACTTATAAACGATTCTGCCGTAGTTCTTCATAACTTTGATGCTTATCCTTGGTTACGGCGTAACACGAGTGAAAGGTTACGCCGTAGTCTTCATAAAATTCCATATCATGATTTGTAGTCATATTCTGCGTAACTCTATTACTTTGTTCGCCGTATTCTTCATAGAAATGATTATGGCGTAACTTCATCACTTAGTTACGCCGTGGTCTTTAGTAAATGTGAGAGAAATCGTCCTTGAGCTCGAAATGTCCAAATACCGCTTTTCATAGTAAACAATTTACGAAATGAAATAAGAAGGAATAAGGATGATTCAAATAGCATTTTAAGCATAATATGACAAAAAAAAAGTGAAATTAACACTTAGAATATCAGGATAATTTGATGTTATCAGTAGACGCCATGTTTTCTAATACCTTTTCCTATAGTAATACCATTTTTTAAGCTTTTACTACCGGTTTCGCTAAAGAGAACGTTGCACTTTTTATCACATATTTGACCTATACTTAGTAGATTAAAGTTTAGGTTTTCTACGTGACACACGTCATTAATGGTTAAAGAATTGTGAGAGATTTTACCTTTTCCGATGATTTTTGTTAGATATTAGTTTTCACATACACATCAAACCATAACACAAAGTGGCGTATGGTGGAATTCTAGAGAGAAAGTTAGAGGTTTAGGGAACTTAGTGAGAGAAAGTGAAAGATATTATTATGAGCTCCAACTCTACCTTGGAAGGTAGAGAGTATTTATAGTCTTACATAAATCGCCACACATCGGGTCGTGGATCGGGCATACAGTGGTAAAGACCCGTCAGTCCTCCACGGTGTTACTTAACTAAATACTACTTAACATAAAGAACTACGACTACGAGCTTTCTAAAGATTACATATACTTGAGGTGACCGACTCTTTAATACCGGAATTTCTAATTCCTAACAATCTCCCCTAAGGAGGTCACCTCAATCAAGTACCAAACTTACATTGAATACAAATAGATATTACATTAACAATTGATCTTGCATTCTTGATGTAGTCCTTTGCTCCTAAGCTCGTAGTCATTGATTCTTCTTATTGCATGTTTGGATACTCCAAGTGGAGGTCTTTTCTTGATCCATGTGATAATAATTTTGAGCCATCATTTGAGATTATCGACTATCAACAATCTCGACACATCCTTTGTGGTGTTGGTAATATGTGATGTTGTGACTTTAGGACCGACATGCTCACATTACGGATCATGATATCTTCTTATCGAGTAGCGGAAGCATTTGTTGAATCATGATATTGGCAGCGTAATGGCGGAAGCTTGGAGTGAAAATATCGAGTCATTGATGCACTAATCATGATTTCTTTGAGTTGAATGTGTTAAGTGAGCATGCGGCTATGGATTGACCGCTTCATTCTAATCATTGCAAACGTCGGGCGTGCGCATACAACGATTAGCAATAAATCGCACGAAAGTGTCTTTGATCACTTCGTTGAATTGAGGTACACGGCCCACGGTTCCCGTTGATCGATACATGTCTTGCTGTGATCGTGTATAATTCGAAGAATTTCCTTGTGGGGTTTCGATTGCTATTGTTCTCAAACCGGAACATCTCAAAGAAGACAACACGGAGTGAGTGAACCGGTAATTTTAAGTCCAGCGATTGACGAAAAGTTATTTGAAAAACAATCGTGTATTGCTCAATAGAAATTGTTTTTGCAATACAACGAAGGTTTTATTGAAAATCAATTATCAATCATAAAAACACCTTTTGGTTTGAAAAATGATTACACGGTCGATGTCTTTGAATAAAAGAGTTGGTAAGCACAAAGACCGGTTTTCAAAGGTATCCGTCAATCCATAACACGAACGAGGATTGATTCAAGAGATTGAATCGCCCATTGTTTCATTCGGTTGTCACATGGTTGATCTATATAATAGATCTCACATGCCACCTACCGAGAGCTTGTTTGATGTTGGCTCGAAGGCTTTCCATCTTCATTGTGAATATGTATACACATCACTCGGATGTTACGGCAATACCACAAGGATAATCGTGGGACTCAAGATATAATCTCTCTTTCCACATTGTGTGAAGCAGAGTCTTCATTGAAAGTGTCCTAATGAGATTTATTGATGATCTCGTGGCTCTAGACTCAATTTTGTGCATATTTGGATCCTGTCTGGGAGACTAGGGAGAGGGTCTCCTTCTTCAATATCAACAATCTCTAAGAGAAAGTCGATAGATAATGTCGGTTCCCGTGAGAATGAAACAAGTCCTTTTAAGAGGAACTTGAGTGGTTTGGAAAGTTGAAGTGCGATCGTCCTTTGGGTCCATGACGTCTTGTCTTCAATACCGATGTTACCATCGGTAGCATATGAAGTGAACCCGGTTTACGCCCTAAGGTTGAATAAATGGAGGCTATTTGTTTTCACCCTTTCTCATTCAATTCTTTTAATTCTTCAACCCTTGATTGCTTACGAGACTTCATAGCTAGAACCTTGTTGGGTTTATTCCAAATTACTAGCTCGGTCTCGACCGCACACTTCCCATATCTCACTTTTCTCCTTTTATCATCATACCTAAGGACTTCTACACTAACTAGTGGATTGTCCTGGGTAGATCCCTCCGGCTACGGCGGATCATGGGAACAAAACCTAACCTTATCATCCTTATATCACCATACATAAAGTAAAGTTGGTAGGTCTTTTGGTATTGTTCATCGCCATATGGAACCAATTGAAAACCATTTGAAAATCAATTCGGATACTTATGATATATTATCAAAGCATTTTGTACACGAAATTGTTTTGATATTTTAAACGAGAACTCCCCTCGACATGTGCATCAAGTATTTCAAAAATTTTTGCACGGAGGCAAGAGAAAGAATTAACTTCTTTGATTACCATTTTCTAAAGATATCAACATCACTTCCCGCATCAAATCAAGTAGATAGAGCATTTCGGGAAGGATGAGGTTTCCATAAATTTGCTCCCCTCAATATGTGCCTCGAGGTTTGAAGAGAGTTTTGCACATACTAGAGGGAACCGCACATGAGATAAGTTGATCACATTTCAAATCATAGGTTTAAGATAGATGCTCCCCTCAACATGTGCATGGAAAATTTGAAATCGTTTGTCACATGTGGGAAGGATGACATGTACATCCTTATAAAACCATTTACCGAATTATCGGTTTAAATCCAATTTAAATCACACATTCTCCCGATCACAATTATCAAATCATTTGAGATTTGTGATCTCTTATAGATTTAAATTGATTTTGAAAGCTTTTAAGGAGAATTGTGACTTGATTATGAAAGCGTTTTAAGCGATAAGGATCGGATTTAAGACTTTAAACTCCATTGATAAAACATGCATGTACATCTTTTGAAAACAATTTAATGCCAAATAACTTTTTAATTTAATTAAAATCATTCTCCCCTCAATCAATGACATAGGTTGTTGATTGAGAGATAGAGATTTTGACAAATAAGTCGATGATTATCAAAAATAGAGATCGAGTTATTTTTCAAAGCATTTAGTTTTCAGAGATAAATGTTTATAGAATCGAGCATGGAATTTTGAAAACATGATAAAACATGGCTCGTTCTTTCTTTTAAAACCGGGTTATTGCACGAAGATGACAATAAGCCATTGTTTCTCTTTCTCCCAAAAATATTTTTGATTTTTAATTTTTGATTTTTTAGGCGTTCGGTTTGAGAACAGCTAGAACATTGCGAAACCACATCAAGGAGATTCTTAGAATCCTACGATCACAGGCGATGCTTATCTGATCGATCAGCGGGAACCGTGGGCGTGTACCTCAATTCGACGAAAGTGGTCAAAGACACTTCGTGTGTTTTATTGCTAGCGTTGTTTGCGGTACACTTGACGGTTGCGGTGATCGAATTGAGGAGTCAATCAAAGCCGCATGCTCACGGCATCCACACTTAATTGAAGAAATCATGAGCGGTGCATATCTACGAACACGGCTCGATATTTCTATACTATGCTTCTTCTGTTCTTGCAAATATCATGAACGATAAAGCTTCCGCTACTCGATGGAAAGATGTCATGATTCAAAAGTGTGAGCATGTCGGTCGAAAGTCACAACTTCACATGATGGCAACACAATAAAGGGTGATCCAGATTTCTTGTGGTGGTGATCTCTATGAAAGCTCGAAGATCATCAAAGATGTGGATCAGTTTAAGGCCTCCACTAAAAGTACAAATCGGTCACGGACTTTGAAGAATCACTACTAATGCACAAATATCGTTGAAATGAAGAATTGAAGTCTCGAGCTCAAGAACAAAGACAAGAATAGAATGCTAGGATTCAAAATGTAAAAGAATGGGTGACCTCCCTTGGGGAGATTGTTAGGAATTAGAAAATTCCTTAGTGAAGAGTCGGTCACCCCAAATGTTATCTAGCTTAAGTTAGCTCGTAGACTTGTCGTTATTTACGTTATTTAGTAGTTAATTAGTCAATTTGTAGCGTAGAATAGTGTAGTGCAACACCGTGGAGGAAGGACGGGTCTTTACCCACTGTATGCACGATCCACGATCCGATGGGAGGGCGTATTTACTTGTAAATATAAATACCCTTCCATCCATGGAAGGGTGGTGCTCATAATCTAATATTCCATACTTTGAGTAATTTTTTTTTTTTTTTTAATTTTAATTTTTTAATATAAAATTCGAACAATATCTAAAGTCCGTGTCATTCTTTGAATGACAACATCAAGACCGTAGATATTATCGAATCGAGAGAAACATGACAAAATGACAATATTTTTGAATATTTTAATTTTTCAAATTTTATGGATTTTGAAAGTTTTATATTTTTCTATTTGATTTTTGAAGGTTTTATAATTTTATATTTTGTTTTAAAAAATATTTACAAGAGATAAATTAGTTTAAGAGGATGATGAAATGAGTACCGAGATACGAGATATCGTTCGTACGTTGTAGAAGAAAGGAATCAACATCTCTTAAACTTTCACCACCAAAGCATTGAGGCTTTTTAAGAAAAATCGTCGAACATGAGCCTTCACAATTTGAATCTTTGGTAGCTTCCCCAAATCGACAATCATCGAATAACGACCATTTCCTAAAGTAGAAAGCGAATATAAGCGGTCTCATTAAATGAAGCTCGGCACCGAAAAACCGAGAACACGAAGTAACAAGTTGAAGCATTGATCGTCTCGGTGATTATCAAATCCGGAATAAGCGATGAAGTCCGATCACATGAACACATTGTCGTCCCGATGTGCACATTACTCTTGAGATTGACCGTTGTCAATTCGGGAACAATACATCAACATCTTCATTTAACCAAGTGCATTCGGTTATCTCCCATATAACCAATCAGCCCATAATGTACACACGTACCGACCGTAGTAGAGACAACGACATCACGATGGCGGTTGAATCACCGATCTCCTCTGCGGATGTAAACTCGGAATAGCGATTAGGCTCGATCATGTGAGTATGTTGTGCGACCTAATGTATACATATCTCTCCCGATGGTTGCAATCTCGCCGGAATCATAATTACATAGTGTACATGAAGCACTTACTGGAAGCTCTTTATCGTAAATCATATAGATGATGTCGATCGACAATATCATCTCACGTTCCAAATATTCTTCTCATACTTCTTCCTACTTAGAGCTAAGATAACACATACCAAAAGTATCCGAGACCACTTCCCCAAATGGTATAATATATCCTTCCCCAAATAGTTGGAATAATACACCATAAGCTATGAGTAAACCTTGAGTATCTCTACGGTTATGACATTTGTCTTTCCGGGATTACTTCAATAGAGAAGAACACAATTAGCTCAAATATATCTCGTGAGAATCAATCACTCTGAAACTCTCTCGACTATCTTTATCAACCCATAATCAACCCATATGAAGACAATTTGTAGTGACCATTGTTGAAGAAAACCCGATATACCAAACTTGAAAGCGAAGTCGAATTCCCGGCATTTGTGTCTTAAGCTTGCACTTAAAGATGGAAGAGCGATTATCGAGAATCTATGCTTCAAGCAAATCTCTAAGTACTACTACTTAACCAAAGTATGAGACTTTAACACCTCTGCGATTATCCACAATGTCATTTTAGGTGTGTCATCGAGTAAAACTACGTAACTCCTTAAAGTGATAGTTAACGGATTTTCAACCATCCATCCCGACAATTGGTAACTAGATAAACCAAGTCTTTAACTTAAAATTCTTAGACCCGAGCAAGTTATCAAATAAGAACACGCCTTTGAAATTTAACTTCAATCTCAAATAAGTGATAATTGATTAACTCAAGTAATCGACTTGTGTCAAATGCCCAACACGTGAATAAGCGTACAACGGATGTACGTCGATCCACCGAATGAACCGGAACAAATGATTTCTCGACATTAATGCATTCTTCCTAAAGGTATACATGGAGACCGATCCGGAAGATTCACCACAAATTTCTTGGTGAATGAGGTAGTCATTTTCCTTAATATTCATGTGGTTGATTTATAAGCGTACAATGAGAGGAACAATAATTCGTAAAGATTTGGCAAAGGAATACCAAAGAGCGGATCATTATCCATGAAAACAATCCGTGAAGATTTGGCACAGGGAATACCAAAAGCGGATCATTATTCAATAGTGCAACTTACAATATCATGATAGTCATTATAAGCGCCTTGTGAAATAAGCGGAGATAAGGTTTCTTGAGAATTCCAAGAAGTACTTCTTAGATGGTGAACCAGTTGAGTCAATAGAAACGAGCATGAGCTTGAGTGGATGATCAACATTCGTTGAAGGTTGAAAGTACTCATTAAACATATCTTTGAAAACAATGAATCCCAAACATTGATTCCCAATTATCCTTAGTAAGTGAAGCATTAGGCGTTGGAGGAGAGTCATCAAAAATCAAAATAATGAATCCAGGTTATCCATAGTATATTCACTCTTCATCAAAAGAATATACACTCATCATCATCAAAAATAAAGTCATATAACCATTATTCAAACATCCATCATCATGTAGTATATTCACTCTTCTCCCCTCAAAATTGCATCCGAAGTTGCCATTTTTATTTAACAAGTGAATAGAGTATACACCAATGAACATAGATCCACTTGATGATTGAATGGCGTGGAAAAACATGAAGCTTGTTGATGAAGAATGTAGATGAGTATAGCCATTCATGAGAGAATTTCTCTTTAGTCGAAGATAAAGCGCCTGAAGAGCGTACACTTTTCTTTTCTTTGAAGAACGGGCTGAAGTGTTATCTGCAGACACCATAATGATGAAGTACGAGGCACGGGCGATTTGAGCAGACGTCATTGTTAAGAGCCCAGTCATATGTTTAGAGTCACCGAATCTAAATACCAAGGGACGATTTATGCGACTGGTTTGGACAATGACGAAGCGCAGAGAATTGAAACATTGGATCCCCACGTCTTTGATGGGTTCCTTTTGGTTAGCACAACCGGTCTCGAATCATGAAACCCTAGATGCAATGGCATTATCCACAGGAGTGAACTAGTAGAAGCATCGGACTTAGTCAAATGACATTTTGTGCTTAATGGGATTATTCTACCGGTTGGCTTCCAAACCTTATGAGCACTATTCTAGGCATAGTGGATCTAGCTAAGGGGTAAGGTTTTCCATTCGTTAATATTCGACACTGTGGGCTTCCTTTGAAATCCTACATTTGTAAACACATTCCCTGTAGGTTTCAAGATTGCTTAATCTGTTTCGCTCTCAAACTTTCTTAAGCGGGTTATGAATCTTAGACCTCGGAAATAACACATCACATTTATCATGATTACGGAAAATAAACATTTTTACATGTTTTGCGACGACATGAGGCCTCGAATTAATTTGATGAAGCTTAGAGCTAATACTAGAACTAACACGATTCTTTTGTTCAAATCAAACTTCTTGTTCCTATGGTGTTCTTTCACTTCCTTATCATGATCACTTTTAGTTTGCGTAATCCTATCCTTCTTTGCATTGCTTCTAGGTTTTGACCATAAACTTTAGTGTCAATCTTAACATTTGTAGAAATAACGATGGGAACATTACATGGCTTCACTACTTTCGCATTCACGGTCTAGAAGTCTTTGGGATCTAAATTTCTAGGAGGCACATCAAGGTTGCTTGCTTGAAATTTGACATGGAACAAGGCATATCGGGGTCACATGCTTGGCTTTAGGCATAGAACAAGGCACAACTATTCTATCTCGCCTATTGCTAGATTTCGGACTTGTGACAATTACATACTCTAAGAGTTCTGAGATCGTTTGGCATCCATGCGAGGCATAGGCTATAGTACTATCAAAGGTTTTCTAATCTTTCATCTTCAACAATCTCATGGAGACCCTTCAAACTGTCCTTAAGGTGTGAGAGATATGCTTTATGTGCAAGTTCATTATTCCTAATGGGCGGGGAATATATAACATATCGATAGCATATTTATCTGGCGAAACCTTAGGAGCAGTATTTGCAATTGGGGATTGGCAACTTTCCTTTCACCTCACGCTTGATTCTCAATATCGTTAAGTAAAGTTATCTTTTCAATTTGTTTATCATGATTAACTTTAAATGAATCACATAACTCTTTGTTTTGATCATTAACCTTTGAAATTTGACTTTAAAACAATCATTTTCCTTTTGCAAGTTATCAATTATGTTTTGAAGTTGGAAATTCGAGAATCTAAAGGTGGAGGCATATGGGAACCAGTCACATCCTTCTTTTCACCTTTCGGTTGTGAAATTTGGGCTTTCAATTTTTGATCGTGTTATAATGAGCTCGAATTTGTTCATCACGTTTTCTAATTTCAAAAGCGCATCAAACTCGGGAGCATCGAGGAGGATGTCTTGATATTTGAGGTTTTAACATTTTCTTTGAGATGTTGATGTTTTAAGTGCAAAGCAAGATGTTCAACTTCTAATTTAGAATAATGTTTGACCAAGTTATCATGATCATCTGTTCTATTTTCTCATGCAATTTTGAATTTGTTGTTTCAAGCTCAATGACACGATCATGGGAGACTTTCGAGCAACGGATAATTCATGAAATTGAGAAGCATTAATGGAACAATTTGTAGCGATGAAAAACACATCTTGAGCAATACATTGAAATCGATTCTCATTCGATGTATGCACGTTCTTCCTCTCAATCTCATTATATTTTAATTCTCTCTCATAATCACTAACCTCAACAATCATTGCATCAAATTCCTTTTCCATTTCTTTAATGTCTCGAATTCATTCCTTTTTAAGACTCTCAAAATGATCTTTTAGTTGTTTAAAGAAAGGCATGACTTGATTAAATAACATTCTTTAGTTTGCTCAAAACCCTTTCTCCTTGATAATACCGATGGGTGTGATCTTTTCTTGCAAGTTTTCTCAAAATCAACAAATAGTTGAAAGATAACATATTGACTAATTAAGGTCTTGCTTTTAGTGGCAATTGTTCTAGGAACAAGATGCATTGGTGTATTCGGAGGATACAGATCGCTCTAGGCATTTTCCTAAGGGAGGGTTCGTTACAACAAGATTCTCGCTTTTGCTTATCTAAATCCTTTTCCGAATACTTGTTCGGGGGTTAATAGAGTGCGAGGCTTAAACTTGTTCAAGGAGATCCAATTTTCTTTAGTGTAATTATGGGGTTTGATCGTTATGTTATTCTTTTTACACTCGGGATCTTCTAACTTATTCATTTTCTCCTAGTGACTTCATCGATTTCTTATCTTCCTCGGTGCACTCAAGCAACTAGGTTTACTGCCTAGGCTTAAGGATTTCATTACCATCATAAAGCACCTTATGAGCATTTCTATCCTTTTAATTACCTCTGGTTTGGTTCCTCAACAAGGGGATGCTATGCTTATCGCTTAAGACTCGATGCTTAGTGATCATGTGAGCGGTTTGAATGGTATTCCTTGTACGTACAACTTATTTTCAAGCTTGTTTTTCAAAGTTTTAGATTGGAAAAATCATTCAAAGTTTTGATTCCTTAGCCTTGAATTCTTGCTTAAGCATTTTAACATTTTCTTGAAGTTCGTGTTTTGCTTAGCAGTTTTGGAAAGCTTTTCTTGTAAGGAGTTTAACTCTTGTTTTAATACTTCTTCTCTAAAATTACTTTTCTAATAATTATGCGCATTTGGATATCCATCTCACGCTCACGAGTGGTAAGTTCAAACTTAGCACGTTGTTAGTATATGGCAACTTGATCCTTATAGGTATTGAGTTCGGTGGTCAAGGAATCATCGAGCACAAATGCGGTGTACTCATGCAATTCATAATCATCATTTTGAGAAGAAGATGCATACCTAGGTCTGCGAAACTTTCATGCAACTTTCCTCTGCATTAACGTGCACGAGGTTGTGGCGGTGCATCTCTATCTTAGGTACATCAGAAGCTTCCATGGGCGTTCCTTTGCATTAGCTTGCATGGGTTGTGGTGGTGCAACTCTCTCTTGTGAACATGAGCATGAAGATTCTATTTTAGCATTGTCCGACTCATCATTATTTGTTTTCTCTAACATTACGCATTCAAGAACACCCGATTCTTCCACATATACATTACCCAACTTATCACAACAATCTCTCAATTGCACGACACTCATTCACTTTTCATCCTTTTGTGCGGTTTCCTCAATGTACTTTTCACATTATCCATGAGTTGGATAAATGTCTCAATGAATTCACAATTTCCATTCCAAGTATGTTTTGAAGGAAATTCGGTCAAGTGTTGATCGTGTCTATGAATATTCCCAGCGATGAATGGTGAAATTGTTTATAGATTACTTGAAGAGCTGACTGGAACCATCCTTTGAACTTCTTCATTGGTAAGTTGCGACTTTAAATGCTCTAAGTTCAACAACAAGCTTCTTGTCAATGTAGGTAAGTCTGGCGGAAAAGAGCACTACATGTTCGATCCCACTATGGATAACAAGCGTATGAGGTGCGGATGAAGTAGTTGATAGGGCTCAATCTTGCATTCCATTTGTATGGCATTACATGGGAGGTGCAATTCATTCTCATTGTACTCGAACATGAAGATCTCACATCCTCGTTGTTTAATTCAAACATCTTTAATCGTTCGATGTAGCATCCATTATCATTATTATCCGACATCATACAATTTAAGCATACGAAATCACTTTGGGTCGATGAGAGTAAGACATGATGTGGTAGAATGCACGGATTTTACAAGTCTATGATTTAAACCAGAAATAGAATCTTCATGAGATTTTACTAAAATCAAGACCAAACCGTTAAGCAATGACCAATGGAATGTGTTAAGGCGGTGATGGATCGACACAATGATAGACAATTGTGTGTTAGGTCTTATGATTGTTTGTGGGATAAGCGGAGATGTTGTTTGGTTGTGATTTGGGTTGGTTGTTGCGATTTTATGGAGAAATTTAGGTCTAAAACTTAAAAGCTCAATAACTTCCTTTGAGAGAGGATTTGGGCCTCGAAAAATTCGTTTCACGACATTGTGGTGAAACCTCACAATATTCAACTGTTCGGTCGTTTTGTGGTATTTATTTGAAAGATTCTGGATCAAAAGTTATGGCCGTTTGAAGTTTTGGCGTAAAAGTCAACTTTGGTCAAACCTCTTCTTCGTAAAAATCAACCAAGTCGCTGAAGATAATGCACCAAGTCGCTAACACCTAATTGCTACACCACCAAGTCGCTAAAGTCCTAAGTCGCTAGACAAATGCAAGTCGCTAAGTAGTAACTCGCTAAGCCTCAAGTCGCTAGCAAAATTTTGGCGACAATTAAGCTACACAAGTCGCTAAAGATTCAAGTCGCTAAAAGCAACTCGCTCTGGACCAAGTCGCTACCACCAAGTCGCTACCGTAGTGGAGAGTCCACTACTTGTCTTGATGTCGCTAGGTCTAAGTCGCTAGCTCCAAAGCGTAACTCGCTACAAAATTGTGAAGCAAGTCGCTACGAAGAAATAAATCCAGTATATCAAGTCGCTAGCAAGAAAAACCACATAAACATCACTTTTAATCCAAAACAACCCAACCACGATGATTCAAGCTTACCAAATCAAAACCTAAACACTTGTGATGATTCTAAACATAAAAGTACTATCAAAATCCAAACTTTAACACTAGAAATCACCCGAATGATGCAAAAACCACTAAACTTTTCAAACTCAAAACCACCTAAAACCACTAGAAATCCAAAGATGTGCAAGATATGATCTAACCATGGCTCGATGCCAATTGTTAGATATTGGTTTTCACATACACATCAAACCATAACACAAAGTGGCGTATGGTGGAATTCTAGAGAGAAAGTTAGAGGTTTAGGAACTTAGTGAGAGAAAGTGAAAGATATTATTATGAGCTCCAACTCTACCTTGGAAGGTAGAGTATTTATAGTCTTACATAAATCGCCACACATCGGTGTGGATCGGCATACGGTGGGTAAAGACCCGTCAGTCCTCCACGGTGTTACTTAACTAAATACTACTTAACATAAAAGAACTACGACTACGAGCTTTCTAAAGATTACATATACTTGAGGTGACCGACTCTTTAATACCTGGAATTTCTAATTCCTAACAATTTTGCTTTTACTATTGCCGAACACCACTTTTCCTCCGTTAAAGGATTCGTATGTGGAGAGCAACGCTTTATTACCGGTCATATGCCTTGTGCACCCGCTATCCTTGATCCATTCATCTGGATCCAAGTCTACCTTTAGGCACACCTAAGACAATAAACAACTCAAAACTTTGGTCCCCATTTTTTTATGGGTCCATTGACGTTATACAATTCATTCATATGATGCATGTATGAAAATGGTGTAAAAGCATTCCAAGGTACGTAGTTTTGGAATGAAAAACCATTTTGTGAGTTGTGATTCCAGCCCATTTGATTATGGTTACTTTTAGGAAAAACATTATTTGACCTTTTTATCGACTTGTTTAGTTTGGTCAACAATTGTTTTTCAATAAACCTTGACCTTGTTTTAAAGAGGGTGGTTGTTTAACATTCCTAACAGTACCATTGGGTGTTTTCTTTTTATTAACGAAAACCAATTCGGTTCTAGAAGAGATGCTTGCATTATTTTCAGCATTTGCTGCTGCTGATTCCCGGATCCCTTCGTTTGCACTAGCCGGATCCCTTTTCAAAGGATCTACCGGATCCGACACATCAGTAGTTGCTTTTTTAGTTGATTTAACAAATTTTGTTTCCTTAACTTCGCTAGTTGACGCAATATATTCCTGTATACCTAGACCCTTTTGATTATTACCTGTTTTAACACTATCAAGTATTGTATCAAGGTAATTTGTGCTTAGTCTAGCAATTTTAGAATCAAGGTGATCAACCAATGTTTGAAGTTCTACACAAAGTTTGCATTCATCACTTACTTACTTTCCTTTTTTAGTCTCTTTAATTTTTCTTTTAGTTCAAAAACTTCTTTTTCTAAAAGTTCATTTTTAATTTTCAAAAGTTTATTACCTTGAGACTAATTTTGCAAAGTTTGTTATATTCTAGGTGTAAGGACTCATCATCTAGAGATGAACTACTATAGTAAAGGGAGTCAGAACATACCTCGTTGGAGTCCTTGGCCATGAGAAAAATCTCGTCCTTCTCTTCTTCACTCATTCCCCATGAGCCGCTTATGAACGCCTTTTGTTTGTCGCGTTTAGGACATTCACCAATGAAGTGATTTGGATCCCCGCACTTGAAACATTTGCGCTCATCCTTCACCTTTTTATCATCTTTTCTTTTCCGCAAACCTTTCTTGTTATCATAGGGTTGCTTGCCATACCTACCTCTTATTTGTAGTTTTCAAAATCCATTTTGATCGAAAAGTTTTTAAAATACAATTTACTTTAAAAAAAATTCAAAACCTTTCTCTTGATTCCAATTGTGGAAAACTAGAAAGGGTGGTTGAATAGTTTTACCGATTTAAATTTTGATTTCAAATATTTGGATTCAAGCTTATGTGAAATCTTGTGGATGAATAGATAGTACCAAACAATAAATAAAGTAAATAAAGAATGCAAGTAAATTAAGAGATAGAAAGTAGCGACACAAGTGATTTATAGTGGTTCGTCTACAATGACACCTTCCTTGCCCTACTCAAATTCCCAAGTACCCCACTCGAGAGTTCAACACAATGTCAACAAGCTCATTCAAATCGGCGGAGAAGCCTTACAACGTCACTTACACTTTTTCCCGTACAAAGCTAAATACTGAGTTCTTCCACGACATAGAACCAAACCTTTACACAACTATTAAACAACAAATATGTGAAATATGAAATACAAGATAAGCTACTGAAATCTTGTGAATGGACAAATCAATCAAGGACCCTTTGCTTTGATGACTTGTATGAGTATTGTGATATCGCCTTCGTGAAGGACCTAAAAAAGAATCACAACAAAGAGAGAAGAACTACAAGAATGATCAAGTGATCCGAGGTTAGAAGTGTGAGATAATGTATGAGAGATTTGTAAGAAGAAGGGTGGGAAACAATGGAGACATAGCTCACTAGTTCACCCGGATCCAACGGATCCCTAACCCAAAGGATCCGGCCAGTGTAATTCGAGGGATCCGGCCTCTGGGTCAGTTAAGTCCGGATTTTGGATACCAAACCGGGTTATAGGTTATGGGTTGTGGACCATGGGTCATGGACTTTGGATCATGGATACCCAAGAAGATACATTGTACCTAGTCAATGGGTCATGGGTCATCGACTTTGGGTCATGGATCATGGATAATACCCAACATGATTTCATGCATGATGTCATGCAATGGGTCATGGGTTATGGATCAAGCTCCATGGGTATGGGTCATGGGTCATGGTTTTTACCCAACCTATTACATGTTTTATTACAACAAGTTTTTATTACAACATATATGTAAATAATCAAATGTATATATTTTTCAAGACAACATGCATTCTTAGAATTACACTTATGATAACTTTATATTTGTTATTAACAAAACTTAACGAGATCGCTAAATATAAACAAACGTTTCTACGGTTTATTTGTATTAACAATGATGATGTTAAGAAGAAGAGAGCTTTGGATTAATTTAGCTAAGTTGTTCAATGATAATAATGCTAAAAGAAATTCACATATATGGAGAAAACCTATGCAGCAGTCATAGCAGCGCTTTCAGGTTAAGTTATGGAAGTTTCGTTTTTTTTTCGGGGAAGCCAACCAAGCAAGCAAATATTTTCTACGATCAGGTATTGTTCCTATTGGATTAGCTGCTAGTGGGAATCAATTCTGTATTATCGCTTTCTCTTCTTTTCAGTCCCTCATCCATGAATGTGACTTCCTTGCTGGAAGGTCTCCTACATATAGAACTATAAATAAATGCTTGTAAGGTCTTTGGTCACTCCTTGGTAGCATGTCCTAAGTCTAAGGAGCAGGTGACCCCTGATCCACCTGAGGGTGGTAGAAAGGCTACCTCTGAGGGCGATTGGATTAAGGCATAGAAAAAGGGAAAGGGAAAGATGTTCTAGATAACATAGTTTCTAATTTGCCTCTCTCTTCATAAGAGTGAGGGTTTTGAATATTAGTCTTGTTGTCCGCTTTGAGCATGAGAGGATTTCTGATTGTTTAAAGGATCCTGTTAGCAATGCTCCTATAGCCTTCAACAATCAGGGTGAGTAATCAGCTTCTTCTTTATGGTGAAGGACCTTCTAACTCGGAAGTAAGGTCACGATACCCTGGTGATCGACAAGGATCTTTACCTTGTTATAGGTGAGCATTCTGAGAGGAAACCCGCTTTGGCCTTTTCTACTCCCACTAGGATTTCGTTAGGGGGAAGCTCTGAACCCCTCACTCTTTCTTCGGACCATAAGCCTTTGGGTGGTTGGTAAGGTTGTCGACTCTGAACGAATGATTTTATGTGAAGAAGTGGTGACTATTATAAAGAATTTTTATTAAACAAATGTTAGTAGTAACGGCAAAAAACTTTTTGGGCCAACCTGACCAACCTGTTTTGACCCGTCAAACAACCCACCCCACCTGTCTTGCCATCTTTGAACCATAAGTAAAAACTTTATAAATGTCTGAGATACTTGATAAATTGTTGAAGAAGCTTTGTTCAAGAGCATCTTTCAATATTCACCTCTTTACCATCTGCTATGTCAAGCCTGAGATAATAATATCATGTGGTATGAATATAATCATCTTGGTATGTTTTAAAGCATGTTTATCTATAGGCCTTTACTAAGGTATGTTTAATCTTATCAATAGAAAAAGGGTTGCATGCACTCACAATTAAGCCATTTGACATATAAAACTGAAGTTAGTGACCATAGCGATGTCGACGATCAATCTATTCCAACGAAAAAGAGTGTTAGATATTGTGACTTCATCTCCTAAGGGCAGTTTGGTAATATTAGTACTAAGGGTATTTTGGTCATTTTTGGTAGTATCTTAAGAAGTAAGAATTAGTATGTCGGTTGTTTTTGTATGTCGGTTTTCTCTTATATATAAGAATAGTAGATAGGACTTTGTATTTTAACTTCATAATTTTGCTAATGAAATACAGCACTTTTGCTCCAATGTTACGATCTTGTTCACCTTTTGCACTGCACATGTTACGAACTTTGCTCTGCTACTTTGCCCTTGAATATCCCTCTTAGATCCTAACAAATTGGTATCAAGAGCCACTCGATCGATTGAAGCAAGCTGCAACCGGTTTCGGTTTCCGATTGACATCATGTTTTGGTTGATTTCGAGAATTAATTTCTTGACCTCATGTGTTTTTCGTTTGTGTTTTGTGGCTACTGATTCGATTAGTTGAAGATATCAGGTTTGTGAGTTGGGATTTTTCCCTTTGTTCAATCGTTTGTTGCTTGTGCTAGTTTGATAAATTGAAGGTGTTAGTTGATTGGGATTAGAGATAATTAGAACTTGTGTGTTGAATCGATCAGTTGGTGAAGAGATTGTATAATCTCTGTTTTTTTTTATCAATTAGTTGATTGTGATTTAGAATAATCAGAATTTGGTTTTGTGGATTGACTGCTTGTTGGGTTTTATACTTTGGTTTGTTTCATAGCAGTTAATAGAGCAATTGTTTGTTATTTAGTAGTAAAACCCATTTGGATAAAATATGTCTTCTCAAATATCATCATCGTTAGTTAGTATTGAGAAGTTTAATGGCAAAAGTAACTTTAGTTTGTGGCGAATTAAAATTCGAGCCTTATTGAAACAACAAGGCATTTGGGCGCCTCTAGCGGTCCCAAACCGGCGATATGACGGATCAAAATATGCCTCACAAGATGAAAAGGCCCATTCCACTATTTTGCTATCTTTATCGGATGAGGTTCTTTGCGAGGTTGCGGATGAAGAAAGCGGCTTCCGTGTGTGGAAGAAGTTAGAAAAACTTTATATGACAAAGTCGTTGGCGAATAAGTTGTTATTGAAGCAACGTTTGTTTTCGCCGAATGAGAGAAGGTTCATCATTAAAAGATCATCTTGATGCATTGAACTCGATTTTGATGGACTTGAAAATGTTGAAGTCAAGATTGATGATGAAGATTTGCTCTTATTCTCTAGTATCGTTACCTCCTCGTTTGAAAACTTTGTGAACTCCTTCGTCGTTGGTAAAGACACTATCACATTAGAAGATGTACGATCCGGTTTGCATTCCCGAGAGCTTCGTCATCAAGCATCGGGAACTTTGGAATCTCAACCTGTCGGCTTATCAACTATAAGTCGTGATAGGGGTCACAATCGATTTGAAAAGGGTAAAGATAAAGGTGGAGCATCATCAAGTTCTCGAGGTCCCAATCCTAGAGATATTTGTAATTATTGCAAAGAGGAAGGCTATTGGAAGTACAATTGTCCTAAACTTAAGGAAAAAGGTCAGGTAGCGGTCGTTGCTAAAGACGACTCGGGTTCAGATTGTGAGGTGCTTTGAATGTTTGACCGTAATCCTTATTATATAAGTGGGTCATTAGAATTTGAATTTTGGTATTTGCATTTGAAGATAGATTTGGTGTTTGAAAACTTGGTTATAATCAGGTCGTTTGAATTTTGTTCAATCGTTTGGAATTTGTCAGCCTGAAAATTTGGATCTTCGTTTGTCAGGCTTTTGAAGTTTGTTGCCTGAATTTGATTGTCGCTGGTGAAGATCGTTTGAGCCGATTGGTTTGTTCGGTTAGCCATTTTGAATTTTTCGGCTAACATTTGATTGTTCGTTTTGAAGTTATCGGCATTTGCTTTGGATCGATTTTGTTTCGGATAGCTTTTGGGAATCGATCGTTTGATTTGAAATTGGCTAGTATCTCTAGCCTTTGGAACTTTGAATTAGATATGGTGTTACTTAGGAGTTGAACTCAAGGTGGAGATTGTTAGATATTGTGACTTCATCTCCTAAGGGCAGTTTGGTAATATTAGTACTAAGGGTATTTTGGTCATTTTTGGTAGTATCTTAAGAAGTAAGAATTAGTATGTCGGTTGTTTTTTGTATGTCGGTTTTCTCTTATATATAAGAATAGTAGATAGGACTTTGTATTTTAACTTCATAATTTTGCTAATGAAATACCAGCACTTTTGCTCCAATGTTCTGATCTTGTTCCTGCTTTTGCACCTGCACATGTTCTGAACTTTTGCTACTGCTACTTTGCCCTTGAATATCCCTCTTAGATCCTAACAAAGAGGATAAATCTTTAAAAAAAAAAAAAAAAAAAAAAAAAAAAACTTTTAAATAAATGAATGAAAACCAAAAACTCAAAGAGGGTTAGTAGGTGGAGAAACTTACCGCCTCGAGCCAACATTGTAAGGCAAGCTTATGAGCCTTTTTATTTTTTGAAAAGCGTTTTCCCATAAAAGTTTAGCAAAGCTTGAGAATTAGATTGGTGATCATTTGAAAGTATGCTTCTAATGTTTTTAAAAATCATGTACCTTTGCAGCTCGGGTTCTTGCTCTTGACCAACGGGAAACAACAGTTTCGGGTTTCTCGACTTCAAAGAATGATATTGAGCTGCATTTTCAGCTGGGCAAAATCTAATAACTTCTACCTACATAAATATGATGAAAATTTACGTAAGAAAATTTATCAGAAGTATTTTGACAAGAAATCTGTAATCTTTCAACCTGCAAACACTTTTTGTCAATTACGGAGTAATTTTTTTATAAATACCAGAATGCAGTTAGTTACAACTAAAAAAAACAATATTTCTAAAATAATAAGCAGACATTTAAATAATTTTTTTTATGTACATTAACTAATGACTTTGGGTCTGTGGGAAAGTATCCTATTATACTAGTGTTATTATTATGAAAGCCTTTGGGCTTTGATATTAGTGATAAGCCAAGCCCGTTTAATGTTTTGTATCTAGAACAATTCATTAGAAATTATATATTGTAATATTGTGTTTAATTAATAGATAAGCAAATCATAATTGTAATATGATATCAAGAGCAAAATCGATCATCTCTTAATTTTTCTCTCTATCTCTTCCCTTCTCAGTCTATCTCCAATCGTTCTTAAAAAAAAAAAAAAAAAAAAAAAACAACTCAAAGAAGAAAAGATTAATTCCTCATATATATCATTCATTGGTTTTGGTTGGGTTGTACACATGTGGAAAGAAAACAACTTCAAATTTTTTGGTCCCTGTTTAGGGATCGAAAAAAACCCGAACCCGATAGGAAAATCCGAAACCCGAACTAACTGGGGCGGGGCGGAGCATGCTAATCGGGTTATGGGCGGGGTTGGGGCTTAAACAGGGGTTTTAATTGGGTTTGGAGCGGGGAATCCTCGCCCCGCCCCGCCCCACCCGAATAATATATACACATATACAAATATATCTATACCTATATAGTATTTTGTTAGTACTAGTAAAAAAATTACTCTAATATTATTAGTTTTTTATCTTTGTAAAATTGCATAATTGTGATTATAAAAACTCGTTTATTTTTAAGTTTTGTTTTTTATGTAATTATCATATTTATGTATATTAATATCGTTGAAAACTTAATAAGGCTTGTTTGTAAATTATTAATAAGTTTTTAATTCTTCAAGTTATTGCTAACGGTTTAAAATTTGGTCAAGAATTGAACAAAAATAAACCTCGATAAGATCCCGGTTAATACTGGCGGGTTGCTTGCCGATGAGGTCGGGCGGGTTTGGGGAGAACTTTAGTGTCGGGTTTGGGGATGGGGATGGCCGCCGCCCAAAACCCGCCCGTTGCCATGCCTATCCACATGCGTGGTTGCATCGGCGCACATCGAAAATAATAATAATAATAATAATAATAATAATAATAATAATAATAATAATAATAATAATAATAATAATAATAATAATAAAATCCTATTTATTATTATTATTATTATTATTATTATTATTATTATAAAACATCACTTCATTAGAAAATCATAGGAAATTAAAAGAAATTAGTGGAAAGCAAAGAACTAGCTGGCTCACTCTCTGTGATAAAGAAACAAACCATACTAAAATATAGTTGGCACCACGCGCCAATATCTTGAGTGACCGAGAACTTTCGGATTCGCTGGCAGGGTCGCGCCTCCTTCTCGAGTTCGCTAAGCGAAGAGAAGAGAAGGATGAACCCATATCCAATATCGGTAGCATTTGGTTTCGTGTTTGACACGTTTGCGTTGTGGAGCTTCAACCATGCACGCCCGCCACAAAGTCGGTCATACCGGTTTGCGTCAAGGCGATGACCCAGAAGATCAACACACACATTCGGGCCTCTCCACGAGTATAGTAACAAGTCATTTGGGCGTGGGTGTTTGACCCTCTCTCGAGAGCCGATATCAACTTCTTCTGAGGCGAAACCCTACCCGGGAGGCGGATATCGTGAGTATCACGCACCACATTATGTCGATGTTTAATACCAATAATACCTGCGCATGATACGGCATGATCCGCATAGATATCACCCGTGAAAACCTTGGAACAAGCAGAGCATGGCATCTGAGTGGAGAAAAGGGGAACACCTAAACGATAGCATAAAACGCACCGGTAGGTTTTAGCATTCATAGCATTCATATTATTATTATTATTATTATTATTATTATTATTATTATTATTATTATTATTATTGTCCCACGTGCTTTTAGTGCCATGACTATCCAGGATCCAACATGAAATATGGACACAGGTGCATCATCTCATCTCAATTCACATACAACTAATTTAAATACCGTTTATAATAAATGTTTATATCTATTTGTTTGTGTTGGTGATGGTAAATTCATACATGTTACCAATTCTAGTCATAGCATCTTGCCTACTCTTCATTTGTGGTTTAGCCGAAGGTGACTCAGGTCCATCTGGTTTTGCATCAGTTTAGGTTCTGCCAATGAACTTCTTTTAGGTGTGTGATTTACTTCAGGAGTAGAACGCTTAGAGCTAGAAACTTTATTGAGTTCCCTGCCATTAAAGCTTATAGACCCTCGAACCATCATATTGGATTTAAACAATTTCACATCATTTTCTATGAAACTTAATGATTTGGATATTATAGATTCGATGTGATCATCAAGGTCATCGATATTATTTGCATATGGCCATGAAAAGGATAACCCCATTTGAATTAACAGATAAGCAACCTTTTATACAATCTGGTAAACGAAAGAACCACATGTTAGAGACTAGCTTAGAGACGTTACATGATATTCTAAGTTCATTTATAACTTGTTACGTGATATTCTACTGGTCTTGCCATATTATATTGCATCATAATCAACTTAATGTATAACAAAAAGGAACTAGCTGAAATATTGATAAATGATTAAAGGTACATAAATTTAATGATATACTACGTATATTACAACAAAAATAAGTGGAACATAATAAAAATACATAATGTGAATGCAATACATAAGAAATATACTACAGTAGTAATTAAATCATGCGGACATAACTACCAATCTGATGCATATCAATATGCATTTCGGTGATTGTTGATGGTCTACTTCTTGGAAGGTGGTGGAGCGAAGAAAGGAATTTGAGGAATAGCTGTCGGAAGGTTTGGAATGGTAGGCATAGAAGGCAATGGAGGTAATGAGACTTTGGGCATGTTAGGGATAGTAGGCATTTTTGGCAATGTCGGGATGGTGGGCATCTGAGGTTGTGGCATGTTTGGAATGGTGGGCATCTGAGGTTGTGGCAGGTTTGGAATGGAGGGTATCTGTGGCATGTTTGGAAGGGTAGGTATTTGTGGTTGAGGCGTTGAAGTTGCTTGTAACAAGTTACGTGAAGCATAGCACATCTCATTGCTCGTGACAGAGATTAGCACAAGGACGAAAATGCAAATGTAGCTGGTAGAAGCCATGATTACGATGATTGTTGCTAAATCGAGTGTTTACTAGGCTGGGAAGAGGCAAACAAACTAGAATTGTTTGTGAATGATAATGTGCATGATGAAGTTATATATAGGGAATGCGTGAGTGGTTCAAATGCTTAAAAATAAAATAATATGTTGTGGTAAGACTTTTATGTGGTTAGTTAGGAACAATGTTTTCAAACCCGGTCGACCGGCGGTTCAACAGTCGGACCGGTACCGACCACTAAAACGGGTCAAAAACCGGGTTTTAAACGGGTCAATCGGTTAGACCGTCGGGTTTGAGTGACCCGGTCAACCCGGTCATGAAACCCACCGGGTTTGGTTTTCAAATTTTTATGAAAACCGGTTAGACCCGGCGGTCGAACCGGTTGACCCGGTGATCAAACCGGTTGACCCGGTCGGAAAAATAAAATAATAAAAAAAGAAAACCGGGTTGACCCGGCGGTCGAACCGGTCGAACCGGTGACTCGACCGGGTCGATTAAAAAACCGGTTTTTAAAACATTGGTTAGGATGTACAAAGATGTAGGTAAACAACATTAGATTTCCATATTAATTTTCTTCTAAGATTCAACAAAGCTTATGTAGTATTTGGTAATCGAACATGAACCTTGTGTTTTTGCCACATAGCCCAGATACCATGTTCAAAGGTAAAGCAAGTAAAGCTAAAATTTTATGCTTTCAATTTTCTAAGACCTTATATATGTAAAGTTAGTCACATATTTTTTAGCCGTCAGAGATTCGAGTATGTAAGACCCAATTAGCTGATAAATGTTAAATAATCAAAACTTTTGAACCTCTTTTATTTCCACTTTTCAGTTTTCAAGCTTACGAGTTGTAGTAAATTAAGCCCAAATATATCAAGTATATAAAAGGTCCATCATGAAAAATAACCAAAATTTGAGTCAAGCCAATTTAAAATATGATTAGAAGATTGTTGTCAATAACCATTTAATTGGTCACAAACACAAACATACTTTTAAAAGGTGTTTGTTTTTTCATAAATGCCTCTTAATAACATCTTAATCTAACTCATTCGACGCGGTCAGACATTTAGATCATTAAGACTGTTTGTTTTTGTTTTTTTTTTTGTCATTCAGAGGCGGTAAGAGGCAATCTTTGTTAAGAGCGTTTGTTTTTTTCCGACTATTAAAAGGCAATAAGAGATATAAACCTCTTATTGAACTGAATATGGAGGGGTGTCTTAACACCCTTAATGTCTCTTTTTTTTATTATTATTTTATTTACTTTTATTTTGTTATTCATTTATGTATTTATTTATTTCATTTCATTTCTTTGTTTTTTTTTTATCTTGTTTCACTTTTATTTTTCGTAATAAAAGTATTAAATAGAATCAATGCATTTGTTTTGTTAGATAAAGAAAGTATAAGATGATATATGATAATTCATATTTTTTTTTTCAAGTTGAATGGTTCGATTTTGGCCTCATATTACTCAACTCTAACGTGATCCCTATATTTAATCGTTTTAAAAAGTTCAATTTAAACTCTGACACGTTTATTTTTGTCAAATAAACATGAAATTGCATGTTTTGTTTAAAATACTTTTAACTATAAATTGATTATATTATAAAATTTGGTTTCTTGTATTTAAAAAAATTAATTTATTGTGCGAATGAAATGGTTTTATATTTTAATTGTAAAAACTAATAGTTTAACACATCTAAATATTTTTAGAAAAACAAAAAGTCTTGTTTGATTCAGATTTAGATTTTTCAACCACTTATTCAAATTAAGATGGAATCAGATTCAGACTTTTTTACCGCATATTCAGATTCAGATGTGTGAATCAGATTCAGATTCAGAGCCTCTTAATAAACAAACAACACCTTAGTCTTGCTTTCTCTCATTTCATTTTGTATCATTCTTTAATCCAAAGTTGTTTTTAAAGATGCTTTAATTTCTATAAAAAAAAATCGCTAAAAAATGAATGTAGAACAAATGTTTGAAAGAAAAACAAAGTATTTGTAGAAATAAGAAATACGATGATAATCTCAATAATAAACTATAAAAATAGGCGAAGAGACTTTTAAAACAATTGTTTTGTTATACATTGTAGAACAGCTCAAAGTAAATTTGATCAATTTAGATTATATGAAGGTATCTTTAATTTACTATTTAGCATTGAAAATTTAAAGTCACTTGATGATAACAAGCTAAAAATAATTGTATGAACCTTGAAAATCATTTAAGCCATAACAATTGTTTGGATATTAACGACATAGATTTATGTTTTGAACTAAGAGTTTTGAGAGAAATTATTCACGTCAAAATTGCTTCACCGATTGATCTGCTTAACTATATTCAAAATCTAAACTCTTTCCTTAATACTTATATGGTGTATAGAATAATGTTAACTACTCTCCTGTTGTTGACAGGTATAAATTTTTCAAAATCAAAGTTAATTACTAGTAAAAACTATTTAAGATCGAAAGTGACGCAAAAATATTAATTTATCGGCTCATTTATCAATTGAAAATGAAATATTATACCATATTGATTTTGAAAAACTAACAAAAGATTTCATATTAAAAAGAACTAGAAAAGTGAATGTTATAGTAGTATAACGATTTTTGGCAAATAACTTAGATAATAAGGCCTCGTTTATCAATTGAAAATGAAATATTATACCATATTGATTTTGAAAAACTAACAAAAGATTTCATATTAAAAAGAACTAGAAAAGTGAATGTTATAGTAGTATAACGATTTTTGGCAAACAACTAAAAAGTGAATTCAAATAATCTTTGAATATGTACAGACTGCAAGAATCCATGAATGGATATATGCATGCATCTAAGAGATGATTCTTATGTTTAATATTAAATCCATGTTTGATTTAATAATTAAAATAAGATAGCTCATAAGTATTCCTGAAAGCTAGTGGGAGTATTATTTTTAAATCTTATAAGTTGTATGGGCAACTACATTCCACCTAAATTAAGTTTTAGTTGGTAATGAAACTTCGTTTGTAAGATTTGGAAATAAAACATACAACTTTGAAATATATGTTTATCACTATAAACATATGCGGTAAAATAAATGAGTCTAATAGAACATGATGGATATATAATGAGATCTTAAAGTCTAACTTGAAGATTCATCATGTACATCATGTTGTAAGATTGTTGTATCATGCTTGATTACAAGATGATTTGACAACATTGAAAGTTGTTAGTGTAATAAATATTTTAAAAAGAATATGTTTGGATTTAGAATCACATTCCACAATCTGGAGATGCTCCTAGATTCTATGGATGAAAATATGGCGATTGTTTCATAATTGTCATTGCCAACAAACTTGAGTTTTGGTAGGCACCAACATTACACTATAACTGTTCAAAGTTTACGGATGTTTAAAGAGCATATTGTTGTACACAATGATGCTAGTATAATTGAGATGACACTCAATTCTAGTCATGGTATACTTGATGATGACCATGTTGACTAGTTATGCTCAACTAAGAGCATAGTTGCATTATACATTAAAGAATAAAGAATACTTTAAAACTTTAAAGTTTTGAAAGATGATTGTCATAAAAGGGTGGTTCGGTTATCACGCACCTTATGGAATGATATGACAATATCAAGATATGTGTAAACATATACAAGAAATTCACTTATTGAATTCTAGAAATAAGTATTCTCAAAATTCCTATGGATCAAAGTTAGTTGAAATTATGCCCGTCAACAAGTATGATTATCATGACTTGAGGCAAAATTCATTAACTAAAATTATCATCGTTGATCTATTTAGTATTTTGATAAAGGATATTGTAAACATTATTATTCAAATGAAATAAAGTATTTTGTTATGTTTATTCATTTATTATAATGTTATCACTGTATTGCATGTTTAAATCCTTGAATAACTTAAGTTATTCTAAATAGTCCATTGTCGATCAATAACATGGGAATGATATTGAATTAAGACAAATCGAGTATTAGTTAGAATATACTTGAAAGTATATTGATGCGTAGCATAACTAATTCGAGATGATATTCAATGGATTGAGTATAGGACTTATCCCACCGCATGATGGTACTTTATGGATCTTAGTCGTTAAGTATATCATGAATATTTATCCTCGACTTGAGATACGGAGATATGTCATGGATGTAGTGCATTTACGTGAAGCAATCTAACGCTATCGTGGCGGTAGTTATAAGGGTTGTTTTCGAAGTGTTGAAATCTATGAATTCGCTTGTGGAAAACTAGAAGGGGGTTGAATAGTTTTGCCGATTTTAAGTTGATTTCAAAAACTTTAGATTCGATATTATGTGAAATCGTATGGATGTTGAGCGTATAGATCTAATGATAATGTAAGCAAATAAACAAAGATAAGGGATAGAAATGACACAACCGATTTATAGTGGTTCGGCTACAAGGACACCTTCCTTGCCTACTCCACTCCCGAGTCACCTACTCGAGAGTTCAAGCACTATGTCAACAAACTCCTTCACTTGGCGGAGAAGCCTTCACAGCGTTGCTTACACTTTATCCGGTACAAAGCTAGATACCGAGTCCGTAGCACGGTGGACCAAACCAACACAACTATTACACAACAAATATGTGAAATATCAAATACAAGATCTTCGCTCTGAAATCTTGCGGGTGACAAATCAATCAAGGACCCCTTGCTTGGATGACTTGTAGAATGCTCGTGATCTCGCCTTAGAGAAGGACCTATATGAGGATCACAAATAGAAAGAAAAGAAGAACAACTCTCTAGATCAAGTGATCTATATGTTAGAAGAGAATGAGAGTGTATGAGAGATTTAGTAAGAAGAGGGTGAGTTAGAATGAAGAAATGGCTCTCTATTTATAGGCAAATTTCCTCCTTGTTCACACGGATCCCACGGATCCCTTCCACTTGGGATCCGGCTAGCACAAAGCTAGGGATCCGTGGGCAGCTCCTCTTTGCCCATGGGTTTTGGTTATGGGTCATGGGTTGGTCCATGGGTTATATCTAGATTCAATGTATCTAAGTATACATTGTATCAAGTCTCTTTGGGTATGGGTTAAGATCCATGGGTTGTGATTTTACCCATCCTAATTAACTATTACAACAAATGCTTTAGTTACTACATTTTGTATTTAAAAGATTATATGTAAATGCTTTACAAAATAACATGTATCCTTATAATTATACTTAAGACAACATTATATATGTTATCAACAAAACACAAAGAGATCGCAAAATATTAATAAGCGTTTTTACGGTTTATTTGTATTAACAATCTCCCCTTTTGTTGATGACAAAATATAATGTTATGATGAGTAAAACTTAAGAATAGATGTAAGTTTTGAAAGCTCCTAAGTTTACTTCTTCTCCCCTTTTGTCGAAACAAAAGTTAACCCTGGAGGAAAAAGTAGTCTACGTATTTCTTACTCCCCTTGACGGTAGCTCCCCTAGTTTGGGCGTCAGAGAAGAAAAAAATCTACAAAAGAAAGTTAGTAACATGCTTAAATGATCTTATGGTTGTCGAGAAACAAGATAGGGAGCCAAGGTATGTAAACAAGGCCTTGTAATAAAGCGACAAATTGTAGTGGTAGTTAAGCCACTTACAAGCATGTAAAAATAAGAACAAGACTTGTTCTTGAAAATGACAAAAGATATTAAAAGTGAAAAATAGTAGTAGAGATTCCTTCCATGCTTGCATAAGGTTATGGATGGAGGTTTTGATGAGTAATGGTATTGATGCGATCAAGGATGAGGTTGAGTATGAAACGCATTTCTTCCCTAACTTCTATTGCAATTTCCTAGTGGATTGGCAATGTTCACAATGTAAATGATGTGGGTAATGAGTGCGGAAGTTTTCGGGTTGTTTTGATTTGAGTTATCACGGAAGTTGTGGTGGAAAAATAGGAAAATATGGATCAAAATCCGGAATGTTTATGCGTGGTGGTGGAAAAGAACCTAGATGTTCTTGTAATGTGATGGGAGCTAGAGGTGGTGATGTTTCAAGATCTTGAAAAATAGTATTTGGTGATGTGGGGGTGTGGAAAAGACTATTTCTTTTCTTTAGGTTGGGTAGATCTTGTTGGAGTCCTAAGGAGTTCCAAAGAGTTATTTTAGGTGGTGATGAAGTTGGTGTACTTGTTGGTGATGAGGGTGGTGCTATAATGGAAGCATCTTGTGGTGAGTTATTTGAGGATGAATCATTTGAGGTTGGTTTTGCTAAACAACAAGATCGGATACTAATCCGTGCGGATATCCTAGCATTTGATTGTGGTATTTTGGATGATGGAAGTACAAAGGTTTGGATATCATGATTGTTTGTACTAGATGTTTCTCTAAAGGGTTTTGGATGACATGATGAAGTGTGTTTGTGAGAAGGAGATGGAGTATGCAAGCATTTTGGGAGTTATATATAGAAAACCAACATATTGTAATGAATGCTTGACCCAAAATGTGGATTAAAATCTAATGATTAGATATGAATTCAAGGCATGTGATCATGAGAACACAAGCATTAAATAGCATACTCCCAAAATGAAGCAAATGTGGATTTTACATCCAAAGTGACAAAAATAGAAGTTGAAAAGCGACACGTATACACGGATCCACGGATCCTTCCTTGAGGATCCGTCCGACATGAATTTGGGATCCGTGGGTGCAGTGTTTCGAGCGGTACAAAATTCTCCTTTTGGAAATATTTTTGCCTATTGTGTGCCTATATGCAAACTATTTGGAGTTGCGGTTATCTCGACCCCTAAAAGAAATAAAAACTAAACTAGAAGTATAAAAGTATCCTATTGAGATAACCCGAAAACACATATTTAGTACATAAGTACGTAATCTTGTGTTGTCAATGCTCTAATTCATTGTAGCTTAAATGAATGTACCGAAAACACATATTAGTTATGTGTCCCTTTAGCATTCAAAAGACATGAGATGCAATGAAAGCGGGTTTTACTTTGTATTAATAATGAAAAGCGATTTGTCCTAAGCGTGAGAAATTGCTTTTGTGAAATTGATCTGGGAAGGTATCATCCTTTTAGAAAACATTGTGAAAGTAGGTTTTCTTTGAAAATGTGTATATAAAAAGTAGGAAAGCTAAAAAAAAAAAAAAAAAAACTTATCTTTGGGTTTTGAAAATTCCGTATTGTTTGTGAGTTGTGCGTGAAATAGAGATCCTAGACTCGGAAGGAAGAAGGCTAGTGTTTACATACCTTGTAGAGTCAAAATAAATTACGACGTGTGTTCCATTAAACCAAGACCAAGGCAAGTAGGTTGAATTGTTCCCTTCAACGGTTTGGTGAGGGCGTCGGCTATGTTATCTTCGGATGCTACTTTCTCAATAGAAATGTTCCCTTTTGAACATTGTCTCTTAAGAAGTGATGACGAATCTCTATATGCTTGGTGCGAGAATGCAATACGGATTCTTGCTTAAGTCGATGGCACCTTTGTTGTCACATAGAATGGCTATGTCGCTTAGATGAATGTCGTAGTCTACTAACGCTTGTTTCATCCATAGTGCTTGTTGGCATGCTTTCGGCGGAGCGTACTCGGCCGGTTGTTGATATTGCTAGAGCCGTTTGTTTCTTAGAAAACCATGATGTTAAACAACATCCCATGAAAGTACACACCCACTTGTACTTTTCTATCAACGTAATCCCTGCATGGTCGAATCTGCATATACAATTGTTTCTACACCGTGCCCTTAGGATACCATAATCCTAATTGTGTTGTACCCTTAATGTATCTAAAAATTCTTTTACGGCTTCTAGGTGTGAAGTTTTGGGGTTTTCTTGAAACCTAGCACATAGCGGACACTAAACATGATATCCGGCCTACTTGCCGTGAGGTAGAAGACTACCTATCATGCCACGATATTTAGTATTATCTACGGATTCGCCGTCTTCATCTTTTGTGAGTTTGGTGTCGGATGACATGGGTGTCCTAATTGGTTTCGACTCTTCTAGACCAAATTTCTTTAACATCTCCTTGATGTATTTAGATTGATTGAAGAAGATACCATCTTCTACTTGTTTAATTGTAGACCAAGAAAGAAACTAAGTTCTCCCATCATACTCATCTCGAACTCGTCATGCATGATTTTAGAGAAATCATCACACATGTCTTGACAAGTGGATCCGAATATAATATCATCTACGTATATTTGTACTATGATTATGTGTGACTCCTTTTCTTAGTAAAAGTGTGTTGTCAACTAACCCCATGGTATAGTTATGTTTAATTAAAAGGACTTGAGTCTATCATACCAAGCTTTTGGAGCTTGTTTAAGACCATAAAGGGCTTTCTTTAATTTATAAGCGTGTTTGGGTTTTCAAAATCGATGAAGCCGGAGGTTGAGCTACATATACTTCTTCATTAATAAGACCATTTAGAAAAGCGCTTTTGACATCCATTTGATAAAGCTTTAGATCATTAGCACAAGCATACGCAAGAAGTATTCTTATAGACTCTAATCTAGCCACGGGGCATAGGTCTCATCAAAGTCTATTCCTTCTTGTTGGTTATACCCTTGGGCAACGAGTCTAGCCTTGTTCCTAGATACTACTCCGTTTGCATCTAATTTGTTTTATACACCCATTTTGTTCCTATTATGGTTTGATTACTAGGTGGAGGGACAAGTGTCCAAACATCATTAGAAACAAATTGATTTAATTCTTCTTGCATAGCCATTACCCAACTTTCATCTTTTATGGCTTCTTGTGTGTTCTTAGGTTCTATAGTTGAAACAAAACAAAATAAGCTACTTAGGTTTTGAACTTGAGACCTTAATGTTCGTTCGTTTAGCTTTCCTATGACCTTATCTACGGGGTGATCTTTGGACTCTTTAATGTTTGTGATTTCACTAATTGAAGGTTCTTCTTCTTCGTTTATCTTTTTCTTAATTACAATAGCTTCACTTTCTATGATCTCGTCATCGACAAGAGGTGGAGAGGGTTTGGGTGGACTTTCATCAAATTTTATGTTTAATGACTCTTCTACCTTCATTGTTTCTTTGTTTAATATGGCGTAAGCTTTGCTATTAGGCGAGTAACCTAGAAAGATACCTTGGTTGATTTAGGATCAAATTTTGTAAGGTAATCTTTAGTGTTAAGAATGAAGCATTTGCTTCAAAGACTCTAAAATGATTTAAAGTAGGCTTTTGCCTCGGAGTAACTCATATGGAGTTTTACCTAAGATTGGTCTAATTAAGACTCGATTGAGTATGTACGTTGAGGTATCAACGACATTACACCAAAATTTTGAGGTATGGATTGTTCGTTAAGCATGGTTCTACTCATTTCTTGAAGGGTTCTATTCTTTCTTTCTACTACCCCATTCGATTGTGGAGTGCGTGGGCGAGAAGTTGTGAGTAATACCATTAGCGTCACAAAAGCTCGGTGCACTTCATTATCGAATTCCTACCATGATCCGTCCTAATAGACACTATGGGTTTTCCTAGTTGTCTTTGGATCTTTTGCTTAATATTTCAAAATAGTTAAAGCGTTTCCGTTTTGTTCTTTAAAATTTTGTCCAAGTATACCTAGAGTAGTCATCCACTATTACCAAAGTATAGTAGTTGCCTCCATAACTTTGGATAGCGGATGGACCAAATAAATCCATATGTAGTAATTCTAGACACCTAGTTGTGGACACCATGTTTTTAGCTTTATGACTCGAGTGAGCTTGTTTTCCTATATTACAAGCATCACAAAATGATGTTCATATTTTAACTTAGGTAGATCTCTTACTAGATCTTTGGATGATAGCGATTGAAGAAGTCGCATATTGGCGTGACCCAATCTTGATGCCATAAGGTCAAGTATCATCCATAGAGGTAAGACATAGTTTGTCTTTAGGTTCATTACCGATTTTAATGACATAGACTCCATGTTTCCTAATTCCTCTTCCTATGGTTATGCCATTTTAAGTATCTTACTACGGTTTTGGTAAAAGTACATTGCACTTTTATCACATATTTGTCCTATACTTAAGAGATTAAAGTTTAGGTTTTCTCGTGACACACATCGTTAATGGTTAGAGATTTGTTAGAAACCGTACCTTTACCGATGATTCTACTTTTGCTATTTCCAAACACCACATTACCTCCATTTACGGTTCATATGTGGAGAATAGATCCTATTGCGGTCATGTGCCTCGTGCCCGCTATCCTTGACCCATTCATCGGGGTCTAGGTCGACCTTTAAGCACACCTAAAACAATAATAAACTCAAAGTTTGGTCCCCATTTATTCATGGGTCCATTAGTGTTAAACATTCCATTCATGTTAGACATGTATGGATAAGATGAGTATGCATTCCATGGAGCAAAGTTTTGAAAAGAGAAACCGTTTTGCATATTAGGGTTCCATCCCATTTGATGGTTACTTCTTGGATAAGCGTTATTAGGTCTCCTAGATGCATTATGTTTTTGAAAAGATGGTGCTTTGTTTCTTGCAAAAGTAGGATTAATTTTTGGAGGTGGATGTCTAGTGGTGACATGAGTTGGTTTCTTCCTATTTACGATAACGAACTCGGTTCTAGATGATGAGGCTATGTTATTACCACTAGTTGTCACAGCGAGATCCACGGATCCCGGTTTGTACACTAGCGGTTCCCTTTTAGGGGATCCGTGGGATCCGCCACAACGATGGTGGTTTTCTAATTCTTTAACAAATTTTGTTTCTTTACTTTCACTAGTTGATGGATCAAGTTGTTGTATACCTAGACCCTTTTGGTTGTTGCGGTTTTAACACCATCGAGTATTGTATCTAAGGTGTTTGTACTCATTCTAGCAATTTTAGAATCTAAATGATCAACTAGTGTTTGAAGTTGAACACAAAGTTCACATTCACCACTTGCTATTTTACCCTTTTCCAAGCGTTTTAGTTTTGCTTTTAATTCTATGACTTCTTTATCTAAGCGTTGGTTTTGACTCTTTAAAAGCTTGTTTTTGTTAATTAGTTTTAAGCTAATATTGCATAGTTTATCATATTCATTATGCAATGAGTCGTCATCAAGTGATGAACTACTATAGTATTCGTGACATACCTCGTCATTTGCCATGAGACAAATTTCTTCGTCCTCCTCGTCGCTCATTCCCCACGTGCAGCTCACGAATGCCTTTTGATCATCCCGTTTGGGACACTTACTAATAAAGTGGTTTGGGTCCCCACATTTAAAGCAATACGATCATCCTTTGGCTTTTCGTCCTCTTTGTTTTCGAAAGCCTTTCTTATCGTCATACGGTTGTTTGGCGTATCTACCCTTTCTTCTAAAGAACTTTTAAAGTCCCTTACCGCCATAGCGTACTCTTCGTCGTCACTACTCGAAGATGAGCTCTCCTCATCGCTCGAAACCTTTTTGGCTTTAAGGGCAAGAGATTTGTGTTTCTCTTTCACCTTTGAGGCTTGGAATCTTTAGCAAGGACAAGCTCGTAGACTTTTAGGTTGCCTATGAGTTCATCGAGGTGAGGATTGTCAAATCTTTTGACTCTTGATTGCCGTCACCTTGGATCTCCACTTGATGGAAGTGCCCTTAGATATCTCCTAACATGGTTACGGCTAGAAAAGGATTCATCAAGTGCTTGTAAAGATGTAATAATAGTATTAAAGTTAGCAAATGAATGATCTATAGTTTCTTCATCCGATATTGAAAATTGTTCATATTGTTGAACAAATAGATCAATTTTATTATTTTTAACTTGTTGGTTGCCTTGATGAGTTACAACTAAAGAATTCCAAATTTCTTTAGAGGTTTTAAGCATAGAAATTCTTTGAATTCCTTTTCGGTAAAGCATTATATAAAACCATTTTGCTTCACTATTTTTAGAAAGCTTTTCTTCATTTCATCATTTAGTTTATCATGAGGTATGTGAACTAAATTTCCTTTATCATCATTTGAGGTAGCCTCAAAATCACCTTCAACAATAATGTACCAAAGATCAATATCTTTAGACTTCACATATGTTTGAATCTATTTTTCCAATATATAAAACCATTAGTTTCAAGTAGTGGTGGTCGTTGCATAGATTGCCCTTCCTTATAATTTTCGAACCCATAGTGATCGAAAAGTTTTAAAATACAATTTTATTTTAAAACTTTTATAAACTTAGCTCTTGATGCCAATTGTGGAAAACTAGAAGGGGGTTGAATAGTTTTGCCGATTTTAAGTTGATTTCAAAACTTTAGATTCGATATTATGTGAAATCGTATGGATGTTGAGCGTATAGATCTAATGATAATGTAAGCAAATAAACAAAGATAAGGGATAGAAATGACACAACCGATTTATAGTGGTTCGGCTACAAGGACACCTTCCTTGCCTACTCCACTCCCGAGTCACCTACTCGAGAGTTCAAGCACTATGTCAACAAACTCCTTCACTTGGCGGAGAAGCCTTCACAGCGTTGCTTACACTTTATCCGGTACAAAGCTAGATACCGAGTCCGTAGTACGGTGGACCAAACCAACACAACTATTACACAACAAATATGTGAAATATCAAATACAAGATCTTCGCTACTGAAATCTTGCGGGTGACAAATCAATCAAGGACCCTTGCTTGGATGACTTGTAGAATGCTCGTGATCTCGCCTTAGAGAAGGACCTATATGAGGATCACAAATAGAAAGAAAAGAAGAACAACTCTCTAGATCAAGTGATCTATATGTTAGAAGAGAATGAGAGTGTATGAGAGATTTAGTAAGAAGAGGGTGAGTTAGAATGAAGAAATGGCTCTCTATTTATAGGCAAATTTCCTCACTTGTTCACACGGATCCCACGGATCCCTTCCACTTGGGATCCGGCTAGCACAAAGCTAGGGATCCGTGGGCAGCTCCTCTTTGCCCATGGGTTTTTGGTTATGGGTCATGGGTTGGTCCATGGGTTATATCTAGATTCAATGTATCTAAGTATACATTGTATCAAGTCTCTTTGGGTATGGGTTAAGATCCATGGGTTGTGATTTTACCCATCCTAATTAACTATTACAACAAATGCTTTAGTTACTACATTTTGTATTTAAAAGATTATATGTAAATGCTTTACAAAAATAACATGTATCCTTATAATTATACTTAAGACAACATTATATATGTTATCAACAAAACACAAAGAGATCGCAAAATATTAATAAGCGTTTTACGGTTTATTTGTATTAACATTTTATTATAACTAAATTATTTTCTTTTTTGTAATAAAAAGTTATTAAAATTATAAATAATGATTTTTCAAAATAAGTTTTTTTGGTAAATCAAATTATGACGACATTGTCATCACAAATCTTTTATTATAACTAAATTACTTTCTTTTTTATAATAAAAAGACTTCAAAACTTTTAAACAATTATTATTTTTTTAAACGTGTTTTTGGTAAATTACTTAGTGACGACAAAGTCGTCACCAAGATTTTAATAACACGGTTTTAAAACGTATGTATATTATTTTGGTAAAATTTTAATAACCCGCCATCCACTTTGGGACGACAATGTCGTCACTAATATTACTAATATAATTTTATATTTAGTGACGAGATAATTGTCACCATGAGTTTATTATAACTAAATTGTTTTCTATTTTATTATACAAAGGTTTTAAAAAGCATAAACAATGATTTTTAAAATTTATATGTTAGTGTTAAAATTAATTATAAATATTATATAAATTAATTTTTATAAATTTATTTTTGTAGGTAAAATATGTATAAGTTGTAAAGGTAAAAATGTATTAACGATGAGAAACACCGTCCTATTTTCATATTTCGTAAAACAAATACTCGAAAAAGACGTAAATTTATTTTTGTAGGTAAAATATGTATAAGTTGTAAAGGTAAAAATGTATTAACGATGAGAAACACCGTCCTATTTTCATATTTCGTAAAACAAATACTCGAAAAATACATGATATATTAAACGTATGAGTCAAGATAGTATCGTTATACATGAGATGTTAAACGGGTGAGTCGAGATGATATTGTTATACATGATATGAACCGCAATCCACTATTAGACAAAGGAGAACTGGCGAAGAAGCTTTTCCCGATGACACAGTGTCGTCGGGACAAGCCGCTAAACGACAAAAAAAATACTTGACCGAGCATTGAATGCGTTGAATTTTCCCCCCAAAAAAATTCCGATGATACGTCGTCGTATACAATTAGTCAAATTTGACTTTCACTATTCCACCCAAATTTTGGCTGTATTTTTTCCCGCCTTATGTTTCCTGACGACATGTCGTTAGTACCAAAAATCACACAAATGTTGGGCGAGGTTAATGATAGATAAGTGTTAATCACGTTTGCGGTTGATTATTTACTGATGACATGTCGTCGGTAAGTACATTAATTAAACCTTATCCGAGATTAGTGTTTCATTTGTATTTGTAGTGACGTGTCGTGTATATTCACCGACGATATGTCGTCGGTCATAGATAGTTTATATAAAAAGTCAAATTTGAAAATGGATAGTTTATATAAAAAGTTTAACCATATTGTTGACTTTGTTTGGAAATGGATAGTTTATATAAAAATCGAAAAAATGCTCTATGTTAGAAAAAGCAAACGATTTCACCGAGCTTAGCGTCAAACCGAACGGTGTTAAACCATAATTAAAGTCATTCCACTTGTCATTTATAAAGTTTCCAAATTGTTAATTATATTAAACTAACAAAGTAGTAAAATACATACGATTACAAATCGATATACGTTCAAACATTAAAGCATACGAATTACGTCGTTACAAATTAATCGATAAAAAATTTAGACAATAAAGCATACAGAATTACATTACAAGTCGCTAAATGTCCAACATTAATAAAGCGTACGGATTACATTACAGATCAATAAAAGTTCAAACATTAAAGCGTGAATTACATTACAAATCGATAAATGTTTAAACATTAAAGCATACAAACTACTCCAACAAGGTTTTCCATGTTAATATAAAGGTCGTGAAGTAGTGCAGTTGAATGAGTTGTGTAGTTCTTGGGATGCATATACATTTCTAGCATTTTCTCAAGTACCTTTATCTTTCCATTCAATTTGATGAAGTTTGAGCACTTTGCATTTTGAGGACTCGATGTTGAAGGTCCTAAAGAGTGAGTTGGAGTCCTTGAAGGTACTGCGGAATGTAGGCGTAGAAGCTCCAGCAGAAGACGGAGTCGGTCCTCTTTCAATAAACAAAATCACATAAAAAATCCCTTGTAGAGAAAATTATATTAAACAACTAACCAAATTATTTATATATTACACAAAAAAGGTAATTGTTCACCTTTGATAAAGGACATGTATAGTATAGTTTACCACGGGTGTCAGGTTGATGCAATTCTCACAAAACTACATATCCTTGTCCACAACGACACGCAGAAGCTTCAAATTGCACTATCTTCATGATAACAGTGTGTATGTTGGTGGTTGTGATGAAAAGAGTGAGTAATATGTTGGTGGTTGTGAGGATAAGAGAATGTGTTTGTGAGCAGATAAGAGAGTTACATATGCTTTTATTGTAAAAATAAATCATTTGGCGGGAAGTTTTGGCGCCAATTTTGTGAGGGCAATTTTGGCAGGAGTTAAGCTGGTGTACATAAAGTGGTGGAAATTTTGGCTCCAACAGTTTGTTTTGGCGGGATATTTTGGCACCAACTTATGTATATTCATAGCATCTTGACTCATACGTTTAACACTTTATGCATATCCATAACATCTCGACTCATCCGTTTAACATGTCTTCGATATCGTTCCGACGAGATGTCGTTGGTACACGATTATGCCGACGACTTGACGTCGGCAAAAGCATAAAAAGGTCGTAGGGGATTGTGGTTAAACACTGTTTTTTTAATTAAAGCTTTAGATCCAAAGCGAAAGATATTAAGGCTGTGATGGGAAAACTCACATTAGACTAGGGAGTTGGTTTAGATATTAACTGTAGAAAACTAAAAGGGGTTTGAATAGTTTTACCATTTATACGTTTTAAAACATTTAGATTGACTTATGTCAATCTAATTAATATCAGGATATTGATAGATAGATATATGATAATATTGAGTATGAAATAAAGTAAAAAGAGATAAAACCGTGACACAAGTATTTATAGTGGTTTGACTACAAGGTCACCTTCCTTGCCCTACGCCACTTCCCGAGTACCCAACTCAAGAGTTGTAAACATTACACCCACAAGCTCCTTTTCTTGGCGGAGAAGCCTTCACAACGTCGCTCACACTTTATCCAATACAAAGCTAAATATCTAGTTCTAGTTTGAGGTAGAACCAACCTAACGTCACTTACTCTTATTCGATACAAAGCAAGATACCGAGTTCCTTTATAATGGAGGAACCAAAATCAACCAACATCAACTAACACAACACACCTATGAGATACTAAGATGAATCAACTACAAGAGTCACTTCAGTGATCGTGTGATGATGATGAAGTCTTGCAACACATTTCTTCGAGCTTGCAAGTCTTCAATGAAATTGTGATCTTACCTTCTAAGAAGAACCTAGATAATCATTGTAACAATTTGCATTTTCAGGTTACTATTCATTTTCACTATTCATATCGTAAAATATTTTATGAGTTACATTTTTTTCCATTTCTATGAAAACATTGTACGATTGTTAATTCACGTAATCCCGAACCTACAATTTTAGATTTAGCAAACAATTATATACTAGGTTGTAATATAATTACTAGCATCTACAATTACTAGAATCATATATTTTACCTCATCCAACATAAGTGATATTTTCTTAAATAAACCACTAGGTCATTTGTGACTTGGTAGCATTTACAACTTTACAAGAGTTATTGCTAAATAAGTTACTTAGACTTAAGTTACCAAATAAAAAACAAGTAACTAATTTCCACCTCATCACTTTCCCCCTCCTCCCCTCTTAGGCGTTTAAATGAGAAGACCACCAAGACTTGTTAGTCTTGGTGATGAATCACAACTCAAGTACCAATCACAACATACCCTTAGACCCTAAGTAACTAATAAATGGTTACTTACACTCTTAATCTAGTAGAAGTAATCAACTTTGATTTCTCTTACACCTTACCATGACTCATTAGGGCACATTTACCATCCTTAATCAAACTAGCACAAGATCATGACATGTACCAATACTTAGCAACTAAGAAATATGACTCTTTCTATTGTAACCTCCTCAAAAGGCTATAAAAGCCCATTTCCCCCTCTCTTTGACGACAACATAAACACACACAAACACACTTCTCATTTGCTCATTACTTCTAGTATTATTCAAGATATCAAGTCCTTATAAAGCCTTCATCAACTCTTAGAAATATTTGGTGATACCTTAAGTTTAAAGCTACTTAAGTAACCAAGATATAAGTACAAGTCGTAATACATTCACAAGAAGTAGGAGACTTCCAAAGAGTGGAGATTGCTCAAAGTCCTAGTCTTTGTCCTAGTTATTCTTTCTTTTGAAAGCCAAAAGTTGTAAGCCAAAACTTATAATCATCACATACTCTTGTTTCTTTGCTTATAGGTCTATATGCATGCTTAGATGGCAAAAACTTATAAAGAAAACCTAAGTTAAAAACTTACTTGTGCAAACTAGTGTAACTAGGCTATTTGTGTAAATAAAAGTCGACCAAAATAGATACATATAGACTTGGTAAATTATATATTGTTGTAGACAAGTTTAAAATAAAAATGTAGCAATTTGAACCACCCAAAATGGACAAACAAGTCAAAAGTTATGATAAAAAGAAGTTAGCGAAACTTAGAAACTGCCAAATAGCTTACTGCACGAATCTGAGATTTTTGCGACGCACTTCTGGTCCGATTCATCAAAAAGTTAAAGCACGAGAGTTGTCCAGAACGATGTTTTACATCGACAATGATGAAACTCGACCTGAAAACACCAAACAAGAGCAGCTTTCTGCCTCAAATGGTAAGACAATTTTTCGCCGTCAAAAATTAGTTTTTTAACCATATTGTTTTCGAGACTAGTTACTTACTAAAATAACAACCTTCATTCAAATAAAATTTCCTACGTTTATTCAACCTTTGGAATATTGTTTTTCACATGTGAAACTATACTCATAAACTTATAGATCCTTATAACTATTATAAACTTCATGTTTTCCATATTGAACACTACAAAACTAGGGAGCTTCATGTGAGGGGTTTCATTTGAGTAAATGGGTCGACGAGTTGTTGGATTTACTATTTAAAGTGTCCTAGCTCCTCGAACGTTTACTACATGACCTCTGGATTATGATGGCCGGACGGTAGTACGAGAGATACAAACTAAAATTGTTTCCTTGAAACAACTTACATGATAACAATGACTTGCCATGTACTATATGATGATCAACATAACGACTTGTATAGATTCAATATATTACCTTATCGTTATTCCAAAAATAAAAGACGCAACAATTATTCTAGGTTACACATAGAGGTTTTCCCGGATTATCTATCGATTTAGTTATCGTTTGATATCATCAGTTCACGGTGAGTTTTATAGCCCCACTTTTCTTGTTTAAATTACTTTACTCTTAGGGGGAGATACATGCTCAATTATTTTCACTTACTTTCACAAGTACTCTAAACTTTTAATGATTACCGTGATTCATAGCCTCACTTTTACTCATTTTAAGCTCTTTGGGGGAGATACATGCTTAGCTACTTTCAAATACTTTTCACTGTGCTAGATCTCTTTGTTTTCTTTCAATGACTTATGTGCCGAATCATTATTCTAAATTTTTTATGCTATGATGCATTGTTTTCATATTTGGTAAGTATGCGCGTTCTGATTTCAATATATGCCCTACTGTGTGGTTGTTGCTATGTAATTATTATTGAGTGATTGCTAGTGGTTAGAATGTATTTACACTAATCTTTGGGAAGTGGCTCACAGTTATCTTTGGGAAGTGGCTCCCAGTAGTCTTTGGGAAGTAACTCCCAGTATGTATGGTTTGTGCATAAGGCTTTGTAATGTGATTTTATTTAAGTACTCGTATACACAAATGTCTTACTCATACTATATGTTAGCAGTGGGTTGTAAACACATATGCTGCAAGTTTTGTATGGGCGAAACTTGGAACTGAATGGATTTACAATGCCTTTGCTTTGGAAACATTCTTTAAAGGCTTTACATGTTAAACAAACTCTATGAACTCATCAACCATTGCGTTGACAATTTTTAGCATGTTTATTTCAGGTTAGTAAGATGATAGCTAATGCATGAAGCATAGAGTCGCACGGCATATTTTGAAGACTTACGCTTTTATCATTTACCATTCAAAATATTTTATAAACATTTACGTATTATACTTTTGGACCTCATGTTTGTAACTCTGAATTTATTAATAGAATGGTAACTTTTCAAAACGTCTCATGTAGAGGTCGTTTTTTATAACTTGTACTTTGTATTATGAAGTAGCAACCCAATGACACAATATTTTGCTGTGGTATTTTGGGGGTGTTACATATTGGTATCAGAGCATTGGTTATATAGAACTAGGTTGCATTTAGTGCCTAGACTATAACTGCTTTATACGTAAATACTTTCTTCTTTACATGCTTTGCATACACTTCGTGCACATATGCATTTGTTAGTTTTTTTTAGATCCACGTTGTTGGATGGTATGACTTTAGTATTAGTAAGGAAACCTCAGAATTTAGTCGTGTCATTAAAAATATGGAGCTCGGTAATAAGTAATTATTTAACTTGATCTTGTAACAGTTCTTGTTTGACGAGACATAATATTTGAGTTAAATAACATTATTACTTAACTTTAGGAATTTGATGAATTGGTTATCTTACTATCTATCTCAGAAAGCGAGTTTTGTGTCGGGAAATCTTAAGTAGGATGATTTACAATCTCCTTATTTGAATGGATTGGGACGCCTCTTTACTCAAATAAAGAAATTTTAAATCACCGAACCATAAGTTTGTAATCCCTTACTTACATAAATTTGGACGCTTCTTTATTTAAGTAATGAATTATAAATAAGTAGGCTTGTTTGTATCCAATAAGACTCCCTAACCACTATTTCCGATGAATCATAGCAAACCCCACTGGTTCAAAAATCCCAAAGCCACGCATTTTCTTAGATACACCATAAGTAGTTAACATCAACAGAACTTCGACGAAGTTCCCTTAAAGGGTAGGTACTGTAACAATTCGCATTTTTGGGTTACTATTCATTTTTACTATTCATATCGTAAAATATTTTATGAGTTACATTTTTGTTTTTCTATTTCTATGGAAACATTGTACGATTATTAATTCACGTAATCCTAAAGCTACAATTTTATATTTAGCAAACAATTATATACTAAGTTGTAATATAATTACTAGCATCGACAATTACTAGAATCTTATATTTTACCTCATCCAACATAAGTGATATTTTCTTAAATAAACCACTAGGACATTTGTGACTTGGTAGCCTTTACAAGACTTATTGCTAAACAAATAACGTAGACTTAAGTTACCAAATAAATAACAAGTAACTAATTTCCACCTCATCACTTTTCCCCTCCTCCCTCTTAGGCATTTAAATGAGAAGATCACCAAGACTTGTTAGTCTTGGTGATGAATCACAACTCAAGGAGCAATCATAGCATACCCTTAGTCCCTAAGTAACTAATAAATGGTTACTTACACTCTTAATCTAGAAGAAGTAATCAACTTTGATTTCTCTTACACCTTACCATGACTCATTAGGGCACATGTACCATCCTTAATCAAACTAGCACAAGATCATGCCATATACGAAGACTTAGAAACTAAGAAATATAACTCCTGCAATTGTAACCTCCTCAAGAGACTATAAAAGCCCCTTCCCCCCCCCCTTTCTCTCTCCTTGACGCCAACATAAACACACACAACACACTTCTTATTTGCTCATTACTTCAAGTATTATTCAAGATATCAAGTCCTTGTAAAGCCTTCATCAACTCTTAGAAATATTTGGTGATTCCTTAATTTTAAACCTACTTAAGTAACCAAGATATTAGTACAAGTCCTAACACATTCACAAGAAGTAGGAGACTTCCAAAGAAGGGAGATTGCTCAAAGTCCTAGTCCTTGTCCTAGTTATCATTTCTTTCGAAAGCCAAAAGTTGTAAGCCAAAACTTGTACTCATCACATACTCTTGTTTCTTTGCTTATAGGACTATATGTATGCTTACTATGTTGATCATATGGGTACATGGCCAAAACTTATAAAGAAAACCGAAGTTAAAAACTTACTTGTGCAAACTAGTGTAGGCTATTTGTGTAAATAAAATTCAACAAGAATAGGTACACATAGACTTGGTAAATTATATATTGTTGTAGAAAAGGTTAAAATGAAAACGTAGCAATTTGAACCTCCAAAAATGGAAAAACGAGTCAAAAGTTATGATACAAAGAAGTTAGCGAAACTTAGAAACTGCCAAATAGCTTATTGCACGAATCTGAGATTTTTGCGAGGCACTTCTGGTCTGATTCATCAAAAAGTTAAAACACGAAAGTTTTCTGGAATGATGTTTTACATCGACTGAAAGGAAACTCGTCCTGAAAACACCAAACAAGAACAACTTTCTCCCTCAAATGGTAAGACTGTTTTTCGGCGTAAAAAAATGGTTTTTTTTTTCACAAGTCAAGTAATTAGAAACCATATTGTTTTCGAGACTAGTTACTTACTAAAATAACAACCTTCATTCAAATAAACTTTCCTAAGTTTATTCAACCTTCGGAATAGTGTTTTTCACATGTGAATCTGTACTCATAAACTCATAGATCCTTATAACTATTATAAACTTCATGTTTTCCATATTGAACACTACAAAACTAGGGAGCTTCATGTGTGCGGTTTCATTTGGGTAAACAGGTCGAGGAATTGCTGGATTTAGGATTTAAAGTTTCCTAGCTCCTCGAACGTTTACTACATGACCTCTTGATGCGTGGGTTCGGGGTCGAGAAAACGTCATTTTCTACGAGCAAGCTTTTCAACCCTCTAAGCAGTGAACCTAATCGTTGTAGTGTAGTATGTGATAAGCCCAGGGGATTGATTTCGTTCTGTAAGGGAATGGGAATGTTAGAAAAAGATATATGACGAGAAGGCATGGGGTTGGGGAAGATTCTTTTTAGTCTTTTTTTATGTTTTTTTAGAAAGCAAGGGTAAAAATATCGGGGTATAATATTGGGGGGGGTGGTACTTCTGCTGATTTCTACTTCTTTAACTACTTACTAATTATCTAATTAACTACGGATAGATTATGCTAATTGAGATGTGCTCGTATGATGATTAAAGATGTGTTCACTTAGATGCTACTACTCCCTAATTATCTTTTATTGGTCGGTTGAATTGTCACCTCCTTTATCTTAATTGGTGCATTGTATTCCGTTTGGTCGTAGGGTGGTGCCTAATTCCCTAGTTCTATGAATTGCAACTCTCCTCTAGAATACTCAGGATCGGAAAGTGCAATAGCATCTCCCCCAAATACACTACTATCCTAAAGCTACAATTCACGCAATAAACACAATGAATGGCCTAACGTGCACTCAAAGGCTTTATGCTATTTAGGACGTTCAAGCTCACAACAATAAAAGAAGAAGCCAGTTTTCCTTCCCTATACCTAGATAATTCAAATAATGTGCGTTTGGTTACCGATCCGGCTAACACAAACGGGATTCGTCAATCCTGATAGGCCTATCCATAATATTTGCGCTTACTCGCAAGTGATTAGTGGTCCATGATGCTGGGGACTTTTTTGCATAAACAACTCAGGCATGCAATAATACAGTCAAGGCATTCAACGCTTCTCACCTGACTTCATAATCACAGCTAAGCTGCCTACTGTGAGGAGCTGGAGCGCAACCATCTTATCCACTGAACTATGCACATGGAAGAAGCTTAGTTTGCAAGTAATTGTCCATAATAAAACGTTTTGCATGTATCTCCCCCCAAGTAGTTTATGAAACAGTTAAACAAAATTTGGGACTATGAACTCACCGTAGTTATCAGTAGTAGTTTATAACAACAATAGTGTATGGCGAGACCACGATCTTTAACGATTACCTACGAAAGGATACTAATCGCATTTCAGTATAGTGTACGATATGAGTGTACAAGTATATGTAATGTCATTGACTTGATTAAGATGTTGTACATTGATCTTAAGTTAAGGTACCCCTTAAGTGTTTGTTTGGCTTATAACCTTTTTTATAAATGACCTCGTACCACCGTTCGGGCTATCAAAATCAAGAGGTCGTGTAGTAATCGTACGAGGCGCCAGGACACTTTAAATCGTAAATCCACAACTCATCGATACAATACCCCGAAGAGGCCTCTTTATGATAATGAAATTCCCTACTATTGTAGTACTTATCCTTTCTAAGTAAGTATTTGACGAGACAAATGTTATATAAACATGTGTCGTGTTTCGTTAAAGACTATTGTTTGAACTCGTGCGATGATATTATGAGTTGTGTGTCGTGAAGTGATTTTAAGTCAATATAGTTTTGCGGGTTTAAACATAATTGAGTCTTTTGAAAATAGTATTCATATGATCATTTTTTTTTCATATGGTTCTTTACCTATTTTGACAAAGTCTCGCAAAATTCCATTTAGTGAGCAAATTTTGTAACAAGTTTCGGTCATTAGACTTATACTAGCTGTGCGGCTAAGTTATAGTTAAGAAATAATAATCAAGACCATATTAAGGATGTGTATAAGTTAGACAACCTCAAGACAACATCTTGACTTGATCTTGGCTTTATATTAGCCTCAAATGATCAATATATCACTTAAAGTTTCTCACTAAGGTTGTTTTCTAGTCAACAACATGTCAATTTAGTTTTTGCCGTTTTTAGGCTTTGTCGTTCACGTTATGCTTATGTGGTCCCAAGTTTTTGTAGAAAAAGTCATTCTGAGCAACTTTCGTGCTTTACACTTTTGCTAATTCGGACTAGAAAATGGTCAAAATCGCATTTTAAAATCGTTTCAGAAGACTTTTGTTCCAACAACCTATTTACATCTAGTCTCATTCTATAATCTTTTTCCTTACCCTTGTATACCATTCTTATTTCCTTAAGCCTTTTCTTTCTTTTATGTGAAGGCAAGCTCATCATCATGTTCATTGTCAAATTCATTAAGGTCAATTACACTAATACCAGTGCCAAGGTTAATTCAGCAGCTTCTTTCCTAATATGTTCAAGATTTGCATCCACCTCAAAGTGGAAGCCACCTATGTCCACTTCTTGCTATGTTTCTTGTATCATATTATCATAAGGCTGAAAATCACCATAATCACTTCACTCATCATCTTCAGTTTCTACCACATCTTCATTACCCACAGGTTCTTCCCCTTCTACAACCTCTTCATCAATCTGTTGTTCAATACTGTGAAAAATCTTTCCTGGATTTATTTCGGGAAACATCTCAGAAATGTCTTGTTCTTCATTTAATCTATGGTAAGCCTAATCCATAATAGTATCTTGTTGGAACAAATCGTCCTCAATATGTATCTCAGCTTGTTTACCATCATGGCTTGAATCAGGCATAAAACCACCCATATGCTTATGATCACAAGAGATTTAAGAAATTGAATGCATTGGATGAGGATGATGGCACCTCATTTTCACAATGTAGGATTCCTACATTTTCATCATTACCATTAATGGTTGAAGCTTGAGTTGGCACCTCCTTTCCAATGACATTTGAACTATTCCACTCTAACAACAATTTTCCTTTCTTAACACCTTCACTAACCACATTCTCTTCAAAAATCTCCTCAATCACTACATCCATGGACTGACTATTCTCAACCACTATACTCTTCACCTACATCATGTGTTTTTCTACCATTGATACATCAGATTCAACATATACATCTATTTCTTTAAACTTAGGCACATATTTCAACAAGGTCAGCACATCTTGATCAGACATCAAAGGTGCCAACCCATAATCTAAAGACTGACCAGGGATCCTAAAATGGGTAAACATGATCTTACCATTATCACCTAAACCGAGTTCACCTAACATTCTAGCCAACTCGTGAACGGTGAACTCCTCATAATCAATTAGGTCTACATAATCTACCATAGCAAACTTGTATACTCTATCTGGGGGATTAGAAAACTCACCTGAGTGGTGGATTTTCAGCTTGACCAGGTTTTTATAGGAATATGGGAAGATAATCAAAATAGCCAAATTCAAAAAACAATTTCAAAATCAACGACATTAGTTTACATAGATGCCCTACATGCAAAGTAAAACCAAATCGAAGGAAAAATATAATGAAAATCAAGAGGATACAAAACTTACCATAAATCACTCCAATATCATGAATCAGGTCACTGTGCGCTCGAATCTGTCAACAAGGAGGTATAATCATGTTCGAATTCATGAGTTTATTTAGAGGTGGCAAATTAAGACCCAATGGTTAAACTGTTTGTTTATTAGATGATTTGAAACCTCAAGGATGTAAATTGCAATCGTACGGTGTAGTTGGTGTTCAAAAGAAGGTTTGTTAGGAATAACCGAGGCGAAGTGGGAGGGGTTAAAGGCGGGAAAAGTGAAATGACTAAAATTACTCCGACGTGATCCTCAAACTAATGAGATTTTCTAACAATCGTCAGGTTCAAGGACACAATTTGCAAGAAAAAAGTAAACAAAATGACATAATTTATAGAAATAGAGGGCAAAACTTACGAATTCAAAAACCAAGACATTTTGCACTCAAATATTAAAGTTTAGAGACAAAAAGTGTAAATTAATGTAAACCAATTTGTAATTAACTCAAAAAATAATCAATGAGGCAGTCTCTAATATTTAAGACCCTTCGGTCGCTCGTATATATATTAGCCTTTTCTTTTAGTTTTCAAAACCCTAAAAAGTCCACATTCAAATATTCAAGTTTCAGAGAATGGATCCAAGAGATGCTGACAGGAGTTTGAAGACAATAAACAATGCTATTCACGAGGTTTATAACCATATGCCCACTACCCGTACTATACATGACCTTTGCAGGTTAACATTACTTTTTTTATATCATCACTTTCCTTTTTTACTTGTATATTGTTTACTTTTTTTAAATCATCATTTTCCTTTTTTACTTGTATATTGTTCACTTTTTATGCATTACATGGCATTGGTATACTAACTAGGATTGTTATTGGTGTCGGATTAGTCAGGTTTCGGGTTTTCGAAAAAGAAATGACACTCGAACTCGACCCTCTTGATTAAAAAGTTCTAAGAAAATTTTTGGGTTGACCCTAATTTGAGAAAGATATAACTCATCCACTCGAAATGACCCTAATAACTAGGGATGGAACTATGACACAAATTGACTAGAGACATTTACAAAAAACTAAACAAGACTAAAAACGCAAATTTTTAGGACCGGGTACGTTTTTAAAATTTTCATATTTTTTACAAAAATTAACACCACGCCAAGAAAGATCATAGGTGTGAACCATCGGGACCCACCCTGATTGCTTGTCTTTTAATAACTGATAGGATTAAATTTGGTTGACCTGTTTGACCCGAATAAAGATTAAAAAAGCTCAATAAGCTGATTGAGGTTCGAGTTATATCCTAATTGACCCGTTTGACCTTGATAACGGTTCAAATTATTCTGGTGCTTTTTTGATACAATAATATTTTCTTTACTATGGGATGAGCCTTTTTCCAAATCAGTTCATGCCCGGTGGGATTAAGTTGCATATTAGTTGAAATATTTATTTATATACAACTATCGGCTAAAGTACTTGCTAAGTAAGAGTAAAGGGGGAAGATTATAAATATGAAATGAATAATGATTTGGTTTTTAATAATTAACTTAAGGGGAGATAGCATGGAAAAAAAGAAGCCTGTATGTTACACATGTCACATGTTGGCTTTTCGATGTGTATTATTATATCAAGCATCTTTGGTGTGGGTAATTTTCCGAGTAATGTATTAGGAAGTAAATTAAGTTTCTAGGCAGGAAAAACCAGAGCAGAACTCAGAGATTGTTTATATTGTTAGTTAATCTGTTTGTGAGACTGAATTGTATAACCGAAACGTTATGTCATTTGGCGAAGAAAAGGGACAACTGGGGTATGTGGATTGGCGGCTGGTTTTGGTGGGAAGTTAGGTATGTTGGGTGGTGGGAAGAGAAGTTGTCGAAAGCAGTTTAGCTTAAGAGTTTAACCTGATTTAGGTTTTTATTAACTTGAATTCCCATAGGTCTTGTGTGAATTACAGTCACATAAATTGATCGATGACACAAAAATCACCAATTATATTATTATGAGCAACATGTCTAAGTTAATCACACGCCACGGAATGTCTTCCTTCTGCCTAAATTGCTAGACTAGAAAATGAACATTTTGCTTGTTAGCTCTGATTGTCACTTATGGTTGTTTGACCTCTTGATTCTTCACCTTATGCTTATTAACCTTGTTTTATATGTCCAGTAAAGCAAGCCGTCTGGTTCAAAACAATTTTGGACAAAAGTTATACTCTGGAACTGTATCGACTATAACATCACATTTAAACGAAATGACAACATCCATTGAAGAAGTGTGGCCTGATGTGCCTTTATTTCTTGAAGAATTGATTAAAAAATGGATGGAACACGACAAAGCATTTCAAATATTAAGGCCCGTGTTCATGTGTATGGATGGTACTTGTACTCCTGGTACACACAAGACTCATGTTCAAGAGCTCGGAGCTACACTGTGGGTGGATAACGTTATCTATTGTAGCAGTATCAAAGGGAACCTGAGATTTGCTGTTGCAGAAATGGTGCAGGCAGAAAGGGAGGGTGAAGTTATCAACAGGGATTTAATGAAGAACTTAGCAAAGATGTTGATGGATTTTGGTCATTCCGTCTACCAAGAAATGTTTGAACAGCCTTTTATTGAGATATCAACCAACTTATACACCCCGGAGTTTGAGGATTTGGTGAAAAATTATGATTGTGCATATTATCTCAGAACAACTGAGAAACGTTTGAATGAAGAGATTGAGAGAGTGTCTGACTACTTAGATGTGAAACATGACTTAGCTGCGGAAAGCATAGCGAAGATAATAAATGTATTGGAAAAGATAATGATCGAAACTCACATGGATTCGTTAGTTCGCTCTGGGTTGGTTACAATGATTGAACATGACAAGTATGATGATTTAGCACGAATGTATAACTTGTTTCGTAGGGTGCCAGATGGAATAAACAAAATATTCGATGTGATGAACTCTCACTTTAGGGAAACAGTTACAGAATTGGCCGCTCATCCAGAAAGAATAGAAGATCCTGTTGGCTGTGTACAACGTATATTGGACGAAAAAGAAAAACGCGACAACATAATTAACCTTGCATTTAACGATGACTTGAAAATTAAAAAACTTTTGGATACCTTTTTTAAGTGCACCATTAATGCGCCTCATATCGCAGAATTTATCTCTGAGTTTGTGGATGACAAGCTTAGGAAAGGAGCGAATGGATATGATGTGGAGATTGTACTTAATAAGGTGATGGTGCTTATCGGTCTTCTTTTTCCTGGAAGGAAGGTTTTATTTGAGTGTCCTTACAACCAACATATGCGAAAGGTTTCTTTCCGGCATTGGCAGGTATGTACCTGCGTATGCAGAGATAAGTATGATAGAGAAGCTAAAACAGAATTTTCGCATCAGTTTACTTCAGAATTGGAAGCTATGTTAAGTGACGCTCGAAGAATGGAGTAATCACGTATGGTTGCATCAGTCGTTCTGTTTCAGTTTTAGTGTCAGTACCTTTGTTTATGTTTCTGCCTAGTTTTAGTTTCAGTATCAACACTAAAAATGTTTTTGGGATTGTTCTTGAAATTGTGCTAGTTTTAGTTTGTGACTTTTATTACATTTGCTTGATACTTCATATGTGGTTCAAGGACATTTTGAATCCAGGCAATTAAGATCACAAAACAGCAACCAGCTCTATCACCAGAGTGGAGTACAGTTGCTGATAGGTTTTTTTTTACCATTAGCTGGTTATGTTTGATTAAAAACAATCAGTGCTATATTCCATTAAAAAGACTGTAATATATGCAATTTCAAGATCTTGAAAACCTCATATAATTCTAAGTATCATGCTGAGACTAATTTTATAAAGACCAATACAATAGTACTACAAAAGAATCCTGCAATCTTGCTCTTACTCTAAAGAAACCAGTGGAGTTTCAAATTTTGCCTGAAAATTCCATCTGATTCCAAAATACATGTTATTGCTACTTTAGCAACACAAAACAGGACATTACAAAACAATATGTCCAATCTTTACTCCTTTTCTACAAAAACCAGTGCAGTTTTTATTTTAAGATTAATTCCCCGAAAAAAGTGGGCTTTTTTCGGTTCTTTTCTTAATAGGACTACTTGTTTCTTGATGCATATTTGTTGGTCCAAATCTTGTAGGAGATATAACAGTACTTCTTGGTGATAAACACATTTCTTCCATAGCTCGGGTTTGTAACTCCAAAGGGTAATCCCGAACACAACCAATACGGGGCCCGGCTCCAGTGGTCCACCGGCAACTAAGCTGCTTAGCCAACTGAAACGACTTGTTTTCTTTATGCGAGTTTATCCTCTTCATGATCTTTTCCTTTGGAACATTTTCATCATAAGCTCCTCCATCTTCCTCACCATAATCAAATAGATTCCTTTTGGAAACCATTAGTTCAAAATCAGACAAGATTTCTTCTGCTGTATCGTAATCAGTGGTACTATCAGGGTCGGATTCTGGGTCAGATTCGCGGTCAGGCTCAATAGCCTTTTTCTGGAAAGCTATAATAACTTTTTCATTTTGGGGATTTCAAGTGTGGTTATCTTTGATTTTAGATCAGTTGACAAATGCAGACTTTGCTATGTCGATCATTTCTTGAGTTCTTCCGATGGTAGGTTTTGGTGCTTGCTTCAACTGTACCTCCAAAGATAACAGGTTCAGATACACTGTTTCGCATCCCAAATCCCGCCACTTCATAAGAAGCTTCATCTTCGTCATCTGGGCTTTTCTGCAAGGTTATGCCATAGAGAAGTATAGTTCAATACATGATACGGTTTTTAATCATATTCCAAAACTTCTAACCAAGATTCTTGAGGCAACAAGACTGGAAATATGAGGTATATAGGTGGCAATATGGGTAGATTGGGTAACGGGTCATAACGAATGAATATTTGAAGGACCACGGGTCAACTGATCCACCAAAACTAGTTTCTTTCTTTTTCTTTTTTTCATTACTAATTAATATATTCAAAGTGATTATAAATAGTAAAAAATGATTATTTCAATATCATTTTGGCTTGTGAGCTTTTATGATATCTGGCTGTTCCAAAACATTTGATCATGAAAAGTCAAAAACAATATTTAATCAAAGACGTTCTTTAATAATGCTGTTGAAGAAGTATAAACAATTGAGTATGGCACAAGTGACTTGAACCATTTGACCCAATTACGTTTAAGCTTGCTTTGAAGCAATAAGCCAAATTGACACATTTGGATCATCTTATATGAAATAGTATATTTAATGTCTATAATCTTTGTCCGTGTACCTTGACAGCATGGAGGTCGACATTGTGTTGCTCAAGGAAAGATATGAAGGCCTCAAAGTTTTCTTCTGTTGGGAGATAATGTCCGCTATGAGGCCAAACAGCCTGTCAAGTTTAAGAGATAATATTATTCGCTATAAATTTCTTTTTAAAACAAATCCGTTTCGCTAAATAGTAACGCGCACACATACCTTTAAGATACCATCTATAATCACCACTCGACCAGCAGATATTGTAGCTCCACCAGCTAGAAAACTTGAATGTTGAAATTTGCCTTTTTGTTTTGTCCCGATATATAAAACCATTGATGTGCTAAGCACAAATATCCACTTGGTGTCATCAGAACCGCCCCTTGTATCAATAACAGTCCTGCTTAGTTTGTACATGAATATCCCATCTTCCACTATAACTTCATATTCCTCCCTTTCTGTCTGTAAATAGAAAGATATACATTTAACTATTGTATTTGTATGTAAGTCAAGAATATATAAAAGATGGCAAGTTTGACCCACTTATGAATAGGTTGATTTGGGTTATCTTTTTTATATCCAATGGGTCAAATTAGTAAGATAACGATACATTTAAAGAAAAAATGTCAGAAGTCAGCCAAGTCGTATTTTGCTGCAAAAACCTCTTAACATAATTATTGAAAAATATATTATTATTGAAATATCATAATAATTATGATCATATTTTATTAAATAAATGTTAGTAGTAACGGCAAAAAACTTTTTGGGTCAACCCGACCGACCTGTTTTGACTCGTCAAACAACCCACCCAGCCTGTCTTGCCATCTTTGAACCATACGTAAAAACTTTTTAAACTTACAGGTCCGAGATACTTAATACATTGCTGAAGAAGCTTTGTTCGTGAGCATCTTTCAAGATTCACCTCTTTACCATCCCCTATGTCAAGCCTGAGATAATAATATCATGTGGTATAAATATAATCATCTTGGTATGTTTTAAAGCATGTTAATCTATAGGCCTTTCTTAAGGTCCGTTTAATCTTACCAATAGAAAAAGGGTTGCCTGCTCTCACAATTAAGCCATTTGACATAATAAAACTGAAGGTTGTGACCATAGCGATGTCGAGGATCAATCTGTTTCAACGAAAAAGAGGATAAATCTTAAATAACTTTTAAATAAATAAATAAAACCAAGAACTCAAAGAGGGTTAGTAGGTGGAGAGACTTACTGCCTCGAGCCAATGTTGTAAGGCGAGTTTACTGAGCCTTTTCATTTTTGACAAGCCTTTTCCCACCTGCCATTTAAGAAATAAACATAAAAGTTTAGCAAAGCTTGAGACTTAGATTTGTGATAATTTGAAAGTATGCTTCTAATATTTTTAAAAATCGTGTACCTTTGCAGCTCGGGTTCTTGCTCTTGACCAACGGGAAACAGCAGTTTCGGGTTTCTCGACTTCAAAGAATGATACTGAGCTGCATTTCAACTGGGCAAAATCTAACAGCTTCCACCTACATAATAAATATGATGAAAAGTTACGTAAGAAAATTTATCAGAACTATTGTTACAAGAAATCTGTAATCTTTCAACCTGCAAACACTTTTTTGTCAATTATTATTGTTTTATTTTATTTATTTTTTGATAAATACCGAATGCAGTTTGTTACAACTAGAAAAACAATATTACTAAAAAAATAAGCAAACATTTAAAAAAACCTTTTTATGTGCATTAAAAAATGACTCTGGGCAAGTATCCACCCATTTAACCCTCTCCCCCTGCCTGATTTTTTTTTTACCCTTTTGAGATCCAACACAACCCAAATTGACCCATTTATAAGTATATGGCTTGAAATTATAAACAGTGAAACCACTAAACAAAAAACCAAAAGCATGCAAATAAATACTAACCAACTTTGCTCAACCATGACTGCACAATCAGCTAACTGTCTTCTCGTTCTAAAACTTTTATATGTTTTCTGCAGCCTGATCGCAGCCAGCTCACGGTTCATTAGTGGTTTAGCCGAAGGTGACTCAGGTCCATCTGGTTTTGCATCAGTTGCTAAAGATTCAACCGTATTAACTTTAGGTTCTGGCAATGGACTTCTTGTAGGTGTGTGATATACTTGGAGTAGAACGCTTAAAGCTAGAAACTTTATCGAGTTCCTCCCATTAAAGCTTATAGACCCTCGAACCATCATATTGGATTTAAACGATTTCACCTTTGTGAGCTTAGAAGCACGGCAATCGTCAAAACTGAAGGATCTTAACACCGTCCTCACGTCATTTTCTTTGAAACTTAATGATTTGGATATTATAGATTCGATCGATCATCAAGGTCATCAATATTTGCATACGGCCATGAAAAGATAACCCCATTTGAATTAACAGATAAGCAACCTTTATACAACCTGGTAAACGAAAGAACCACATGTTAGAGACTTAGAGACGTTAACTTGCCATTTTAAAGTTTAAACTTTAAGGGTTGTTTGGATGTGTGTTTTGAAGTGATTATTGCAACTTTACTACACATAAGTAAAATCAAATATTAGTTGATGAAAATAGGGGTTGGTATAGCTAATTCCACATTTATTTCAATAGTTCATTTTCCCAAAACTTTTTATTTTCTTATCCAAATAAAACTATACTGATGCTAAACAATTAAAAAAACTATAATCATAACCACTTCTACCCAAACACTGTAAACTAATTATTGTAAATTAAACTCGCAGTAATTAGTTTATACAATTCAATCATGAAACACAAACCATGATAGGGTCCATCCATCAACTGAAAGTATGAAATAAGCAAAACCAATGTGCTAAAGTTAAAAACAATGGCTAAAACACACTTGATCATTAAGCATAAATCATACTAAAAAAAATCAATACCACCCATTATCACAAAATTCAAAAGAAACATAAAAATGGCATACATATTAGTATATAATTACTACAATAAAGCATTAAACTTGAAGCCATTTATCAACACAAAACATAACCCATATCATGGTTTAATCCAAAAATCAACCTAAACAAATAATGACATTCATACTACAATAGAGTATCAAACTTAAAGCCATTTATGAACACAAAACATTAAAAGAAACATTACCCATATCAAGATTTTATCCTAAAACCAACCTGAACATATAATGACATTAACAATAGTATAACTAAAGTTTATACTATAAACTAAAGATTATTACCTCTAACAAATGAGAGTGTTGAAAAAAAAAGATTCAAGTGGAATGAGAATCTCAAGGATGCAGCTGTTAAAAAAATACAGTATATATATGAAAAAACAAAAAACTTTCTCTCTCTCACACACAACACGTTTAGTGTGTGTGAAAAAACAGTGGTTTTGCTAGATTTGTACTTGGAAGATTTAGGAGCAATGTGTGTTTGTAGTAAGTAGAATAAGGGTTTAAATATAGTAAGAAACACAGAGCGGCTTAACTGACTATATGTGTTGTGTTAGGAAGGTTCGTTTAGACTAGAAAGACTTTTTAATAACTAGAATAAGAAGATGTGATGAAAGATAGAAAAATAATAATGGTTCGTGAAAAATGTTGTTTTTTTACACTTTGAATGTGCCCATAACCCCACCGGCCTCATTATAAAAATGCATTTTTCTTTTACTAATATAGTAAATTGTTTATGTTAAATAAGTACCTAAAATATTGATAACCGGCAATACTAATTGGTTTACAGTCTGGTTTTAAAAATGACACGTAAAAGACAATGTTCAAACCAAATATATGTTCTAACTCGTCTTTCAAGTATTGTATATGAGCTGAGGCATATAAACCGATCAACATTATCGATTGTGAGTAAATATTCGATCAAATTTAGTTGTTCATAAAAAAATAAAAAAATATGTTTCGTTGACAAAAATCATGATCCAATTCAAAATGCAAAAGTGGCTAATTGTCCTTAAATAGATTTTAGTGATTGTTTAAATCTTAGTTTAAACAATTAATGTATAAATCACTTTTTTCAGGAATTTTCATGCTAAAAGTTTGACAAAGTAAATTATTATTTTTTTGAAAATGAATAGAGTTCAGACGCATTATGCATAATATACTTTTTTATTTATACCCATTCTGCATATCTAAAAAATTTAAAAATATTATATATAACGAATCAAAGTTTAAATAAATTATAGATAATTAGTTTTTCATTTATAAATACTACCTAATAAGACTGGAGAAAAATATAGCAGAAATGGGCTTTACCATTTAAAGATCGGTTTCTCTATTTCTCATACATCAAAGTCTGAGTCTTTATTAATTCACATTTTTCTATTGGAAAATATAAGGGTGGAAAAGTCTCCCTCTTCGCTTTGACTATCTTAACATGCTTGACAAATATTGACTTGGATATGAATTTATTTTTATTACTAATCATTTTTTTACGAGTAGGTAGCATTGTACGTTCGTTCAAAAAAAGGTAGCATTGTACGGGGCGTAAAGTTTTTTTTAATCCTAACTAATTATAATATTCGTGCATGCATTCATTTTGACAAAAAAATTATTCTGTATTAATACTGAATTTTATGTCTTTAAAGGTAATTGCATATAATTATATAGTTATAAGCCAGATATCTGTGTGAAGTTCTACACATAAATCAAATTTATTTTAACATTTTAATTGATATATCACATATAGAATTTCGTTGAAAATTGTGATATAAGACAATTAATACTTACGCACGAGTTTTGAATTATCATTAATATCAATTAGAATTTGGTAAAATATTTGTAAAATTTATGTTATGTAACTCAAGATTTAATTTTATTTAGTTGACAAAGATGTTGATGTTGTTATTTATATTTCACTACTAATATTATGTTATACACGTGATTTAATTTTAATAAAGACATAATGGCGTTAATAAAGTTAAAGTATCCCTTAAAGTTTTAAAATTCTTTTTTAGATATCCATATATAAATAAATAAAATTATATGAGTCGATGTTATAAGACAATCACGTATATTTATTTTTATATTAAAGTAACCCGTCTTCTGATTTGATATTTATATTCTCGTTTTCGATAATTTAGCCTTATTTAAAATGTAAAGCTCGTGTCACATGGGTTAAACTTTTAAAATATAATAAATGAGTCTTATTGAACGTATATAGTAAAAAAAAAGTGATACTTAAAATCTTATGCAAATTTATATGTTGTTATTTTAAAACAACATATACATTTATTTTTTAAGATATAAAGGATAAAAGATATAAAGTATAATCGGGTATTTGTTTATAATCAAAAGGTATTAAAACATAGAGACTTATAATATTACACTTAACTCTATATAATTTTTAAAAGTTTAACCACTAAAGTTTTATTAATTACCTCCTTTATTTTAAGTTTTTGTTTTCACATATTTGAAAGACACCTATATTTTATGTGTTTTTCTATTGAAAAATGATTGTTGTGCCTACTAATGAAGCCTACAAATATACCTAATGATTTGATTAGTTGATTTAAAAAAATAATTTATGGGAATTAGGAGAGATAAAATACATCATACAATTGTACAAGTGATTTATGTATTAGTCATGTATTTAGACTTGATTAGTAAGTCTAAATAATATTACTCTTTTTCTATTAACCAAATTCCTCCACCAAATTTATTAAAATTTGATCAAAAATAATTTAATCTTGACTTTTATTAACCAATCACATCACACGATTTTGCTTACGTGGCAAAATCGAGCTCTCCTATTGATCCAATTATTTTTTCAATAAGAATGAATAGATAAAATCACTCCGAAATAAGGTAATTCATTTATTATATAAAGATGAGAGTTATTTTACATACCAAAATTTTTTCACATACCAGGTACTCATATTGAGATTAAAAGCATTTTATTATTTCACTTATTTTTATAATTTAAATATCTCTTAAATCGTTAATTTTAAGCGAAAATATTTACACCGATTCATGACGACGTTTAATTATCTTTCATAGACGGCAGACTTTGATATACTTTCGAAAAAGAAAAAAAATCATTTTTTTACGTTACTAAAATTGCGTAGAAAAATCATATATGATTAAACACTAAATTGAATATCAAATATGATATTAGTGTTAAATCATATATGATACGTAATATCACATGTGATAAGATATGTATATCATATGTGATTTCACACTAGTATCACATGTGATATTATATATCATATATGATTTAACAATAATATCAAATGTGATTTTCAAAGAAGTGTTTAATTATATATGATTTTTAATGCAAATTTCAGTAATGTAAAAAAACGAAAAAAAAAAAAAAAAAAAAAAAAACGTGAAAAATATAATGAAAAAAGATTTTTTGTTGAAAAAGTATATCAAAGTGCCTATCTATAGAAATATAATTAAATGTTCGTCGCAATGATATATTTTTTTTCGCTTAACGATTAACGGTTTAAAAAATATTAATATTTGAAAAAATAATGAAAGTAGGTTTTAAAGATCAAATAAAATAAGAGTTAATTACATAAATCGTCTTGTGGTTTGGTGAAATAACAATTTTCTTTTTATCTTTTTCGGTCGCGTTTCGTCCTGTGGTTTGCAAATCTTACAATTTTGTCCCTCGTCCAAAATGTCCGTTAAGTGTTTTGCACCGTTAGTCCTTCGTTAGTGCAGTCCGTTAAGTGTTTTGCACCGTTAGTCCTTATTTTTAAAATGTAGTTTTTCCGATTAGTCACTCCGTTAATAATAGTTATCGCTTGGGTTTTACGTTTTGTCCGTTTCATTCGTTTTATCCGTTTCCCCGTTTTTCGTTTTATCCGTTTCCCCGTTTTATCCGCTTTCCCCTTTTTCGTTTTCGTCCGTTTTAAATCTGTGATTATATGCTTTCGCTTTTTACGCTTTTGTCCGTTTTATCCGCTTTTTCTGTTTTTATCCAATTTAATTGCTTTTTACATTTTCAATCGTTTTCGCGGTTCTTTTACATTTTTCCCGCCGTTGTTTTACGTTTTATACATTTTTCTTACATTTTGTCCGTTTTTATCCGCTTTGTCCGTTTCAAAAAAAAATTAAATAAAAATTTCAAAAAAAATTGAATAAAAAAATATTTTTCAAATATGTTTTTTATAAATATGTCCGTTCTTTTCAAAATATTTGAAAAAAATATTTTTGTTCAAATTTTTTTTGAAATTTTTATTCAATTTTTTTTAAATTTGATATTTTTTTCGAAATGTTTTTTTCCAATTTTTTTTGGAAAATTTTTTCCAATTTTTTTTGGAACAAATTTTAAATATATTGAAATAGTACAAAAAATTTTTTTTTTAAATTAGAAAAAATTTCCTAAAAAATTGGAAAAAACATTTCGAAAAAATTTGAATAAAAAAATATTTTTAAATATTTTTTTTGAAAAAAATTGAAAAATATTTTTTTATTCAAAATTTTTTTTGAAATTTTATTCAATTTTTTTTGAAACGGACAAAACGGATAAAAAGCGGACTAAATGTAAGAAAAAGACAAAAGCGTAAAACAACGGCAAAACGGAAAATGTAAAAACCGACAAAATGTAAAAAGCGGCGAAAACGATTGAAAATGTAAAAAGCGATTGAAATTGGATAAAAAACATAAAAAGGGACAAAAGCGTAAAGAAATGACGAAGATATAATCGCGATTTAAAACGGACGAAAACGAAAAACAGGGGAAAGCGGATAAAAGCGGGGAAAGCGGATAAAACGAAAAACGGGGAAGCGGATAAAAGCGAATGAAAGCGGACAAAACGTAAAACCCGGGCGATAACTATTATTAACGGAGGGACTAATGGGAAAAACTACATTTTAAAAATAAGGACTAACGGTGCAAAACACTTAACGGACTGCACTAACGAAGGACTAACGGTGCAAATAACTTAACGTACATTTTGGACGAGGACAAAATTGTAAGATTTGCAAACCACGAGGACGAAACGACCGAAAAAAAGTATAGGGACAAAATTGTTATTTTGACCAAACCACAGCGACGATTTATGTAATTAACTCTAAAAATAAAGAGTGAAGATTGATCCCTTGATATTTAAAGAATCTTTTATCATCAAATAATCTTAAATTTTATATAAAAGATACTAGTGTTTACACGTTACAATGATGTATAAACCTATCTTACGTATAATTAAGAAAAATTTCTTAAATTAACTCTTTCTAATGGTACTTTACAAATATAAACCTCGCCTATACATTTTTTTAAAATGAACTGTTCAATATCATACGTTAGATTCTTACCATGGTAGTTTTTAAACCGTACACGTATATAAAGAATTCCTGGGCGTGGAGGAGGCAAGAACCTAGGCGAATGAGTGTCTAGGTGAGGAACTAGGCGAGTAACTGAGCGAGGGAAGTAAGGTTGGGCGAGGAGGAGGAAGGTTTAGGCGAGGAGGAACTGGGCGAGGAGGAGGAAGGTCTAGGCGAGGGCGTGGGCGAGTGTCTGGGCGAGGGGAGTAAGGTTGGGCGAGGAGCTGGGCGATTAGGAAGGCATGGGCGAGATGAAGTTGGTGTTGAAGGACGGAGGTAGCGAGGAAGAAGATGCTAGGCAATAGAGGTAATGGTAACTTGGTGAGGGAAGACAATGGTTTATTATAGTCTGTGATTAATGATTGAGTTAGGTTTTTTTTTTTTTTTTTTTTTTTTTTCGGATAGAAGAAGGAGATGGTGTACTTTATAAAAAGAAAAAGAAATATGAGAGTAATAAGCGAGATAAAGAGGTGTCATGTGGCTAAATCTGAGTGTCAGGTTGACCATTAGGCACATTACACGAGGGGCTATTTTGGTAATACGGTAAGAAAAAGTTCATTCTCGTAAAATAAGTGCATTTTTTGTTTAGTCTGGTAATTTACTTTATGATTAATCCTAAGAAAAATAATATAAAACTATATTTCACTATAAATCCCAAAATGAATTAGAAAACCTGTCACGTCACTTATAGTATCATATATTCATGTATCATTCATGATCCCTAACGCTGCCTCCTTAAAGTCACCCAATCCATCTCATTTGTTTGTCACGTCATTTCTTTCGCAGAGGCTTCGCGCGATTGAAGTATCCGATAAAAGCGACCATGATATTTTTTTTCTTTTTTTAAAGAAACATTTTTAACACAAACTCAAATTTCATTAATAATTAAAACGTTACATAATAATTCAAATAAAATTAAAACATTACGACAGTAAAACGACTAAACTAGTTTTGATTATTATGATGCCAAATGTCTTCCACCAAATCGGTTTTGAGGCTAAGATGAATTGTTTTGTTGCATATCTCCCTGCTAATTTCCAACGATTCCACATGCATTCTTATGGGATCATAAGAACGGTGCTGCTCCGTTGAAAAGAAAACGGGAGATATCACCCTCTCTTCGTCCTGAATGATCATATTATGTAATATGATGCATGTGTACATTATATGTGACTAGCCGGATGCCGCGCATTCGCGGTGTGTGGCATGTGCGTGTATGGGTTTTATAATAGATAGGTTGGGACAAGACTCGGTTTTAATGGTCATTACAAGCCTTTAATGGTCGTTATAACTTACAAGTATGTATCAATGTTAGAATTTAAGAAAATTATGGGCCATTAAAAGCTTTTAAGGCGTGCTACAAGACTTTCTAGGCTTTTAATTATATGTGCATGTATTGATTTTTCATAATAAAAGTAAGACAAATATTTCTTATAATGGAAATGTTTTGGTCTTACAATTTTAAGACTACCTTTTTTAGCAAGTCCCAAATCTATTATAAAGTAGTATAGATAGACGCTCTTTGTCAAACCCTTTAGCCGGATGTTTAATCATTAGCCACTTCCTCTTTACTACACCAAAAGCACATTTTACATCTTTTCTTGCTGGTTCGTGCATCGTCTTATACAATATTCGTTTGTGATCATTCGTCCCTGGATTTTTAATGGACTTCATAATAACCGAGTATTCAGGATATATCTCATCAGCAAGATAATATCCCCGTTTATAAGGCACGCCATTAGCAACGAATTCCACATCCGGTGCTTTCCCCATTTTGAGATCATTGAAAAGAGGCGATGCACGTAAAACATTTACGTCGTTATTCATCCCGTGACACCGAAAGAACGCATGCCAAATCCATAAATCTTGGGACGCGATCGCTCCAATAAAATGAAAGGATTTTGCCGTGATCACCCCTACAAAATTGAGCTTTTAAAGCATGTGAGCAATTCTCCACGGCCAATCTGTATTTATAGGGTAGTTTAATAGATTTTTTTTATAGGCAATTCTCCCACCAATCATATAATGTTGTGTATTTATAGGACAGTTTAATAATTTTTTTTTGTTTTTGTTTTTTTTTTTTTTTGTTTTTTTTAAGCTTCAAACGGTATTTTTCTCATTTTGCAACGTTCGGATTCTTTTTGTTTCAAACGTAACTTTTGCAACGGTCCAAAGTCACTTTTTAGCAAATTAAACGGGCAAACCAATCGATCGGACAAACGACCAACTTGTTTAAAAAAGGAGGACGATCGAATCTCCACAAAAAGGAAATCGATGTGAGATCAATCGTTTGAATCGATCGACAGCCATTACTGGAGCCAGCCTAAGCCACAACCATCATAGTAGTACATCGCTAATATTCCTCAAGAGTCTCGAACTAAAAAGGCTTCGTATATTCTATTGCGTATCTCAAATGCTGCATTACTTGTTTTATAAACATTACTAACCAATCAAAAATGTATAAACACTTCTTTTTCGTTTGGTTGAAAAATTCTTGACGTATATATCATGAATGTTGACGGACCAGGTTCGGAACAAGGACCATAAGTCATTAGGTGCAAAAAAATTTGTTTTACAAAAACAAAAAGCAATAAAGATAAACTACAAGATACGATTTCATTCAAACTTGTAACCAAATTACGAAGATATGTATTATTGCTTTTTTATATATATTAGTAGACAAATTAAACAAGTCATGTATTTGTGTGACAAAAAGTTTGGGACCGGGTTCATCTTATGCAAAACGAGATTTTTAACAAAAATTTATGCTAAGCGGCACAAATTCATCAGGTTCGAGTAAACTTTCGAGAAACCCCTAGGTCTACCCATGATGGCGGTTGAACTTAACGCCATGGAAACATGGATATGGAAACTCCAGATGGGCGCAAGATACTTTACGTCATCAGTATCAAATACCATATTGTTCTTATTAAAATTTAACTAAGGTAAAATGTTCGACATGTGTAGTGATTGGTTCAGATATATGACGCGACAAAGTTATAAAAGTTTATAATACCACATGTTCTCAAACCATATATTATTTGTGTTTAACAAAAATAACGGTATCAATTTGCAGTAGTAGTAAACTATAGGAGTGAGCGGTGGCTGATTTAAAAAATAAATAAATGGTAACATAGATGTAGTTAAAATCATAAAATGTAAAATAGCTCATATTTGTTTTTAGAACGGCAATTTACAATAAATTCATAAACGCTTACTCTCTTAAACGCTACTTGGTGAATCGTTTAAAAAGAGCATTTAAAAAAAGATAAAGTTTATTTGTTGTTTGTCAAACGAAGATTAAAAATCACAACCACTAAACGACTACTTTCAAATGTTATTAAACGCTTACGCTAAACACACATCGTGTGAGTTTAACTTGGTTAGACTGCGTGTGATGATGCACTATAGTTGGCTTGATATTGAAAAGAACATGTACGATTTTTCTTTCCATTTTTTTTTTTTTTTTTTTTTTTGGTGCAAACTATCTATGCCACCGCAATTCTACTTTGACCGTTCGGTTTAGTGAATAAACTATGTTATTATGTAACAAAAAGAAATCAAAAAAAAATGACCATGCGATTATAGTCAAAATAGCAATTTATGCCAGAAAATTACAAATTGACCTTTCAATTATTGTGAATAAACTAATTATGCCATTGAATTCCAAGCTTAATGCAAAGTTGTTGTATGTGAACAAGTAAAGACTTTATTTACGAGTTTGGCTACATCCTAAAATTCAACTTATAAAGAAAGAAAGTACTCCGTATTATGTTAATCCATATACCCAAGATAAAAAGTAAGTCCACCAAGAAAGGTACAAAATAGTGTTCAGATTGATCTGTTTAGGTTTGCGGGTTAATGTGTTGGTATAACCTTTACCAAAACCCGAGTCATTATTAATCGTGTCAATAAACGCAATTTTAACCTAGACTTGCATAACACGTGCAACCTATTTGTGACCCGCTTAACCTGTTAAATAAGTAAATATGTCAAGCGATGAATAATGTTGATGATTTTTCGATTCAACAGTTTAAGTTCAATAATGATATAAATGATGAAATAAGACAAAAATAACTATACAACAATTGCAATAATATTCAAGTTATAATTATAATTCAGTGTCATATTAAATGCATAACAAAAGAAGTTTAAATTCAAATTGAACATAAAATCTAAGTTACATACTTTATTTTCGGAGGCTTATATAGTTAAACGAGTTCACATGTTGATCTATTTAGAACTTACTCAACCCAAACACTATCCGTTTAGTAAGCGGGTTAGACGGGTTGACATTTTTTTTTTGTTGCCAAAACATGTTTATTTTCAACCCAAACATGTTTAACTTCAGGTTCATGTCCGTTTTCATGCATGTCGATAATTGACACTCCTAGATTAAACCAGTTAGATATTTGTGATCATACTATGTAAGCTTGTATTAGACATGATAGGTGGATTTAATAAGGAAAAATATGTAAAATGAGAATAATAAGAAGTAATTATAATTACACATTTGATATATATCGAATTGGAGTTAGGATCAAATAAGAAGATTCTTAAAATAAGAAGGAATAAGTTAACTATAACCGCAAATCCGGATCTGCATCGACCCAAATTAGATCGTCCCTATAATCTTAGATGCGTTATAACGCACCTGTAATGTGTTTTACAGCTTTTAATCGGATCATATACGTATATTAGATCGATTTCACGATTTCTCTTGTTTTTGTTCCTCTGCGCGTCGAAATCGTGAAAATCAATTTGCAACATCTATACATCAAATTAACTTTCGAAACTCGAGATGTTGCGATCTATATGAATAGAAATCGATCTGTCTGTCAGTTCTCAAATCGTGGTTTGGTCTCACCACACCTTATTTTAATTTACTTCTTCTTGGATCATCTTCTATCGAATTGAATTAAATGCATCTCTATTCATTTAGATGTATCTCTCGTTATTTTGAAGTGATTTTGAGATGAAAAAGATGTAAAGTAGCACTAAAACCACATTTGTTATTTGGATGACCAAAAATACATATGATTCATTTTATTTAATGAAGTGTATGTAATGTATATATATACATATAATTTTGAGTTAAAGAATATATCATGATGTATTTAAATAAATAAAAATAAATATAATTAAAGTTGATGTATCCCGAATATGTAATTATACGTACTTTTCATTATTTTCATTTTAAGTTTTCTACTAATTAACGAACAAAGAAAAGTTACTATTGTGTTTTGACTTGATTGCTTTTTTAAGAAATTTTGTTGGCTTGGCAAATCGGTATCGACTTTAGCGTGCATTCAACTTCTGAATTTTTGTTTTGATGGACACCAATGGATCAAATATTGGATTTGAGGTGGTTGGGTTGTGGTCCTTCAAACTATATGTGTCGTTTCAAAAACAATATAGTGACTATTCAATAAATGAAAACCATAAATAAGATGTCGAGAAAAAAAAAAACACTTCCCTAAGTGATGAAAAGAGAAGCTTCTTCTTTTGTTTTTATCATCTTTTTAGATTTGTGCGAAAAGACTTGATTAGACTCGCTCAAGATATCCAAAAGGGAAAAAATATTACAATTGTCAAAATTGACTAAAGATGTGATTTCAAAGACACATATAAAACATTGATTATAACGAGAATTTTTTTACCCCTCATCCGACGCGAGACGCGAGGTTTTTACATGAACAGAATTTAGGTTATTTTAACATCTCATTTGAATCAATGTTACTTTTTACTAATAAGAAGTTTTAAACATATACAAATATATTCTACACAATAAATTGATAATATTGATTATTAAATTGCTTGATAATATATAAGTTGCAAAAAACTTGCTAATGGAGTCAAACTTAAAATTAATTTAGCTACAATTTATACAAAACTTAAAGTATTTATGCAAAACTTACAAACATAGAAAAAATATATATTAAAAATTTGAATTTAGTTATGGTTTTGTAGAAAGGGACTATTTATGTAATTTATCACTACATAAACTACCTCAAATTTAACTGAAGGATTATTTCTGTAATAGAAGGTAAGCTACAGGGACGATATTTGTGACAAATTTGTGGCAAACGAGAACTTGTTTATCTTGCGTCATGTTAGTCCCTGAATAATTAGAGCAAGTGTCATGGCTTACCGGCGTAACCATCCTCCTTTCACGCGCCAACGCTATAGCGTAAGTATTAGTGGCTTACACTATAACTTGGTTGTATGTATGTTTTATATTCTCTTTTTCTTTCGAATTAAAAATGGTGTATTTGTGGGTTCAAAAGTTGTGTGAGTGTAAGAGTTATATTAAAAGGAAAAAAAATGAAGTCGCATTAGAAAGTGTAATGGCTTGAGCTATAAGACCTTGTCCTCTTTGAAGATAGAGAGGGTATTAGTATTAAGTATTGTATGTGTTATGAGTGTGTGTGTGTGCACGTTTGTCGGAAGTTTTTTTTTAAGCATTCTTTTTATTATTGGGTTTTCCTTAAAGCACACGGTATGCGAAGCATTTAACATGCCAAATGTCAATTTTTCATGTCATTAGTGAGGCAAACCATATCACCACTTGGTGTCATTCGTGAGCTAAAAGTATTTGAATCATTTCACTAGCTAACGCTATTTGTGATGTTTTATTTATTTATTTATTTATTTATTTATTGTGTGTGTATTATGAGTAATTGGGGTATTTGTTGAGAGACAATAACATGTTAGTGGTTTGTTATGAGCGATGGTGTTTTAATTATTGATGAGTTATTAGAAAGTGTATAATATGACGCTGATATAATATACCAATATCTTGTGCTCTAAGGTAGGGGCACGTGGTGTTTATATTCCTCTTTCTTATATTATGTTTTAGCTGGATTAGGTATTGTTGTTGTAAGAGAGCGCGTGTGACGACTGTGCATCAGAGTTTGAAAGGAAATGAAATGAAAGATATCAATTTATAACGTGTAATTGATGTTGCGTGAGAAAAAAAAATACTTCTTTTGTTTTTTTACGTGAACTTTGAAGTCTTATTTTGAAGTAAATTTAATGGGCAAAGTCGTTTGTTCAATTTTTGGTTTTCTAGTATTTTACTACTTTTTACTATTTTAATATGTCATGTTGTTAAAAATAAGAAAAACTTAACAAAATACTTTGTAAACGAGGGTGTGAACATATTGTCTTAGTTTGTATAAATTGACAACATGAATAAGCAGGATAATAAAGGAAGATACATAAAACATAACGAGTCAAAAAGAAAACGTTCATCTATTCGCGTAAACTTGAATTAGTGTGACTTTATATCGTAACATATTCAAACTTGATTAATTTAATCTACCACGCATAAACATGATGATTTTCAAAGCAAACGAGTCAAGTTTAAGGTATCACATTGTCACCTCTAATTCAAAAGAGAACCCTTTAGTCATATTTTAAACAATAGAATCCACTAAATTAGTTAAAAGTGGGATCATTCTTTATTCCAAGACAGAATAGGACCATAAATAGATTCGGGTGCATGGTAAAGTGGTAAGAGGGAGCACACCGAATCGAATTCAGCAACGGTGCTTTAGATCGCTAATCAGAAAACACACTCACTCACTTTCTATCTTAACGTGATATCAATTTTTTCTCTTTAATTTTTTAACCCCACTCTAACTCATATTTCACCCATATTGATCACACCACACTCGCCGGTCAACCCATTTTTACTAAAATTTTTATTCATAAATTAAAAACAAACTCAATTTTCATTAATTGAAATATAAATACGAATAACATTACGAAATATAAAACACAATACGAAAACTAAAAAACATAGGGAAAAAAAATCAGTTGTTCTATTTGCTTTTTATGCATTCAAACTATTTTAGCGCTAATTTGATCTTTTATTTTTCCGCCATCCACCACAAATCATGTTCAATATCGTAGTCTAAAGCAAAGCTCGTGTATTTTTGCGAAATGTATGTGCATTCCTTGTATGCTTTAATCTTATCATATTTCTCTTTGGTCGCTTTTTCAAATAGTTTAGTTGTGTCGACAATCGCTTGCATACGAATGCTATCCTCATCAACTTGCTTCATTACTTCAGCTTTGATTTCCTCGATAATATGTGAAAGAGAACGATCCATAAAATTTTTGGTAGAAAGAATTTGTTTTTGGTAAAGAGTGCATAAGAAGTTGTTTTAAAATATTAAAGTTAAAGGGTATTTATAAATAAATTATTATTATTATTATTATTATTATTATTATTATTATTATTATTATTATTATTATTATTATTATTATTATTATTTAAACCTAAGTATGAGTTGTAATAAGGGCTCGTTTTTTCACACAATCGAAAAGTGTTTGCCTCACAATTGTGATTTTTTTTTCTTCTCTCTCTCTCTCAGTTGCATGACCGACTTGAGATGTAGTGGGGAGGCGCGTGACTATCTAGCCTCACCAGTAGTCATGAGTTACCGATACGGGTAGTCCAAAATGACCAATTAGCGGTTATACTGGTAGAGAAATGGCAAGGTGCGTTTAGTTAAAATTTTAATTTTTTTTTTTTTTTTTTTCGTTTTATAAACATATTAAGAGGTTTGACTTTTAAAAACATAAACATTTATGTTCATATAATATTCGTTTCTATTTTGAAAAGAAAAAAAAAATGTGTTATAAGGAAATAAAAAAAATAGTTTTATAATTTCCTTTGTTAATTTAAGAAATGCAAATTTTATATTTTGCATAGAATTCAAACATTTGATATAAACATAATTTATATTTTCTTTTATTTGTACAATCATTTTGTAGAATACAAAGCTGTTTATTTTTACCAAGTACACCATTTTAAATGCAAATCATTTAATCGGATGAGTTTTGGAGGGTGTGTAATAGGTCTTGTCGCACCGAATCTTTATTTAAAATGGCGAATTTTTATTAGTTTTTCGTAAATACGTATAATTTAAACATATATGGGTTATATAATTGAGTTTATACGCAATTTTTCTTTAGTTTACAAGCGTAATTGGTTTTCTTTATTGTTATTGCCTTACCGAAAATCATAAGATGACCTCGAATTTAGGAGTGATATATGACACTCACTAAAAGTGATGTGCACAAGTTGTCTACGTGCATCACTAATGTGACTTTATGATGTGCATATCACTTTTAGCGTTGTGCATATCACCTTCCTGCGTTTATTGATCAGTAAGAAAGTAGTTACCGAGTAATTTTTACAAGTTTATTAATGTACATAGGATGCCATCTCAAATTTCTTTTTAACAAATGTTCTTATTTTGCTTGTTATTAAGATTTAAGACGATGAAATTATACACAACATTCTACATTCTTTTTATAGTAATTGCCAATTTTAAAAATATATAAAGCTTTAAATGTACACATTAACACAAAATATGAAAAATTGGAGTTACTTAATGTGAGAATGAGGTTGCGGTACTATTGATAATCGGATGTGTTGACAAAGGCCGACTCAAATGAGTAATAAAAACAATCACCGACACGTTAATAAACATATCATGAAAAAAATCCCAATCACGGTATAACACGCTTTTGGGTTGAGTTATTAGACCCCGTTAATAAATTGACCCAATTTTGTAATATGTAAAAGTTTATGTTGATGTAATCTAAATCCAACTCAAATATACCTACAACCGGTATAACGTTTTAATGGTATTTGCTTTTTTGTTTTTTTTTCTTTGGGTTGAGTTATTAGACCTAAATAGAAAAATAATGGGTTTTATTAGGACCCCTTAGATTGTTGATTTTTTGACCCCTAGTTTTTTGTTTTTTTTATTTTTTTATTTTATAATTTTGTTTATCAAAAGTTTATAAACGCGAAAACGCGGGAATCAGAATATAAAGTTTAATGTTCAAACGCTTAAACCGCCGTAAATACTGAACAGAACCGACAAAAAGCGTAGTAATATCTTGAAAAAAGGACAAAGGAATATTCCTATGATTTGACATCATAGGGAGGGTTCCAATAGTAAGACCCTACTTACAGTCTGTCACTTAAAAGTTGGTAAAGTGACACGCTGGACATGCAAATTAGAGCCAGCTCACACGTGCTATGATCTTTAAACTCCCACGCTTTTGATCCTTTTTATGACTCACGATATTCAAAGTGAAGCCACCGACTTGCACAACTAACCATTGTCAAAAAAGAGTCAAAATTACTGTAGAAACGCTTTTCATGGGTACATACCTTTAGGCCGGATGCAGTAACTCGATCGAGTGTCGATCGAGTGCTTTTTTTTTGAACATGTCGATCGATCTTCTTGCTGTGAAACATGTCGATTGAGTGCTTTTTTATTTAACTCGATCATACATACGATCGAAACAAACACACACATAAAAACGACACTCACCCTTTTTAATAAAGGCAGATATTCAAGACCTAATCACGCGAAAGTCAACAAGAAAGAAAGTTTAACGAGACGGGAAAAATGAGGGGATTGAGTCACTTCTTGGGCCAAATTTTACTATTTTAAAAGCATGATTGCACTTTTTATAAGATTTTGCAAGTTCTAGAATATTGTGAGTTTGTGACACCTTTTTGTTGTACATGTGCGTGGTCATTTGTACTTTCTGTACCAATGGGTTGTTTTGACCGAGACGATGGTTCTAAAACGAGAGTTGATACTCTAACCACAATTTTTTATATTTTCATCATAATCTGTGTATTATAATATTGTACAATGTGCTATACAATTTATACAAAGTGGTATAACTATAAAATAAAGTGGTGTAAGTATCAACACTCTTCTAAAATGCTCGTAAAGTTTTCGAATAAAGAAGTGATTGTTACACTTTAAAAAATTAGGGTGTTGATACTCACACCATTTTTATTTATACTTACATCATAATCATGCATTCTTGTGACAAGATGCATTCTGATGATATCTGAGTGTGGGTGTAATTATAAGAAAAATTGGTGTGAGTATCAACCCCTCATTTATCGGTACACTTTATTATATGCAGTTGTTAATTGTACTTTAAGTATAACATGCTTTAACTGCATGTACATTGAGTGTCCCAACTTTTTGGAGTGTGCCAATCACCCCCTTTCGCAAATGTCTTATAAAAGTGTGAGGCTTGGTTATCTTCGTCACCGTCTTAGGACACGTTTTTATAAATTCAATATATATGAAATATGATATAAATATATAAATATTTTCATATTTTATGTCGTCATATGTCACACTTTATAAACGAAAACTTTTTACCCACAAAACGCGAGATTTGGTCGTCTTTGTCCACGACATGAGGCTTATCTATAACCTTGACCGAGACATATTTCAAATACGGAGTGTTTTTATACATTTTTAACAAAAAAAATAGGTAACATTTTTTCTACAAAAACCAAGCATTTTCTTGCGACACTAAATTAGTAAACACTTGATCGAGAATGCTATATTCTCTTAAAAACCTTCCTACTTGTCTTTTTATTACCGCATGTCAGTCAGTCATATACCGTTAAGTGAGAAAATGAGTCGTTTAAACAACTAAATGCATAATTTACACATAAAAAATGTGAGAGGATAAACAAGAGTATATTTAAGAAGATATAACATTTTTCATGCTCAATAACATTTGTTTAAGAGAAGCAAGTTATAGGGCGGTCTTATACCCCGTAAGTCAGTTTTTTTGCGTCTAAGTGAACATATACTCCTTTTGTTGCAAATTTATTATCCATGTTTTTTTTTGACGTTCCAAAATAGTTGTCTATCACTAGAAGTAGTTGAAGAAATTTGATCAAGTTTTTTATATTACTTTTACTTGACATTATTAGTAAAGGGTAAAATCTATCATTCTACAGAAATTAATAATGAAAAACTAGTAAGTATGATAATTTACTTAATATGCGTATTTTATTATTATTATTTTTTTTTTGGAACGGCAGAATATATATAAATAAAAGAGCTTCTAGTAAGACACTAGAAGCCTAAAAGTACAAAAACAATCAAGAAAAGAAACGAAACAACATATTCTAGACCCTACCCGAGACTTTAAGCTGCTAGCCAACAAAAGGATGAAAAACTCTTGCCAATTACGCCCAAGACAAGAAAAATCCCCACCCACGGAGGCCGAGCCACCGGTTTTCACTCCGGGGTGTTTTTGATGCCGACCCAAACAAGTCCCAGGGGAAAAACGAAGCAAGAAGAACCTAAAAAAAACAATACATGCTTGAAACTCCCAGTAGAGGAAAATAACGAACATCATCTATGAAAAATACTCGCGGGCGTCAAAGGGGAATTAAGCCAATCTATCCATCTGCAAGACATGTGACCCCTATGAAGTAACCAAGAAAAAGAAGAAGAACGAATGTTATCAAACATATCACTTTTCCTCAGCGGATGTGGACAGAACACGACACTGTTGCGAAATCTCCAAATCCCCCAAAGAAGAGTCGCAATAATAATGGATAAGCGATAGGACTTCTCTTTAGAAGCATGCCACGAAATGAACCAAGACTTCCAATGATCATAAGATGTAAAAGTAGGAAGAGTAATGTCACACCAATTGCGAACCAGTCTCCAAACCTCCTTGGCGAAATCACATTCAAAGAAAATATGAGAAGAGGATTCCACATTACCGTTGCACGAAGCGGCACGAAATCGAAGGAATATCAATACCCCGAGCCGAAAGGTTCAATCTATGAGGTAAGCGATCCAATGCCAATCTCCATATAAAATATTAACTTTACGCGGGAGGTTTTATCCCAAAATTCAAGGAACCAAATCGGGAGAAGCTTAGAATCAATCAAACGACGTGTTTCCCAAATGAAAAAGTGCCATCACTAGACATCTCCCAAACACAAGAGTCTTGTACCGCATTAGAATCTACAAGACTTATATCCGAAGTGTCTCTCAAATAAGCCTTGTTGCGAACTTCAATATCCACCTTAGACCAATTCCAACTCCATTGCCCGTTGACAATACGATCAATAATTAAGCAATCCTTATCTTGTCCTAAGCGAAATAACCTGTTGTAGCGGATATAAAGAGGAGAATCGCCAATCCATATGTCTTTCCAAAAACGGATACGGGTGCCACATCCCACACGGAAACGAAGGGTGTTAAGAGGGATAATGTCTTTCAAATGAAGATAGTTGGATGAGCCAACTATGCTGGCCCACTTACCATTAAACTTACAACCCTGATTATCGAAACCACACTCATAACCATGCAAAGAATTAATGACATTAACCCAAAGAGTATTCGGAGAAGAAGACATCCTCCAACGCCATTTTTGAAGAATAGCAAGGTTAAAAGATTTTAAGCTGCCAATGTTCAAACCTCCTTTATCAAATGAAGAAAGGCGTTGGTCCATTTGATCCGTGCAAGTTTCCTAGTGTCTTGAGAACCACCCCAAAAAACTTGGCACGGAATCTTTCCAAATATTTTAAAAGCAGTTAGGAGCCTTATAAATCGATAAGTAGTAGATACCAAGACTTTCAAGAACGACTTTAATGAGAGTGAGGCGTCCCCGATAGATAAAAGATTAGCTTTCCGGAAGAAAGCTTCGTGAAATCTGTCGATCAAGAATTGCCAACTTGAAACAAGGTTCATGTTGGACCCAATCGGAAGGCCAAAGATAATTGAAAGGAAGGAACCCGAGGTACAACTGTACTTCTAGCCATGTCAACAACTTCGCCATTAAGAACACCAATACCATATATGTTGGACTTGTGAATGTTAATTTTGAGACCCGAGGCTAAATAGAAAACATGAAGAACACGAATGATGTTGTCTAGGTCGCCGAATTCAATCTGGTGATAATAACATCGTCGGTAAAAAGGTGAGATAAAGTTATGTCAAGTAATACAAAGCGATCCCTTTCATCTTTGAAATTCTAAACCTTACATATTTTAATTTAGATTTTTTTTTTTTTTTTTTTTTTTAAATAAAATAACATACTAAATTAGAAACACTACATAAATGAAATATTTTCACTCAACCATTGTGTTGACGTTTTTAGCATGTTTTATCTCAGGTCTTTAAGGTATTAGCCGGCATGGAGCCGCACGGACATTTTGAAGACTTGCATCCTATTATCATTCGATAAAGACTTTAAAACTTTTATGTTTTATCTATTATGTATTATGAACTATTTGTAAACTATGATGTTTAAAATTAATCGAATGATAACCTTCAGTTGCTTTTCGTTGTTGTCCCGATTTTAAGGGTGTTACACACACACACCGCGAACACACACACACACACATCAAAACCCATTTAAAAACACAAAAGAAAAAAGGGAAAAGAAAATGGCGTTGTAACTCACGTTGGTGGGATAACTTGGACGGAAACGCCGTTGGTTTTTTTGGAGGGGCGGAATGTTAACGTCCGGTAACGTGCTGACACGTTGGCATAACGTCGGCCGGCGCATTATCGTACCGTGTGCTTTTAGAGAATATGAGAAGTTGAGAACCGTACATAACTTTAGTTTTTCATAAATATTTTACTCCTACTCACGTGACCTATACATTAATTTTTTTTAACTCTAACCGCTCCTCTTTTTCTTCTTGCTATTACTTCTTCTCTCTTATAGTACACCACTCAACTCTTAAGACTCCATTAACAGTCTTTTAAGAATTTCTCATACAAGATATATTTTTACCATTGTTTTCTCCTCATTTCGCCTGTTTTGTCACCATGTTTCACCTTTTTAACATCTAAGATGGTTCCCGACATATTTCTAAAGTAGGTCCAAATTTTTTACCACATCGCTTGTGCATGAAAATATTTTTTAAAATGGTTTCTGGGCACCACGTACATGCGCTTAGATCCGCCCCACTCCGTATAAAATACTTTATATGTTTGACTATATCTAAATTGCCTATTATAGACATAAGGGGTTGTTTATTTTTTTTGTTAGCTAAGGTTCATGTGGGTCTCCTTTCTCTTAATGTCTCTGAATTGGGAGTGTATGGTTTTATTTGTCTTGTAGATATAGACTATTTAACAAGAAAATAACATTAAAATATTGATTGGGCCCATTTCCTTTAGCACTAAGAGAATTTAAGAGAAAAAAAAACGCCCTTAACCCTTAAGAGAATTTAAGAGAAAAAGAAATGCCCCCTTAAGACACTATACAAAAAGATGGGATAAATATGTTTATAAATGAAAGAAAAAAAGACATTCATCAACCAAAGCATGTAAGACCGTGTTTTCCATAGCAAGAAAAAAAATGTCGAGGCTACTTTGACATTTTTGTTAAAAAAAACTTCTTTAACAACGTTTCTCAATACTCTTTCTCACCTGAAAAAGGGATGCTTAGATTATTATTTTTCAAGATATGATGTTATATTGAATAGTTATCAAATCATGTATAGAGTAAAATAGGACCAAATGTTTTATGCCTGCTAAAGAAGTAATTATAATATGGAACTACAGTATACACATGATCACTAACTAAAAGCCTCTTGGATAAGATATAAGTTTGTTATAATATTCAAATTTTGACTTAAAACGAAAAAGATTTATTTTTACAACCTATTAGCTTTTGAAGTTAGTGATTCATGTAGACGGTAAATGGAGCCGGATATTTGTTCGACTACTCGATGAACCATGGTCTAAGATGTTTACATAACCGGATATGGACTCGGTCTCATCTAAAACTTTAGGACAATCTTAAACTATGTTTATCAACAATCTATCATATTAAAATATTATTTTTTTTCTTTTGTTCACTTATACAACCAATCTATACCTTTTTATCAACGACCCAACCCAAGCAATACATACAACCAATCTATTTTTTATAAAATAATAAATATTAAAAAGAAAAAAAAAAAATAAAACAAATAGTCATTCATTAGCTGTCATGTGGCAGATTGAAGGTTGTCAATCTAGGTTGTCATGTGACCTTGGTTATGAGAGGATTTGAGAATTTTGATTAAAATATTATTATTTGTGCAATCGATTGGGTTGTCAACCCATTGATAAACATAGTCTTACAGCTAGACCACTTTTAAGACAGTTTAATCCATATACACTTTTATAAAAATATAAAATCATTAGATAATTAGTTACAAAAAAGATAATGGGAGATCATATCAAAGATAACTGGAAACTATTTTTTGGTAATCTGAGAAAAGAAAAAATAATAATAATAATAATTAAAAAAAAAAAAAAATCTCATGTTTTGAGTTAAAATATAACGAAAAGTAAATATTCAGAAACGCAATGTGATGAACTATTATGAGAGACGGAGACGATTAACTAGGGACAGTCCACCTAGATTGTTAGATGCTTTAAAAACTACTTGATTGTGCAAGTGCGTGAATTATTCAAGTGTATGTGTTGGCTTGGGTGGCTAGGTAACATGCAACTATATACAGGTCTAGCTAAGAGCACCAGTCACACTTGCTTATCCTTAACTACGCATCCAAGTTAATATTATCAAACCTCGTTTTAATAGTTGACCTTCTAAACTCTAAAGCGGGTGTTAAACCCTAGACATGAAATTGCTAGTTCAAATTGTCACTATTAGCTAGCTTAAATCTACCAAATTATTGATTATATAGTTGACGCTATATTTTGAAAAAATTGTGAAACGACGCCCGTTCACTTCACGCAATATATATTTATATAGGATAACTGATGAGTGATGAGGATTTGTATTAATTACTTTGATCAAACGAAAAGATAGTAGATGCAGATCCTCTACATCTCCAATGTTACACCAGCCTATAAATTCCTTAGGGAGTTTTGGATACTCATTTTCAGTCTCTTGTTTCGGTTTGTATCAGTACAATTATTTTTCACAGGCGGCTATTAACTTCAAATTTTATCTGCTGTAAACAGAAAAAGGAAATGTTAGCTATAAATTTTGACCAACTTTTCATAGTCATTATTGGGTAGTTGATGATTAGAAACCAATTTCACACGCAGTCAATTACTTCGAGATAAGATTCAAATATATATTGTAGAACTCATGATCTTGCAGGTAGAAAGTTGTATATCAAGTAAACAAACACTACAGCACAAACAGCTGGCGCACAATAAAAATCTTCCTTGATTGTCAGTAAACTTGAAGCAACCATTATATCGACCCATTAAGGTACACCAAGTACTTTGCAGGTTAAACACTAATGTAAGATCTAAGTCATGGTAGATAGCTAATCTTAAAGAACCTGCTTCCAGGGGTTATTTTTAATCAATTTGGTTCATATTTGTATTGTCTAAGAGTCTGTGAATGGAAAAAAATCAAGAAGAAAACCCACTTTATAACTGAACTCCATATTTACATACTCATTTTCCATACTTTGAAGGTTTTTGCCACAGAAAAAGAACGGCAACACCGATAAACTATACATATACATCTACGATTAAACACTTTCTAGCTCTCATTCTAAACAACAAAGCTAAGCGTCTAGTGTTATTAATACGGAGAATATTTGTATAACATGAAATAAAAAGAAACAAATGACAGAAAAAAGCTTCAAGTGCCGAAAATTTATCTACGGGCATCATGAAGAGGGCAAGTCTCCATGTTTTCTAAGATCAAAGATCCATTGCCAGGTTATTGAGGTTCTATCGGGTGCCAAGTAGCACATAAAGAAAACCATTATAGCTTCCTGAAGTCTGCTCTGCTGCCAATACGGATGCTGCTTTAATTACTTGAATATTAATTGGCTAGAAGAAGACCCTTTAAAAGCGACCAAAACCATGGTTGTTTAGAAGAAATTTTAAGGTCTTTGATATTAGTTTAGAGCATAGTGGACTCGTTCAAGAAGTCGCACAACCTTATTAACATTGATTCGTAAATGTGGTGGCTTTGAACTTCTTGATGTGTAGGCCTTACGAGGGGCTAGGGGTAGAGCTAGTACATCTTCTTGTTGGGTATTCGTAAGCTCCAAAAACTGAGTTAACATATCACCATCAAGTATTCTAGGTACACCTGCCTGCAAATTTGGATGAAATGCACGTAAAAATAATATCCAATCAAACAGTACAAGTATATGTGGCAGATTGGGTCTATCAGATAAAATTGGTACACTCGACCTATTTATAATTTAAATACCATCAATAATTAGTGTGTCAATTATGATTACAATTATAATATAAATACTGAATAAAATGGTTATGGAGGTTGTATGCATCCAAGATAGACTTTAGGCAACTTTTAAACTGTTTGACCCGTTCAACCCATTTGAGCCGCTTGAGATAAAACACAGCCAGATGGACGCATTTACAAGAATATGGAATTAACCTTGTCACGTCTAGGTACAAGCTTTGAGGAAGTAAAGAAGGTCATAATAATATAAAATCTCGTTGTAGAAAATGCACAAGTGACATGTCATGCTAGCAAGTATACAAACACAGAAATGCTGGAAAGCAATCATGATCTACCTACTCATATATAATCTAAAGATATTGCAACGAGGATATAACTGTGTACTTATCTTACCGAACTTTGACGACTGCGGAACTCGTAATGATCATTCCCGAGAATAGGAGCTGTCAATGGGTGAACTGCAATCCTGCATTGTACATCTTCCAATAGCTCATATTCATCCCTGAAAGATGAGAGCCGGTTTGAAAAGTAAGTACTTAAAATAGATCCAATAATAATACAACCATTAAACACAGATGAGATTGTAAAAGAAAACTAATTAAACAGAAGTTGCTTGTTTATTCAAAGGCTTATGTGTTATATTGAGATGGCTATATGAGAGACAAAACACCTAACTAGCCAAAGTAAGACCTACAAATAAGCTCTTTGCAGTCCCATATTAAGTGCCACAAAAGTAGATTCTAAATAATATACCAATGAGATGAGACTTTAGTGGGTGAAAATGATATTTGATAATACAGGTTAAACCTTTCAGAGGCTCAATAAAGAGCATAGGTTAAACCTTTCAGACTAGCATAGGTAGGGGCAAAATGGGCAGAATGAACATGTAAAATACAAATAAGGCGGAGGAAAGATGCAAATTACATACAAGCACCGAGTTCTATATCCAATTTCTTTCTTTTACTTATTTGATTTTGGTGATCATAATAGAGGCCAAACTTATTTGATATTTAAACAACATATAAAATCATACCCAGATATAGGAACAAAGGTCATAATGCTTCCTAACAATGTGCTTGCCACAATACTACTGTGTGATAAATCCATAATTGAACTAGCAATGTCGCAGTCCCTCATTTCATCATCAGCCAGAAGTTTGTATGAAAATGAACCCTACAAAAATGATCAGCAATAATGATTAGAAGTTATTAAATACACTCACTTAAGCTAATCCTGTAACTATTAAGAAGTAACGAACTTGCCTTTCTGATGCTCATTGCGACCTCACCCATATAAAAGGAAGAACAAACCTTTAAGTTGCATTCCGGACTTGCTTTATCTGTATCATAGCAATAAAATCTAAATACTGAATATCAAAAGTAACATACTGATTACAGTACGTGATAGAGCTTAGCCGTTAAAAAAGGGAACTGCTTAACATGCATAGAAACAAGCTAGGAAGAATATGGAACTTCACCATAGCAAAATGCAGTTAAACATCACATGCTCAGATCAAGAATATTAAAGTGAACAAATGGAAAAAGCTCACCGCCTGAGTGATGTGAAGAGGACAAGACGGAAATGCTCCCCTTGCGATCTGAAACGACAGCTGTATCTTTATTCATAAGCAGGCAATCGGCAACTAACCTCTGAACAGGGTCACTGTATACTTGCTCCACCTTCTTGGCATCCTGTAATAGCATTGTGATTAGAACAGACAAATAGAACATAACTCATATACTATTGTATAAGGAGTGGCAAATGGGTCAAACAAGTCCTGTTTAAAAATACGTCATATTTTAGTACTGGTGGACACTTAAACACATTTCTGTCCCTACTTTTTTCAAAAAAATTAAAGCATTAATCATGATTACAAAAACAATTATCCAAATAAAACACAGCCTGAACCAACCCATTCAACTTGCAGGGGTTTCAACCAGTTTGACCTATTTTTAGCTAAATTTTCTTATATGACGCCCATAGTCGCATACCCTTTTTCAAAAACAAAGCCAGACCAAACCTGATCAAAAGTAAACACATCGAAATTGCCACTTTATGTATAAACATAGGATATAAAAAGATTATCCAGTTAATACAATAAGTTTTGATTGACAACCTCATCATATGCATAGAAAAGAATGCCATCACGACAATCACCAACAGCAATAGTTTTATAGTGAGTGGTCAAAGTCATGATCATAAACCGTGTCCTTCCAACAGCCAATCTTTTGACCCTTAAAGAATTATCATTCTGAAAGCTGCAGACATAAAACTGGGAAGAACATAATAAAACATAAGAAACCGCCAATTTCTAATGGCTTTATAAGCATAGCCAATAGTTGTTCAAAAAAAAGCTGGAAACTTACAGCACTGCCAGCAGAGGCCAAGAAGTAACAGTCAAGATATGGACAGATGGCAAGTACAATCCCACGCATATTTGTTGAATAAGCTAATCTCAAGTTCCATGGTTCAGTTTCTTCAAGTTTCATCCCGTCAGAACTATTATCATCAGGGCTGCTACAATGACTACTGCTTGAAAGTTGCTCAGTTCCATAACCACTGATTTCACGAAAAGGGGAAGTTCGGAGGGAAGATGAGCCAGCTTTTGAATAAAATGTCATTGAGCCACTATCTGAGTTTTGTTTGTGCTCCAGGCATAGGACTATTAATCTGCCTCTTGTACTGTTGACAATAATTAAAGCCAAAAAATACATAAAATGGAATAAGAATGGTTATAAAAATGGAATATGTTGTTGTGTACGTGCAAGAGAACTTATCAACCAACTTCTCTTAGATCAGAAACAATCATAAATTTCAAGAAATATCCAAAATTATAAATTTTGATTTAAGGTGATCCAACCCAACCCTATTCACAGGAGAAAATGATGATGTTGTGGTTGGCATAGCATTCATCTTGACCATGTTGAATCTTTTTGGAGGGTTGATATGTAATCAAGTTACTTTACTTTGTTTTTTGTTCACTTAGGTTACTCTACTATTTTTTCACTCACCTAGATCACTGAATTTATTAACATGATATTTAGGTTACTTGACTTATAAAAGTCATACGTTGAGATCCTTGAACTTATTAAACATGATATTTAGGTTACTTAACTTACAGAAATTATATGTTCAGATCATTCAGTTTAACTGGAAAAAAAATAGTAGAGTAATCTAAGTGAACAAACATGCAAAGTACAATAACCTCTATGTATTAACCCCTTTTTAGATCTGGTGTCTCCCGACAACTTAGATTACTTGCAGTTAAATCATTCTTCTAATGAATGTACATAAGTTACCGCATTTTTAGCAAAGCTAATGAATTGGACAACCCAGAACATTTAAAACGAAAGGAAGAGAATGCCATTGTTGGTAAAGAAGAACTGCTAATGTTTGCAAATTGTGGTGTTCTTTGCATTATGACAAACAACTGATGGTCTGTTTGCAATACTGAGCCAAGTATGTTTGAAAGTTAATGTCTAAGAGAAAAAAGAGATCAACAAGTAACACGAACAAAAAGGTCAGAAAAATCATAGAAGGTATAGAAGATCACAAAGGTAGTATGAAAAGAAATTTCAACCTTTCAGCTTCACCACTTGGCATTATAGCAGGACCAGCAGAGAGACTAGTACCCACCACCAATATTTGTTCACTCCCCACCTTCAATAATTCCATGCACTTCCCTGTTTCCCCGGGATCAAACTTAAAAGATGATAAAACTGAACCACTCAGGGGGTCCACACAGCATATATCTGATGTACATGGATCATCACTCAAATCTGTCCTCAAAACCAGTAATAATCTGCTATCAGCATGATATAGAACCTTTCGTGGTGTGCCTCCAAGATGAAACTTCTGGACATTCAGCCTCTTGTTATGCACCATCTCCAACTACAGCAACCACATTAAATTCGACTAGAATCAGCAGTTGGCAAAAAAAAAAAAATAAATAAATAAATACTTGTATAAATGACATAACTCAAACGAGCAAAACGCCTCTCCTCTTTTCACAAAATTGCCTTTTAAGTCTTTTAATCTATTTAATATATTTAGACAGAATTTTCCAAACACTCAAATAGTCAAATAGCTAATTCTCTAATTTGTTATATCACGTGATCAATTTCTAAAAGCACATTAAAACACCCCTAAATCCAATGGATTGGTATGATAGTTTTAGAACCTTACCAAATGGAGACTGTTCTCTGAGACAAATAAAATTCCATTTGGACATTCACTCGAACACACAGGAGTTGCATGGGTGGAGGCTTGGAAAGATATAGATGTGTATGAGAGGCTGTGCCTTGCAGTATGTAATAACCAAGGCGGTCACTGAGAGCAATTATATCAGCGTCGGAAAATCATTCAACGGAACCAAAAAGCTGGAGAGATGCCGATTCGACGGATAGAAATTAGCTTGAGATTTACAGGGTAGTTGTCCTTTACCTCTTCAGATACAATGGACGAATGCATAAATGTAACTGAATTAGCATATGGTTGTGATTTTGGAGATTCTAATGATGAGGTTATAGAGACAGATGGCCACTCAAATCTTAGTAACATACCGTTCCTTAACCCCGAAAGGATATAAATCCGGTCAACTTGTACAAGCCTTGCGTCCTGAGGTACAGAGCCACTAATGGTTGTTCCAGTGTTGTTCACTATTGAAATCCCTCCTATAGCAAGAGCTTTGATACCTTTACCAGGTATAAAAGATAAAACCTCAACTGCAGGCCTATGTGTGACAATAACAAATGTATTTCCAATTTCGACCCCATTTGTAGGATTAATCTTATTCGAGCTAAACGGGTCTTCTTGTATGGGTTTTTGGAATGGAAATGCAGGACAATTCGTACTCCAATCTGACACTTTGCATGTGGTATATATCATATTGATAATCTGCCAGTTGTCTGACCCCAAGAACAAATAAGTAACATGGATTTGAAGTTGCAACAACTATAAAACTATGCCCCACGGCACCGAGACTAATGGTTGTGTTATCAGGGACCAAGATGTCCAATTTGGGGACGGAACGGAATGCCATCGGGGTGAGCTGCAGCCGTAGGTAAAGTGAGTCGAACAGCGGTCTGGTGGATCTGAACCAGTAACCCATCACCGATAACACCGCATGCCAGAGTGCATACATCAGGGCAAAACCAACTGAATCGGTAACATCAGTGAAACTTACACCAACTGCAAGCACTCGTGTCTCTTCTACAAATGATAGCACAAGGAAAGAATGGTAACAACTGATTAAATTCATTTTAATTGCCCATGTACCTGTGATCCCTTGATAATCAGGGGCGGTTTTCAATAGTTTCTCTAAACTGATGCCATTTCGGATAACTCTTAATGATCCTTCGGGTGCAACTCCACAACAAGCAAACATTTGTTCATGTTTCTCTTCATGGTAATCCACAAGTGACATATCTAAGATTGGTGAAATGTTTTGAACTGGACTTTTGTAATTTAGTTTTCCTTCTTCAAATTTCAGTACCATCCCATCACCCATTTCAGCAAGTGCAGTCAAAAATCCATTTTCAGTCCATAAGAGCTCTTTAAATGGTAAACCTCTATAGAGACAATCAGAGGTTAACTTTGAGACCATTTAACTCGGAAGAAATCTCGACCATAAAAGCTCCCGGTATCCAAACAAAAATCATTCTTGGGTTTTCTACATTTCCCGGTTCCCAACACCATGAGCACACACGGTTGGATGTTGACTTTGATGAATAACCATTATCATCATCTATATTCATGGGATCATCATCATCATCATCTTTAATTATATCTTTTAGCTCCAAAAGAGCAGATGCAGCAACATTGCATATGTTACCTTCTTCATCGACATCATTTGTTCGATATGATTCCTCAATGAAATTATGGTCATCGACCGCTGAGGGTAAAAAGTTTAGACTTGTTCTGTATACACATAAGGGGTTGTGTGGATCCCTAAGATCCATTAGAAGTGCATCACTAACTCTAAAGAGAAATGCAAATCCATAAGAATGGGGAACTTCAACTATATCATGTGCTAGTGGTCCAAGCTCGGCATACTGGGAAAGTACATGGACAAAATTGTCTGAAGTATCCCACTCTAATAACAAAAGCTCATTAAGAAGCGATCCTTTTCTGCAAACATGAAAAGAAAATATTACGAAAATTCCAAGTATGTGTGCCTTGTGAAATTGATAGCGTAATTTTGAATAATCAACAATAATAAGATTGCCTGTAGAAGGTGGTGCTTGGATGTGCTTTGCAATTTGAGTAATTAAATCTCGTAGTCATATGTTTGAGTGTTTGACAAACTTTGATTAATTAGAAAATCTGAATAATAAAATAACCAAATAAGACGTTTTGTGAAACTAATTGTTTGACCCTAACTTATTAGATTATTCGATCCTAGTTATTTTATACATTATGATTTTGTTTCTGATTATTTAAGGGTTAATTAGCAAAATCTGCTTATCCAAACATTATAAATTGATCAAATAGAAATCAGTCCCAAATACCCCCCTGAATCTCAGTTCTATAAATTTATCAGGTTAACAAGTCCCCATGTAGATGCAATGCATCGTCATACCTATTTAGAAGAATTGCTAACACAGGGTTTTGCTCCTCGCTTATATGACTCATATCTTTCGATATAAAGCACATGCTCCATATAGTACCATGTATACCAGAAATTCCAGTGCTTGTACTTGTGGTTTTTTCATTGTCAGATGGACAAAATAATTTCTGCAGCCAAAAATTGAACAGGCATCATACATCTTTCTTATTTGGGAAGACATTATAGGCATCGTACATCTTAGATGATAAGTAAAGTACTATCTTTTCTAATATTTGATTGCTGTGACGTTAAAAAGCAAGATAATGATGGCAGCAATTTGACCTTATCGATGATGTCGGCGCCACCAGAACTAGAAACTGAGAAGAGAGCCAAACGGTCCTCGTATGCACTGGTAGCAATGAAACAGCCACTGAAAAATCACAGTCACCAAACAGTTACAGTTGTTAGTTACACGAATTGATATTGATGCCCCTTCACAGTAAGTTAACCAGCATAGTAACTTACTTGGAATCAACAGCCAACATTCTGCCGACATGATAGCGTACGTTTCCAAGTGAGCTAGATAGTTGAACGTGTGTCAAAGGAAAGAACCTAAGCAAGAAACAGGTGCATAGATAGAACACATCACAAAACAATGTAAATAAAAACAAAATGACCAATAACACCATTCATGATAATTGAATGTTTGTATAAACAAGAAAAAGAAAAATACCTATGCATTTCATTCGAGAATGTGAGGACCGTGAGCTTTCCAGAATCTGAGGTTACAAGCAAAAGGTCCTTGCCTTGTACCTAAATCATATATACATGCAAGCAACATTTAACAAAATTATCGTGCTTTGCCTGGAGATATTTGTTCAGATACTTTAGAAACGTATCATCAAGGATTAGGTTAGCAGAATAGGTGGGGCAAGCAAGTTGGGTAACGGGTAACTTTTAGTGTGAGTCGTACTGGCTTTACATGAAACACTTTGTCTCCATAATTTTTAGATAATTAGCGTGTCAAATATGATTGTATATACGGTTCCAATAGCCACATACTTATTGAATATGGTAAGCTTATGAAGTTTTAGCCATTAAAAATACAGTTTAGGTAACTTTTGAGCAGTTTATGTAACTTTTGACACGTTCAACATTTGAGCGGCTTCCTATGAAGCTAATATCTATAAATCTACATGTTTGACCCCTTAGAGATAAAACGCAATCTAAATTGACCCACTCATAAGTAACTGATTCAATATTGCCGCCTCTACTCTCATGGGTGGTCAACAGTAAGGACGAGGTTATCCATATACCTCTTTGCATCTATATATAGGGGACTTTACTTCAATCAGATTGGAGCATCAAGTATTTCCATAGTAAAAATGCAACCACAAAAAAAAGCATCATGTATATAAAATCTTCATAAAAACTTCTTGTTATATGTAGTAAGGTTTGAGCAAGGTAACACCTCAGAGGAACAACACTAGAATACTTTTTGCTTAAAACGCATGTTTGTGTCAGCTCATTTACCGGGCTTATGAGCTTATGTAAATTTGGAAAAGCTTATAAGCCCACTTAATAAGCTCATAAGCCCTAAAAAAGTAAACCTTGGGAGCTTTTCTAAATTAGGTAACAAAAACACGCCCGTATATAGTCCGGATACAACCTAAAAGCATCACTTACGTCTCCTACTTTAACCTAACCAAAGCACCTAAAGCAATTTACCTCGGCATTGGCTCCACGAAACCTCTCGTTCCACGGCACAAGGGCAACATCTTTAATAGTCCCAAACACAGCCTGCTCACAAACCGACTGCAACACTCCATACTTATCAATCACCACCAGCTCCAAAGACGTCTCCTGCATCAACAACAGTCATTCAAAACCTAAATAAATAACATCTACAAAATTAAACAAACTGAGGGGGCGTTTGGATTAGCTTATTTATCTGGCTTATGGGCTTATTTGAACATGGAAAAAGCTCATAAGCTCACTCTTTAGAGCTTATTAACTTGAGGCCAATAAGCTCAAGATGATAACGTCATAAGCTCAAAGAGTGAGCTTATCGGCTTTCCATATTCAAATAATCCCATAAGCCAGATAAATAAGCTAACCCAAACACCCCTGAGTTAAGTTATGTATAAAATATATAAAAGAAAGACCTTGCCGAAAACGATGTCGTTTGACGAACTGGATCGGATGTGACCGTAAACAACTTGAAGAACAGCGCTGCCTTTGAGAACGCATTTGGCGAGGTAATGAGCGCCGGCGCCGCCGTGTGACGGTGAGGTGTTGCGGCTCGCCGACGATGATTCCTCCTCCGTAACCGCCATAACTGACTAGTTGTTTTTTAATTTAAAAGATAATAAATTATAGCCCTAAGAAGATGAGTGATTGTGTTTGCTATTAGATTGATCGAAGAAGAAGAGAGAGTTGAGGTGTCATGTAGATTGTAGACCCATACCAAATTAAAATTGACCAAAATTTTTATTATTCATTAATTCATTGTTGATTTTTTTGGTTTGGTAATTGTTTAATTCAATGCGACTAATTTTATTTATTTTTTTTTGAAGAGAAAGGATTTGTTTTTGACAAGGACCTGCACGTTGCTGCGAAGTGCTTGTATATTTCAGTCTTATTATTTTAACTAGTTTTAGATTATAGTGCACGCGCGAGGCTTTTGGTTTAACTTTTGTAGAGTAATTTTGGGTACATAAATATATATATAGATAGTTTTAGATCCCCGTAAGCGTACAGGGTTTGGGGTGAACTTTTGTTAAAATCATTTTTGGATATTCATTTTTGCATATTATGGTTCCTTGTTTCTCTTGGCTATATGGTTCTTTTGGAGATAGTCAAGCTTTCTATTGAGATATAGCGAATATACTTATTTAAGTCGAGACACCATGTACTAATCTTATGTCATATTAACAATAGTATATATATATATATATATATATATATATATATATATACATATATATATATATATATATATATATATATATATATATATATGTGAAGTTAAAATAAAAGACAAATATCAGTAAAAAGAATAAAAGATTTTTTTGAAAAAAGTTCACGAAAAATTAAAAAAAATCACAAGATCGGGTATGTTGGTGCATAAAACTTTTGTGAAAACATTTTTATAATTTTGAGTTTTGATACGTTTTTTTAATGCACAAAAACAATTTTGATCTTGTAAAAATTTTGATGCACAAAATTTTAACTTGTTTTAGTTTGATCGTGATGTTATTTTGATGAAAAAGTCGAAAGAAGTTGGGTGCAAACCGATTTTGATGCAAAAAAAAGATTTAATCTTGTAACGTATATATTCATAATTTTTTTGGAAAAAATATCCACTTTTAGAAAAAGTTTTTCACAACTTTTCATGCACCATCATACCCGATCTTGTGGGATTTTTGGGAATTTTTGTGAACTTTTTTGAAAAAAATCTTTTATCTTTTACGGATATTTGTCTTTTATTTGATCTTTATCTATATATATATATATATATATATATATATATTATATATATAACGATGGCGTTGACATTAATGTCACATCAATACCACTTAAGCATTTGTTGTCCAACTAAGCAATATTTTTATCCACTAAGCACTAATTGTAAATTTCGGATTTTAATAATTTTTTTGTAAAATTGAATTTTATTAAATATTTAGAAAATTATTTATAAAAAGGGGCCTTACAAGGTTGAACCTTGGTTATTTGGTTAAATAACTTGTGTGTTTACCACTAAAGCAACTTAATTTTGAGTTATATCTTGCAAACCCAAAAATATAATGTTATGAATATTAACATCGATTTTTTAATTATAACCTTATATCACGTAAAAGAAATCGCATTCATAATATGCTTTTTCCAAACCCTAATTTCATCTTTTCCTAGACTTTTATGTTTGTTTATTTGCATAACTATGGTGGAGGCTTTTAATGAGGTTTGGTTGGACAAAAAACAAAAGTACGTCTCATGTTCTCAAAACCTTAATGATCTTATGTTGGTTTATTGTATTTGCAGAACTATATATGGTGGAAGCTTTTGCTTTGGTTTCGGATCTTTCCTGTTGGCAGCCATCAACAAGTTGTGATATTGGTATGCAAGCTACACTCTATCGGGTAAAATTTAGCATGTTCTTCTATTCATTCAACTAAAGTACCTAACAATTACATTTGTAATATCAACATCGGTACATGATAATCTTTATTAATGATGTTGATGATATTCTATCGTAGTATTCGATCATAACATATGCACATGTGTCTTTTGTTATTAAAGCGTTAAGCTTGACTAATTGATGGATTATATTTGTTTATCTTTTATGAATACGGAGAATCTTCAAAGTTTTATAAGCGATAAAAGTCTTATGACTCTTATAAAGGTTTGTTGTTTCAACACAGAGAATCTTCAACATCGACCTCTTGATGAGAAGGGTAGAGATCGGTTGTTATTCATCTTTGGACAAGACACTAAGGTTATGTGGAATGATGCAAGATAAGTGAAGGCTAATCACGTTTACAAGCGACACGTAAGAAAACATCATTTATCTTTCAAATTATGCTTTTTCTTTTTATCACCCATATCGGCCATGCAAGTTTGTAGCTTTTTAGTTGAGAAAATATGATGATGATAATAGGCTTTTTCTTTCGTGCGATCCGGTTGAAAGTTTTGTGCAATGGTCACCGCGGGGACATGGGGACATACTTAGCAACTATCCATCGACGGTGTTCTTTATTCTGCTGACTAAACCAACAATGGCGGCTGCGAATACAAGCTATAAATCTGTTGATCCGTAACGAGATCCATAGCGGTATCAATTTTAAACTTTTACACAATACCGAGGTGTGGTTATCAAAAGGTGGTTGATTTTTATGTTAAGTGTTGTTGTGGGCTATTTCCGGGATTAACCCTTAGCGACTTACGTAACTACGCGACTTAGTCGGATTCCAAGTTCTTCGATACTCATTCTTTGGTTCATAGTAGTAGTTGTAAGTCTAACAGGAGATTAGGTAACAAGGACGATGGAAAAGTAGTAGATCTAATCATTTCAATCTTTGCATAATGCATAAACTTCTGATTCGTTAAATCCTAGCCCAAGAAAATACATGAATGAGATTTGGGATCAGCCACCGCAACACGAAACAGCTACAACAATACACTTTTTTATAAAATATTTAATAAACATTGGTGTGTTAGTTGTGATCATGAAAAGTTATATTTTTAAAATGGCGTACCGATCGGGCGTAGTAGAAGATGGGGATTAAGTGTGGCTCTGATTCGGTCCATATGGTTTGGTTTTATGAGAGGTTCCTGACCGGGCATAGTTTCGTCGCACACATTATAGCGACAAACCCATACGTTGAAACCATCGCGTGTCACATCCGACATCCCATGTCTTCCAACGTACCGCAAGCATACTCAATAAGTTGGTGTCTATAAATACGCTTCTCAGAGGATTTCTTCATAGATTTCATATGATCCCGTTAGAAGTTATTATATTCCTTACTTGAAACCGGATTTGGAACATGATCAGCTCTACTCTATGGTAAACCAAAGGATCTTGATGATTGTTGTCTCAAGGTAAACGATGGTCTCTATACATTTTGAAGGATCATACTTGTGCTCGACCTCTCGACTTATTACTATGGTTTCTTTTGGAAGGTTACCATTGAAACCAAAAATTCTTACCTATACTTGGATTAATCGATTACGTATGCGATTCTTTATCGCCTACATGTAGCGGTTGCAACCACGATGACTTGACGCAGTAACGACTATTGCGGCGCTTCTTGAGATTAAATCAACGGTGGACACTCAATTTCAACTATTGATTTCGTAAAGTCTATTATTATCTACAATTAACCTTTTTTTGCGATTGCTTCACTTAGCATGGTACTTTGGCCTAGGCGACAACTTGGCCCTTCAGTTCCTTTTGATGTTTCGTGTGAGGTTGTTATCCAAGAAAAGGTATGTATATTCGGTTTCTTTTATTTATTTGTTGCGGGAAGAAATCCTTTTGTATCATATTTTAGGGTCGAAACCTGTTGAAAGGCCTTATTAGAAAATGTTGTGTAGTGGCGGTTGGTTTGCCATTTACTTAGATGAATTAGAAACGTTGATACAAGGCGGTGATGAGCGTATGCGTGTTTCTTAGCATTCTTGCTCACATCAATGTTTTTGTTGTAGCACTTACGCCTATTGGTTTTAAACACTTCAGTGCGCATATCTCGTGCCACAACAAGTATTTATCAAAACCGGTCATTGATGGATTAAAAATGTTTATCTTGATACACTCGGTGCTTCTGTTGATCTCCTTTCTTTTTGTTAGAATTGAGGCGTTGGCGGAACAATGACACCTCCATTGCCACCGACCAGTGACGGGACATGCGAGACAGCGAGTCTTCCCATCGTTGTCTCGCATATTGGAGCTGCCTTTATTTATCAAAATAAGCTTTTGTCGGTGAAATTGATCGTGACATTAATAATCTCACATAACATCCTATTATTTTACACTAATCTCTTGTGTGTTTTACTCGGTTCTAAACTTGAGGTGCATTGAGCGTGTATATGGAGATAACGGGCTTGATGTGTTGGACGTATTATAGAAGAATGTTTTTTGTGTGCGATTTCAAATATGCTCCTTGGGTCGATCCCGTATAAGTTTGATTGACTCAAAAGATGTAAGTGATCGACTCGATTTATAATGTTTCCATCTTTTGAAATTTCTCCGACCACGAATTTTTGAATGAACAAATGTGCAAGCGGTGTTAGGCATATTATTTGATATTCATCTTTTATGTGGCAATATGATATTTGTATTAAACCAAAATAATGCGGTGGTAAATTCATTCGATAGCTAATCTTTTAGGTGGAACTATCATGATCAAAATTAGTGGTCTTGGTCAAAATGTGTCGGGGTTGAAGCGGGACATTTGTAGTATAGGTCGAATCTTATATGTCAAAAAAAAAAAAAAAAAATGGTTACATTACGAGTTTGGTTCCTTTGTTGTGAGCAGAAGCGCTAACAAGATTAAGCGTTGCAAGCGGTTGGTGAGTTCTCGATATTCCATTATACTACATCATTTTCATTCCAATATATCTCTTTTGTATGCGCATATTGACTTTCAAGACATGAAATGCTTCATTGAAGAGAATACGAGTTGGTTGACCAAGAATAAGAAGAGATAATGAGCTCTAATGAATACGCTACATTTGGTCAATCGACAACACGGATATGGGTTCGTGTTTTCTTTAAACCTTCGCGTTCCTTTAATTTTGGTTATTTGTGTGAAGTGTTCTTTTTTTTTTGGGGTGTGTTATGATGAAGGGGATATTTCCGAGGTTATTGAAAGCTTTTGTTTATAGACAACAAGCGATAAATTGCTTTAGGGCGTGTTGTGTTGGGTTATTTTGTGCTCTTATGAGCTTTAGTTAAAAAAATAAACTAGACAAAGTTTGATGATTCCATGAATTCCGATTGATATGCATTGGGCTATTTCAAGCGAGATAACTTTGACTTTAGCATCTACCACAAAGCGTGGTTTGATATCGATGATTCGCTTATATATCAGAGGCCAAAAGGCTCAAAGGAAGAAAAGGACTAACTTACTTGGTGCGCTTATATATGTTGTTGGTGTCTAACTAAACTTGAAAAGGTTTCAACAACCAAAAGGGTGAAAAGGACTAACTTACTTGGTCTGCTTCTTGTCGACATTCTTTCGACATTTTGGCATTTTTGGTCCTTGTTGACATTGTAGTTTGACGGGCCGATAGCACCTAATAGTATTAGTAAGTGACTTACACTCTTATAGTCGTAGGTCACCAACATTTGACTGACTGAGCTGTGATGACACTACTGATGCCATCGGCACCTAGAGCTACCCACCAAGGTGACTTATAATGTATTTTGGGCTTATGATGAGCTTTTTATGGGTGAGAAAATGGTGACTTAGGGATTTGTTTGGCGCTTTTACGAGTTTAGAGTTTCGAGTGAATGTTTTAAGAACGGTTTTAAAGCACCAAATGATTTTGGAATTCTTCAAATCGAAAGCAGATAATCTTTGAACCATAAAGATCAAGAAAAGCTACTTTTTTTTGTATTTTGAACATGATTAACACATTAAAAGCGCCTAGAACATGACTACTTTAAGCTGTTTTGGAAAAATCATAAAAGCGAAAACTCAAATTTAGACTATAGGACCTAGAACATGACTACTTTAAACTGCTTTTGGAAAAATCATAAACGAAAACTCAACTATTGACACTTAAACACTACTTGAAGACAGACCTAAATGGGACTCAATTACATGGCTTCAAACCAAATGGAACCTTAAATAGCTTTTGCTATATAAGTACATTATAAAGCACTTTTGAAACTTAAATTTAAGAAATTGGACTTAGACGGGTAAAGCTTATTAAAAATGATGAAATCAACTTAGCTACTACTACATAAGCTAAATTAAAGCCAATTGAAATTCACCCGATGAACAAAGGTAAAAGAACCTTTGTGCCAAACACTCCTTTAAGGGACTGTTTTAGCTTTTCCTTTTAACATTGTTAAACTAACCAATTTACTCTAAATGTTTCTTATACTAAAAGTGCGTAAACCCATACGCAAAGCAACGGATAAATTATGGTTCGAGTCTTGGGGTCACGTGGGAAAAGTGATGTTTTCACGATGTTATCGAGGCCACGAAGAGCATCAAAACACGTTCGGTCCCGCTCCAAACCCACGTATGTGATTGCAACCATACCTTAAAAACCTGACTATTGTTAGTATGGTTATCAAGAACATACAAAGCCATTCAAGATGCAAATTTTACATACGGTCAATTACGTCATTTTCAAGATTTCCTCTTTCCGTTAAAAACAATACTTGAATCCTAAAAAGTCTTATTTGACCACCAAAAGAGAAATATTATAAGCAGATGGCTATTAAAAAAATAAAATAAAAAATCGAGTGTGGCAATTCTGACCGATCCACTAACAAATATGAAGTATACTTTTTAAATTAGACAAAAAGGTGTTTGCTCATACAAGCAAGATGGTAGCTTCAACCCGACCCCGTTTGACCCATTACCCGACTGCGAGATATTACTGCGGAATTGAAAATGTACACGAAAGAATCTATATGATGATATCGTCGAATATCAATTCCACATTCTCTTGCGTGACTTCAACATTTACGGCATGTGAATACGACCTCCCGAAATAATCTCTTCACTGAGCGGTAGAACTTTTAAGATTCGAAGCAGAATATGCTCACTTATACAAGTTCACATAGATTACACCGGCATGGCGGCTCACCCGAATGAACACATCAAACGAGTTGCTATAAGGCGGGTTGTCGGGACAAGGCATTGTGTAGAAAGGTCTAAGCGCCGGAGGGTAGCGGTATAGTATATAGAACTCGATGCCGTACCTACGGTCAATATTGTAAAGAAAATGTCATCATCCAAGGGCTGTGGAAGCAAAAGCTATTCCAAAATCAGGGCGTTAAATAGATTTTATGTCTTCAAAAAGCGTGACCAAAAAGAAAAGTACATATTGAAGAATTTCGACTTACTTTTCCAATACGAGTTTTCTAAAGTCCTTTAGGTTTACGTGTTAAGGTCTCAAGTGGATCAACCTCAATTCCGACATCCTAATGTTTCAGAATGCAACAACATATGGATTATACGTATTTTCCATGTGTTGATCTTAGTACATATGCATGGAATGGTTGTAGTATGGTAATGACAATTAGATTTAAATACACAATCTAAGCTGGAGAATGAGTTAAAAATAGTTAATACATATTTTATAGAGATTACAATAATAATTCTCGGAGAAAAACATTTTATTGATTTGATAGACAAATTCTTTCACCTATATTCTAGCCATAGGTGTAAAAATGCTTCTGACCTGTACAGTGGAAACACAATTGATAAGTTGGTGTCAGAGAAAGAAAGAGGGAGTATTCCGGTCTGGTGAAAATATTTCAAAAAACAAGATTGCAGTGATTCTGAACTGCACCAGGCATCAGTCTCTTCAACAAAAGTTATTTCCATTGGCAACAAAAGAATAAGCACCTTACCAAATAATCCCGCACTTGAAAAAAGGTATGACATGCTATCAATGCAAGTAACTTTATGATAATATTATGAAGAAGTGCTCATTATGATGTTCACATGGAGTTTGGTTTTAGAAGTGGAGAATCGGGTAGCAAAGTTACTGCTATATCAAGGCCACTACCCAAAGTGCTAAGCAGAGACATACCTAAACAAACCGAAAATACCGAGACAGGCCAGGTTAAAGGACATGAAACTACTCGGTGAGATGTTGGTATCTTGGACTGAAGATCATTTATTAGTATCATAGGCCTTGGAAGAAATTTTTAACTTATTATTGAATGACAGGGAGGGCTTAAATGCTAATAATACAAAGCCTAGAAATGAACAAATGAAGACCATGGTGACACGTGATACTGGTCCAACGATGGAGGAATCTGTTTCAAGGGAAAATGACCAAAAAAGTGAACATATTAATGCAATCCGGTTTGGTATCTACACATGGACTTCCCTTTCTGCTCTAAATATTTATCCAAACCAATTATGGGTATGAAACCCTAGACATGCTGGAAATTTGCTTGATATGGTACCCTCAATATTGTCAACATGGTAGTTTAATGTGTTTTTATTGGAATTAAGTAACTATTGATTTTAGCCCATGGTGGTTCCAGTATTTCCAGGTTTGGTCGCCCTTTCAGATGTGGATGTAGCCCATTGGTTCGACAACGTGACTCACTAAAGCAAGTAATTGTTGAGAAAACAAATGAGTTAGATTAATGTTTGATTGAGCTGCAAGAAAAGTCAAGCGCCACTGAAATTCGCTAATTCATTGAAAGAAGCCCTATTTCAAAAACACGTGACCATCCACGCACACAATACAATTATTTATAATTCTTAACAAAAAAACAAAAATAAAACCAACAACTAAAACCAAAGAAACAATTGTTTTATAATATTGTTTGACAATTCTAAAAATGTATTTCGAGTTAACAAAAAAGCGACAAACAAATAATTATAAGTCATGCCGCCATTGGTGGGTGACAACTATATATATATATATATATATATATATATATATATATATATATATATATATATATATATATATATATATATATATATATATATATATACCGAAATAGTGTTAAGTTATTTCTTTGAATGTCTTGTTTTTTGTATATATATATATATATATATATATATATATATATATATATATATATATATATATATTTTTCCATCTCGATAGTTTAATCAGATGAGATTTGGAAGGTTTTGTTTTCTCAGACATTATCTTACGAAATATTGCACTTTGCTTAATTTTTGTCCTACTTATGCTTTATTTGCCATTTTTTCCTAATTGTGTACAACACTTGTAAGCATATTCACAAAGAAATGATAGCATTTGAAAAAAAATGTAAAAGATGACAAGTTGAGAATTATAAAAACAAATCAAGAGATAATATTATTTGAAAGTGGTTGATAATTCATTTATTTATTTAATTTATGTATTTGGGAAGTGTAAATATACAAATAGAGAATATATAAATAAAAAATTAAAAATATCCCAAAGTAAAGAAGAAAAAAAAACATTGTATAATACATATGGATATACACATGTTTGAACAATAATACAAAACCTCAATAGTATCAACAAGGTGCGACATGATCTTTTATCATAAACTCTTCATCAACATCAGAAACTTCTCATCAAAAACTCCTCATGAGAAACTGCTCATCATAAATCCTCGTCAGAAACACTCGTCAACAATCCGCATAAAAAACCCTTTATCAACAACGCATAGCAAATTAAAACATACTATAACAAATATAAAGATATCTACAAATCTAAAATTTATGTAGGCACTATATCCCAAAAGAAACCACACATATCACAATTCGACAACATACGATACACTTGATACGTATAATGTAAGTAAGACAATTAGTTTAGAGACACGATCAAAGTCTAAAAAAAATGTAGCTGGTAACACATTTACGAAAGCAACAACTACAAAAAAAGATGTTAAATATCAGACTTTGTATATTTAAAAGATGTTAAGAAAAACTATATAACTTGCGTTAAGCTAACATCTAATGCTCGCTGAAAGTTTATGGGAATAAATGTGGATGTGGTGCATAACCAAACCCTTGTATATAGTCTTAGTTTCATATATTACGTGAACCAGCTAAAGCAACTTTTTTTCATTAGTCAGGCCATTACCTATCACGAAAATAAGTCGCTTATGTATAATAAATTTATTTGTTTTTCATCCCTAAAGATGAAACTTTTATGTTGCAATATACAGTTAGCTACATCTATGCAAATACAATATTCACAATGTATATAAACACAAACAACTCCAATTTATAAACAAAAATCTAATAGTTGTTGGAAATTTCATAATGATACACATATAGTATATAACGGAATTTGCACTTCCTATATGGTTGTGCTTAAAGACAAAAGATCTCAGTAGGATGTTGACATTATCATGTTACACAAGTTGCTTTTAAAATTAAAAAGCCTAAAGTTTAATATTTAGGTGGTAACATTGAGATGACCATAAACAAAGATGAAGAAAACCTAGAAGTTCTAATAATTTGGAGAAGAGGTTAAGACCACTTAAACGCAAGGTCTAACCTACTCTACAATTCTTTTATTTTTCTTCTTTTTTTTTGTGAAACGGTTTGCAAATTATTTTAACATGAGACATGTGAAACAAACGCATATGTGAGATAAGCAAATGTAATCAAAACATAATACATCTCCACTATTAATACAATGTAGTAAATATCGAAAGACAAAGAAAAGAACAACTCACTTGCGACACACGGTCTCATATTGATGGTACTTCTTAACCAATTCCACCAAATAAGGCTCAATGATTGATCTCTTTGTTGTCCCACCCCTCATCCTTAAGATCAAATGAAGAGTCGACTCTTAACAAACAACCAAAAATCAGAAACTAAACAACCCAGCGTAATAAGAAATATGGTCGGAATCAACCGAATTGATCATCAAATCTATGTTTCTTTAAATAAAATATGTATCTCAAGCAATTGTAGTAAAACAATAAAGACAATAATCCAATTTAATTTGCGTATCCAATAATAGCAAGGATAAAAAAATAACATATTAAAAATTATCAATGATAAAATTGAATTGCATATCAACATAAATTTATGGTCAAAAGTCGGTAGTAAACCAACACCAGTCACATCAAAAGTTAAACAACGCACAAGATCTATACAACAAAGTGATGTTGAAAAAACCTTTACTAAAGGTGTTTGTTTAATCTTATTTTGAGACTTATGAGCTTATATGATTTCGGTTTATCAAAATTTACGGCTTATTGTGAGACTTACGGGCTTAATAAACTTAAATATACTCATTAGTCTAAAAATAAGTTGAAGATATAAAATATAAGCCAAAATGATATAAGCTCATAAGCCACAAATAAGCTTGAAAAACAACCCTTATCCATTGTCCGATAAACATGATACATTAACATATATCTGTGATCTAATCATCTAAAACAATGGTAGCTATATTAATGTAGTTTTTATTTTTCAAGTTCTATCCTCTTCTACCTCCCTTGTAAATTTATAAAGTAAAGCTTTTTAGTTACCATAACAAAGATATGCACATCGATGATGTCATTGAGGATACTATACTGGAAGAAATAAAAATGAATATACCGCTTTAATTTTTGCAAAACTTGGATCCAAGGTTTGTGGTTCAAGGCCACTTAAAAGGCATCAATTAACCATTCACATGCTTCAATATTTTAAAGCATGTGAGCCTCATCAAAGGAGGCGCCTGTTAGGAATGTCACCTATATCACTTATTGTGATATGAGACGTACCTTTGAAGGTATACGCAATTTCTCAAGAAGCTTATCCAGCTCCTTAGAAGAGCTTTATTATTTATAGGCGCATTTCGGTGGTAATTCCAAGTTTCTATCTGTGATTACATAAAACATTATGTAAAGTCATAAATGATTTATAAGAACATAATAATTAAAGATATACATACTAACTTCGATGTCTTAGTTTAACATTAAAATCCTTTTTTGTTATCAACACAAGCGGTCAGTACTGAAACATAAAGGACATTATAAAACTAGCAGCAGGAGTTAGACAAACAAAAGTTACATGGTTACAAGATAAGGATTTTAAGCCAATCTAACCAATTAAAATTGGATCTACCTCTATGTTTACACCATTGAAAGGAACGAGCCACAATATAATCAAAAGAACCGCTTTGGAAGGTGTGGTTGATCCAAATACCGACTTATTAGAAAATTCCATATGGTCCGCCAAGCAATATAAATAACACCTTCAAGAACCGACTACGGTTAGAAGAAAGATTTAAACTCGATATCCAAACCTTCCATTCCTCAAAAGAAGCGGCTGAGGAGGTCTAACATCCCACCAAGAGGCGATAGACATCGAGAATATCTCTCGTCATAGAATAGGAGAAAAATATATGGCTAGAAGTTTCGACATGGTTCTCACAAATGGGCATAGAATAGAATGAATATCTAGCCCTCTTCTAGAAAGATTAAACCGGTGGGCAAATAATCTAATTTAATTTTCCAGGCAAGAATGTTAACTTTCATTGGGACAATCTTTCTCCAACAAAATTTGGAGGAAACCTCGGGAAGCAGATGGTCATCGACAAATTTACGAATCGAAGCAACCGAAAAATCACCCTATCCCGTTAAGGACCAAACCCATCTATCCTTCATGGTGGGAAGCTGGAAACCTACTAGGGAATTCGACATATCATTGAATTGGTCGAGCTCAGTGCCACTTCTAGGGATACGACGCAAAAAGAAACCCAAATTATCATGAGCCAATTTGGAAGCAACATTAATGTTCTTACAAGTTTCCATCGCATATATTCGAGGATAAAGAGATTTAAAGGTAGAGTCACCCCTCCAAGTATCTTCCCAGAAAGAGGTATCCAAACCGTTACCAATCTTTTTTTTAGAAGGCCAAGTAAGTCAATACCTTAAGTCTTAAGATTAGCTACTTCACGAATAATATCCAACCATATAGAAAGGAAAGATGACTTAACTTATTTACCAAGAAGGCTGTCATTACCATGCATAGCTTTAATGAAGCTAGCCCACAAAGAGGTAGTATATGATTTAAATCTCCAAACCCATTTGAACATGAGAGCATGATTCATGGCGTAAAAACTTGAAACGCCTAAACCTCCTTTATCTTTAGAAGCCAACACCTTGTTCCAGCTAACCAATGACATTTTATTTTCATTTTCTTCCATCCCATTAAAAAAATGACTTCGGATTGATTCCATCCTTTTAAGAACTTGGGAAGGCACTTTAAACAAAGACATGTAGAATAAAGGAGTAGATCCTAAAGCCGATTTGAGGAGAGTAAAACGACCACCTATGGAAAGAGTTTTCATCTTCCATTTAGATAAACGCGCAAGTAACTTATTAACAATTTCTTCCCATGAGATGTCGTGACCTCGGGCCTCCAATTTTAGAACCAAGGTAAGAAAATGGAGGTTTAAGTTCAAACAACCAATCGATGAGCGACTTGAGTCACAATATCATCATCGACACCAACCCCATTAATTTACTTTTATGCATATTGATGCGAAGGCGACGCATAAAAGAAACATTTCAACACATTAATAATGGTCGAGATATTGAGTCGACCAACGCCCCATAAATACCACATCATCGGCATAGAATAAGTGTGATAAGTGAAAGGATGAGCCAATAGAAACACCTTTAAACATACAGATTAACGACATTACGAAAAGATAGGTGAAGACTTTCCATGATCAAAATAAAGAGAAAATGGGAGAGAGGTCTCCTTGTTTCGAGCCTTTGTGAAAATGAAATTCTTTTGTAGGGCTTCCATTAACGAGAATGGAACCCTAGGCGATCTTAAGCGACTTTGAATCCAACCGCACCATCGATTACCAAAACCAAAGCTTTTCAATACGTCATCTAGATAGTCCCACCGAACTGAGTCAAAAGCCTTCTCAAAATCGACTTTGAAAATCATTGTTTGCTTTTTCTTAGCTTTGCACCATTGAATCAGATCATTTAGAATGAAAGGACCATCTAAAATTTGTCTATCCGCAACAAAAGCCGATTGCACATCACTAACAATATCACCCAAGACAACTACTAAACGGTTCGCCATAATTTTAGCAATTATCTTATATAAACTCCCAATCAAACTTATAGGACGATAATCTTTAAACATATTAGCATTTTGAGATTTTAGAATCAAATCGATAAAGGAGGAGTTTCCTCCTTTAGGGAACGTACCATGCTGGAAAAAATGGGAGACAACTTCCATAACATCATTTTCTAAGAAACTCCAATATCGACGATAAAAAACAAATGTGAATCCATCAGGCCCGGGAGATTTATCTAAGCCACAATCCCAAACAGCCCTTTTTAACTCGTCTTTAGTAACATTTTTCTCCAATTCATCTTTAGAATCCAAGTAAAGTTGGTTAGGAAAACACATATCAAGAGAAAGACGAGCTGAAGAAGGACGATCAAATCTATTTTGAAAATGAGACATAAATTTATGCTTCACCATAGAAGGGGAATCGATCCAGACACCATCTACTAAAATACCTCTAATAGCAAGGTTATTCCTTTTTTTATTAAGAATACCATGAAAGTATTTTGAGTTTTCGTCACCTTCAATGGACCATTTTATTTTTGCATTTTGAGCCACCACCAAAGACTTCAATTTTTCTAAATCTTGAAGAGAGTTTATCGCATTCGTTCTTTTATTTAAAAGATCTGAATTTGCGTTTCCATATCTAAGATCGTGTCGATTTCAATCGGGTGCTTTTTAATTTAGAAGTCTGATTTCTCAAGCTTTCCTTTTTAGTATTTATCCACATATGCAACTTCTTCTTTAATTTTTGCATCTTTTTCATGAAACGAGACATGGGATTAGGATCACCAGGATAATACTCACTCCAAACATTTTCCACAAAGTTGTCAAAACCTTCTATCTCGAACCAATAATGGAAAAAACAAAAAAGGGGTGGGGCCATAATCGAAGCATATCTCACGAAATAAAATTGGACGATGATCCGACAAATAACGATCCAAGGTTATGGTAGAGATGGTTAGGCATGATTGCATCAGAGCTTCTGAGATAAGAAAACGATCCAACTTGCTCATTTTTTAAGCTAATATGTGGACCCAAGTGAAAGAGCAGCCTCCCATAGGAACTTCAATCAGACCACTCGACGAAATAAAAGCATTGAAAATATCAGCCCCATGCATGTTAAAAATAGAGCCAAAGCGTTCATCTTGAGTACGAACCTCGTTAAAATCCCCATGATGATCACTTCACCATCCATCGAGCGATAAAAGTGAAGGTAATCCCAAAGAATCTTTTTCATAAATATCTTGAGGAGCATACACCGAGATAATAAGCAAATTCTTGGAGTTAGGAATCCATGTACCTCTAATAGCGACAAAAGAATTAGAAATAGTATAATTATGTTTCATGAACATACAAGGATCCCAAACACAAAGGATACCCCCCGAATTACCAACTGAAGGCCCACATATATAATCAAAAGACATATTACCCCAACACAAATTGATGTTGAAAAGATCAATGCATTCCATTTTTGTTTCTTGAAGAGACAAAAAATTCACCTTGTTTTTGGAACATAACTCCTTAACCCAAGCTTTTTTAGTCTTTTGGGCAAGACCTTGGACATTTAGAGATAAAAAATTCATCGATTCACTTCAGATGCTCCTTGAGACTCTATAATCTCTTCAATGTTTTTAATACAACCCTCCATCTTGTACCTCATTGTATGTCCCACCTTTACCAAATCTTCCATGAATCGTAAGAAAGAACCTTGTGATCGGACCGACGTAACTTTTTGAAAATGCCCAGAACAAGCAGAAATTTCACCAACTTCTTTTGGTGACTGAGATACTTTTTGGGGTTCGGAATCCACCTGAGTACCCATGTTATCCCTTTCCTTTACTATATGATTGGAGTTCGTGTTAGTTTCTGATGAGTCCCTAGGTGTAAACCCTGGGGGGGTATTTCAAGGTGTCATCAGATTGTAATCGTTTACCACCATTATCATGCTCTTGTTTCTTGTGAAGCAAATCATAAAAGCCAAAAGGATCTTGTGATGGAGACTAATTGACCCCTTTATTTTTGACGTTCACTTCACTAAGATTTTCTTTGTCCTTCGCAAATATAGTCTCAGGAATTTCATCAACGTCACTTTCGTTTTGAATTGTTGCATTATCATATTCAATTTGTGCGTCTTCCTCCTCCATGAAATCAGGATTCCATCCATTAACTTCTTTAGCTCGGATCCAGTACACCTTACCTTTTACAATGATTTTAAAAGATTCAAAAATATTACCAACCATTTTTGTTTTGATGCAAACTCTTTTCCTGTAAAAACAAGTCTCCTCTTTATCATCCTCATATGTTAAATCTCCCCATTTAGAGATAATTTTGGTAAAGGTGTTCGTCGACCATGCTTTCAAGGGAACTCCTTCTATATCAATCCAAGCGACCCTCTCATCAGCATGAAAAGAATCTGAATCTTGTTGTAAACTTGAAAACTATGAGCCAACTCCAGCGTGAGGTACAAAACTTTCTTTAGCCGATATTGCTTTGAATACAATCATAACCAGACCTCCCATGTATTTGATGTTAATGTTCTTGAATCCTTGATGGTCAAACCACCTTGAGATTTGATAATGAACTAAACTCTTTACTTTCCCCATCAGAGATAAAGAAAGATCACACTCAAGATAACATGATTCATCTAAAACTAAAGCAGGTTGTGAATCTTTCTCCTTGTCATTGTCTGGAGTTCCTTTTTTAACAGCACATATGTAAGAACGAGGAAAATTATCACTGTTAGTTGTTTTAAAACGGGACTCCTCAACAAATGCATTTTTCATGATGTTAGCACGATCAGGTCCAGAAGTATTAGGAAAACCAGCATTAGGTTTTGACCCCCTTTGAAAACGAACCAAGTTTGCATGAATACGAAAGCTTCCAATCCAAATAGTGCATAAATTTTCAATCAAACGATCCAAATTAATCACCTTAATGAAACGAATAAAAATCGTTTACCTGCTTGCGATATTTTGAAAGGGGTGTAAACATCAACAACCGAGCCATAATCCTTACAAATGTTCCAAAGATCACGAGCGCAAATATGATCGAAATTAGTGACTAAAGCGGATTTTGAGATCATTGGTTTGATCTTCTTTGAATTAAAGATTGCCACTGCGGTCGCCCATAATGGAATCAAAAGAAAACATAGCTAGGGTTTTGAAAAGAAAGAACAAGATTGTTAAAAATTGAATTGGAAATGATGGATTGGTGATTTTGGAAGTGGGTTTTGAAGGAATTGATATTTAGTGGAGAGGTTAATTTTGGTTTTGGTGTTCATGGTGGTGTTCATATGGAGGGAGGGATGATATCATGTCAACAGTAAAGTAATGTTAACTCATATAAGCCAATTAATCAACTTGATCCCTTCTTATAAAACAATTTAAAAAAGTAAGGCTTCGATTTGTAATAAATGCGGTACCAATCTAATAAACATAAGTCAAAGACGCCTTGTTTGATCCACAACTCCCGACAAACTAATAAACTCGAGCCAAAATCATTTATGAAAATTCGACTACTGCGTTTGCATGACCATGGCGGTACCCATCTCGAAATTCCATATCCATTTCCTTTTTGAACAATTCAATTTCAAGTATTACTAATTGACCTTAATAACGTTATAAACCAAAGAAAATAGTTAGAATAGTATTACTAATTGACCCTTAATAACAATGGTATGGTTCTACCCATATGTTCTATGAAAACATATATGAATAGTTTATTATAAAAGATGATTTCTGATTAATGCAAGCTTATTATTTAGCATAAAGAGGAGAGTAACGATGATGACTGACAATAATGATATAATAACCTACAAAGAAAATTAGATTTTTTGCTATAAGTAACAGCAAACAAGACTGCTGAAAGCATCAACATTAAGCAAAAAAATGAATTAGACTACACTTGATAGCAAAAGATACATATAAATTTAAAAGAGCCGATAAGTAACAATTACCATTATTGCTGCTTTTTTGCATAAAACCTGTAAATGAAGTTACTCCAAAATGAAGCATGTAACCATGGTCTTCAATGCTTCTAACATACGCATTAATGACCTACAAGTGCAAAGTACAACAAAAAATTAGTCAAGCCTTAGAAGCACCAGAAAGTATGTATCAGTAAGAGGAACAAGCATGACACATGGTATCCATTGTTCTCTATCTTAACACAACCAGCCAGGGGATAAGTGTTTCCAACTTCTAAAACAAGTACATGCCAGTCTACAAGGAAAGTCTCCACTATTAATCCACATTAACATCATTGGGAATCCTTCTCGTCCGGTATCTACTAGAAAGCAACTTATCACTGATGCCTTATGGTGCTTCTTTATATATGTATTATCCAAGATCGAACCAAAAGATGTCAAGACTGCAATGTCTGAGGACAGCGGGTTTAATGCTATGCAAGATGAAATACACGAGTTCGATCGTTTTGATGTATGGGAATTAGTACATCCTCCATATTGTGCTATGATTATCGCTCTCAAGTGGATCTTCAAGGTGAAACTTGATGAGCATGGTGACGTTATGAAGAATAAGGCGAGACTCGTTACTAAAGGGTATCGACAAGGGATGGTATTGACTTTGAGGAATCATTTGCTCGGTTGCAAGAATAAAGGCTATCGAATCTTTCTTGCTAATGTCGATAGCAAGAATATGGTAGTGTACCAAATGGATGTAAAGACTATTTTTCTTAATGGCGATCTCAAAGAAGTGGTCTATGTCAATCAATAGGAAGGCTTTGTGGATCCCGAACATCTAACTATGTCACCGTCGAAAAAGGCCCTCTACGGTTTGAAGCGAGGCTCCATGGGCATGGTATGATACTTTGTCAAAGTTTACGTTGGCAAGCGGATTCTATGAAGGTCTCATTGATCTACAACATTCACTCGAAGTCGAGAAAACATTTAATTCATGTTCAAACATATGTTGATGACATTATCTTTGCCTCGACCGACTTAAATGAATGTGACTGTTTTTCTAAAGAGATGGACTCTAAATTTCAAATGTCAATGATGGGACAAATGTCATTTTTATTGAGTTTACAAATTTCTTAAAGTCCCGGAGGCATTTTCATAAATCAATCTAAATATGCTAATGAAATATTAAAGAAATTTGGATTTGATTCTAGTGGCCCTGTTGACACTCCCATGGTGGATAGAACTAAACTGGATGAGGACCTCTCTGAGATCCCTGTTGATCAAACTAAATATCGTAGTATGATTGGATCCTTGATGTATCTCAATGTCGGTGAGACGATATTACATTCATTTGTATGCATGTGTGCTCGCTACCGGGCTAAGCTTACTAAAAGCACCTTGAAGCGGTTAAGCAGTTCTTCGGTATCTCAACGAACCATTAACATAGGTCTTTGGTATCGAGGACACATCCATGTCACTAACGACCTATGCAAATCTTGACCATGCGGTGTCAAGATACTCGGTCAAATACGTCGAGGAGGTGCTCGATTTTGGGTGATAAATTAGTGAGTTGGTCATCAAAGAATCAAATGAGTACTTCTATATCTTCTCTGGTGAATACATTGCCATGTCATCATGTTGTGCTCAAATCTTATGGATGAGATCTCAACTATCTGACTATGGTTTTGTATTCAACAAAATTCCTCTGTACTATGACAACAAAAGTGCCATCTCTCTCGGTTACAACAATGTCCAACACTCAAGATCAAAACACATTGACATTTGACATCACTTCATCAGGGAACAAGTAGAGAAATGTGTGGTTGAACTCTGCTTTGTAAGGACCGAGTATCGGTTATGCACATCTTCACCAAAGCTCTTCAAGAGATTGGTTTGATTTATCCTCCGCGACTCGGCATGAAGAGTCTGCGGTAAAGCCATAACGACTTGGGGAAGAGGATGAGGTAAAGGAGTTTCTTCACCAAATCTATGTACATATTTTCAAAAGAAAAAGAAAATAGAAAAATATAAAACCAAAAAAATCCATAAAAAAATAATAAATAAAAAAAATTAGAAAATACCAAAAATAGTTTGTTTCGAGGCATGTCTTCTGGCATCGATAACATTTACGGTCCTAGAAATTTCATTCAATAATGACACGGGTTTTTAAATGAAGTTCGAACAGAAGTTCAATTTTTTTTTCAAAACATGCCTACAATGGTTTACAGCTACTTCTGACTGTAACCCGCACTTAAAATTATGGTTTACAATGACTTCAGACTGTAATACGCGCTTAAACAATGGCTTGCAGTTATTTCAGACTGCAACGAAAGGAAAATGTTGTGCAAAATCAACTTTTATAAATATCGAGCACTTATCCTAAAAACAAAAATGAGAAAAGCACGTCAACAAAAAGATTGTTGTTCCTATGAAAATGTTTTTCATTCTAAGATTCTTTAGAAAAATATTTGTATTGTACATGGTGATATATTGTTTGAAAATAAATAGGAGGAAATTTTTTGAAAATCAATTGGACTCAATTTTCCATAAATTTTTATCACTTAATCTATGATTTGGGTCATTGATTGAGGGGGAGAGTGATTTCAAATTTCATATTTTCAAACGATATATCATCAAACGAGTACATTTGTACAAAATAAGTGTTGAATAAATGCTTTTTGTTGTTAGGAGTCAGTGTATGATCTTTCGATATACTCACAGATCTTTCAAAATGAAATTTTTTCTTTTAGTTAAATATCTTTCAAAATTATCATACCTGGCACTAACAAACTCCCTCAAATATTGAAGGGGAGCGATAAAATGTTCCATATCAGAAAACGTTAAAATAGAGCCACATCTTTCCCCAAAATTTACTAAATTATTTAAATCAAGTGGGATCACAAATCTCAAAAGGTTTGAAATTTTTGATCAGGGGAGAGATTGTGATTTAAATATCAAATCTGATAAAATGGCGATTGTTTAAAGACTCAAACAAGCACTCCTTCCTCTATGTGCTAAACGTTTTTCACATTGTACAATTTGAGTATCTCAGTGATGACAGAAACTGAGGTGTTTGACATGACGATGCACATATTGAGAGAGAGAGAGCATTTATAAATGATCAAAAACAATTGAGGTACAAAATGTTTTGATTTTATATCGCAAGTACCTTGATTGGTTTTTTCCAAATTGTTTTTCAATTGGTTTCAAGGCGGAAAGAACAGTACCACAAGATCGACTATTTTTTATGCATTGGAGTTATAAGGATGATAAAGTTAGGTATTAGTTCCCATGATCCCACCAGATCCGGAGGGATCTACCCAAGGACAATCTACTAGATAGTATAGAAGTCCTTAGGTATGATGAAAAAAAATGAGAAAAGTGAGAATAAGGGAATAGTGCCAACTGAGATAGAGCTAGGACTGGAACAAACCAAACAAGGTTCTAGTGATGAAATCTCGGTAAGCACTGAAGGGGTTGAAGACTAAAAAATAAATGAAAAGTGAAAGGGTGAAAAGAAATAGCCCTCCAATAATTCAACCTTATGGCATAAACCGGGTTAAATACATATGCTACTGGTAGTTACCAAGGTAACGTCGCGATTGAAGACAAGACGTCATGGACCCAGTGACGCACTGCACTAAACTTCCCAGCTACTCAAGTTTTCTTAAAAGGACTTGTTTCACTCTCACGAGGAACCTACATAATCTATCGACTTTCTCTTAGAGATTGTTGATATTAAAGAAGGAGACCCTCTCCCTAGTCTCCGCTTAGGAAACCAAAATGTACTATTAAGTCTAGAGCCAAGAGATCATCAATAAATCTTATTAGGACACGCAATTTCATGAAGACTTGCTGTTTCACACAATGTGAATAGTAAGAATACATATATTGAGAGTCCTACGCATTATCCTTGTGGTATTGCCAGAACATCCTAGTGATACTAAAGTACTCACAATTAAGATAGAAATCCTTCTAGAGCCAACATCAAACAAGCTCTTGGTGGGTGACATGTGAGATTCTTCATGGATCAAACTTGTGACAAGCTGGAAAGAAAGCGATGGGCGATTCACTCTTGAATCAAACTTGTTCCGGAAATGGATTGGCGGATGCTTTTAAAAACCTTTCGATCACGCTCTACAATTCTTTTATCTAGCACATCGACTACGATTATAATTTTCAAATAAAAGTATTTATGATTGAAACTTGATTTTCTCATAAAACTTTAAATCGTATTGCAAAACTCTCTTTTCAAAGAATACGCAATTGTTTTCAAATAAAATTTTCATCAACCTATGAATCTCAATTCCTTTGGTTCACTTACTCGTGTTGTCTACTTTGGGACGCTCCGGTTTGAGAATGGCTAGATCAAGGCTGCGAAACCTTGTCAAGGAGATTCTTAGAAATTCTACGATCATAGGCGTATTTATCTTGATCAACGGGGAAGCGTCATGAGGTTTCTTGACCGGTTTTTATATTTATATTGTCTCGTTATACCTATGGTCTATTCTAATGCACTAACGGGCAGTGTATCCGATCGTGTGTAGTGTAGTATTCGGGAAAACCGATGTCGTCCCAAGAGCTATGTGTGAGGATTTTAACTAAGTCTAGGTGTCACAGATTTTAATGTTGAAATGATTAATTAATAATTAAAGACAAGAAAAGCAAATAAAGACAACAAGTAAAGGCGAGGGTTGTGATCAATAGAGGAGAAGTGTGCAAACCTAGTTAATATTCCTATCATGTTACGTTCACGTTTAATTACTAATGCAGTTTTCTTGACGAGGTTTTAATATTTATAATTACTCGTTATACCTATGGTCTACCCTAATGCACTAACAAAAGTGTGCGGTGTCGTGTGTAGTGTAGTATTCGGTAAAACCGAGGTCGTCCCAAGAGCTATGTATGTGGATTAATACTAAGTCTAGGTGTCTGATTTTAATAAGATTTCGATAGGGAATTAATTAATTAACTACTAAAGCGAGATAAAGGGCAAAGGATGTGATCAATAGAGGAGTGGTGCTAACCTAGTTACTCATCCTAACTAGTAGTGTTTACGTCTAATTACTTCCAATTACTTGAGTGGGGTCAAAGTCGAGAGGACATCATTTGGTCAGTTCGTCTAACCTATCGACAAAGTCTGCATTGGAGAAGTCGGTGTTCCTCATAAGTCCATTGTTCTGGTCCCTAAGCCAAGTCATTAAGTTCCGTTACATGCTAGATTTATATTAGTGAGTGCCGGAAGCTAGCAACTTAAACACTCACCCCTAATTCTTAAGTTCATCCAAACGGTAGGTGATCGGTTGGTCGAATCGCACAAGTAGAAAGGGTCATCGGGTTGGTCATATCTTACCCTTCATGTCTCAATCTACTCACTTAGGAATCGGTTGGTCATATCTCTAAGCAACTAGCCTCTACCGCCATTCAAAACCACGAAACAAGGGTAGTTACCAATAAACTATGCATGCATACACTTAGAAATAATTATCTTGAAGCAATGTAACGCAAAAAAAAAACAATTAAGGAATCATAACTAGGCCGGCACCAAGAGGTGCTTTGTCACTCATACAAATCAATTCAATGTTTAATGTTACAAAATACATGAATCGAAAGTAAAGAAAAGATAAAAAGCTAATGCTTATCGTAGGAGTGATTTCTCCCTTGGAGATAGCTCGTATGCTCTCTCTAGATCGCTTGACTTCTTCTCACGTTCTCGATTGTGTGTGTGAAATGGGATGCTTTGAAATCTTTGGAAATCGGGGGTATTTATAGGCGGATCGGTTACGCGTAACTATTAAAAGAGTTACGCCGTAACATATAATTCTTAAATAAGTGCATTAATAATCTTTGATTCAGTAACCTCGGGAAGGAGTTACGCCGTATCTTCAATAAATCTTGGTTACGCCGTAGTTTATGCATTAGTTACAGGCGTAATTATCGGCCGCGGAACCTCATTTGACCCTAATATGGTTACGTCGTAATCTTTGGGAGAGTTACGTAGTAATCTTCGATGTGTTGGTTTTCCGAGCCACGCTTTAGTTACGGCGTAATGTGAGAGATGAGTTACGCGGAACTTCTTCAAAGTGAGCATACTATGATAAATCTTCAATAAACTCTCCAATTCGCGTCTTTTAGCTCTAATGCTCGTAATTTACACGAAAGTGAAATATAATGAAAAACAAGCGTAAATCCATATAAATGATATAAATTACAAGCATTATCGGGAAAATTGACACTTAATGTTCGGGATAATTTGATGTTATCAAATATCCCCACTGAACTCTACTTGCCCTCAAGTAGACCTTATTAGATAGATTCCTAAAAGATATTTCCCATTACAGGAAAATATAAGTTTACAAATCCTTATGCTAGAATAAAACAAAGGCGAACACCTCACGAAATGGGGCGAAACACTCAAATCTCGACTATTCTAAGTGTCAATTTTGGGGTGATCACTCAATTGCAGATCATAACATGTATTCTATCATAAGCTTGGCGGTTACACAAATCTCCACCACTAGAGTTAAGGGCTAAACAATTCTCGAAGGCAATATGGGTAGACACGACAAAGGTTAAGGGTGATTTGTCATTACTAACATGTCACGGCAAAGTGGACAAAATCAATGATACATGACCAAATCCATGGCCAAGACACCAAAGATTGCTCACCGCATCACCTAGACACGCTTCATGACTAAAGGGTAGAATAAGACATGGAATATATAAATGGTGTAAAATAAAAATCAAACAGATAGTCTAAATCTATAACCAAGTCATCACCACTTACCGTCCGCCCAAAGTTCAAGCTTGAAGTTAAGAAACCGGATCATGATATACTAGGTAGATGTGTCATTAGAGGACGTCATGATGGCACACCACCTTTTCTTCATTTGCATGCAATTACCAACTCAAATCTTTAAATGTGACCGGGTGGCCTCCTCGATACTAAATCTATATAAAGCTCATAACATATTGCTTATAACATTGCACTTTACAATAAACTAAATAACATTTTTTTTACATAAACATAACAAATAAACGTAACATCCCCCCACTTGAGATGAACAATGGGAATTCGGGGGGTCTTCAATGATCTTTAAGAATATGTCGTCGACGAAAGCGTGGTTCCCAAACCTTTCCACTTGAACCTTTAACTTAGGCAAATGATGACTTCCCAGTCACAAAGAAAGACTACAGGGTAGGCTAAGGTGTATAGGTGTAACAAAATAATATATTGGGTTAACAAAATGAAAGGAATGACTTAGATGGGTGTATCTAGGGTATCTTGCACTAAAGGAGAGTGCAACAAAAGGGTTTCACATGGGGTTCGAGAAGTCGGGGTGACTAATCAATAGACACATAATGGTAGGCTATTTGGGTGATAATCCTATAATCGCCTTCTTAAAGCGAAAAGTCCAAATACATCGAGCTAACTCAACATACCTCGATATGGTCTCGAAATGATGCAAAGGCCAAGTTCTAAAGTTTACAAGCTACAAGACACTCATAATTTGGTGGATTTGGGGTAAAATTTTAGAAATGGATAAAGGCTAATCTCACCATATAATATCAAGGGTTATATGTGCAGCTAAGGTCTAATCTAGTTAGGTTAAGAAAAACATGTCAAAATTTTAAAAATGGCATAATTTTTCAAAATAAACTAGAAAACAAGGGCAAAATAAAGTTCAAGAGACAATTCTACTCCGCCCCCACTGAAGTGTACAAAGTCCCTTTTGTACTAAGCGTTAAATAAAGGTGAAGAGAAAGTAGAATTAGGCGAGAACTTCCTTGAAATTTGCTCCAAAAGAAAGAAGGCCCACGAAAAGATTCATGCCTTCGCACAAGCATCCACGAGCAAACTTCAATCCACGAAATCACACTACCGACAAGCATAATTCTAAAAATAAAAATGAAAATAATGAAAAATAAACCTAACTCAATTTCGTAGGAATCACGGTTACATTTAGCATATCAACAAACCTTTTAAACCACTTGGTGTCCCAGTGGACGAGTGAAATCTCGTGAGGGTTCTTGGGAAAACACCACAAAGTTCATTTAAAGACTAATACAAGGTTCTTGTGTTTAAAATGAAAGAAGTAATGAGAGGGTAGTTACGTCGTAATTCCAAGGAGTTCTGTAGTAACTAGGGCAAAAACTTCTGCTTGCAAAAGTAGTAGCTACTGGCGGTAACTAATCGAGATGGGATTCGCCGTAATTGGTGGTGCATATGAAGTTCTCATTGTAGGGGCACATTCAGGCGTTACCATGAGAATGAGTTCTGCCGTAACTCGGTCGATCAGAATCTGTCGCAACAACAACTTTTCTTCATTTTCTGCAAAAATGGTTAAAAACACAAAACACAAAAGAAAAGAAAATAAAACAAATGAAAGGGATAATTCGGGTCGTCTTCCGAAAGAGCACTTTTCTTTATTTACGAGTCTTTAAGTTAGACTCAAAGCCTCGGGGCTTTATGGTGGCCTTTGGACTTGACCAACTTCCTCTACTAGTTGGCGGCAATCATTCATCCATTTGATAAAAACCTTTTTTCTTGTTGTGTTCCCGATGCTACATGTTCCAAATTTTTGCGAGAGCCACTCATTAAATGATAAACATGACTTTCCCCAGTCGTCACCTTTAGATATAGGACCATTTATTGTACTCATGTTTGATCTTTCATCATTGGTTATTGCATCGATGGCGATAGTTATCGTAATTGCATTTAGTTGTTTTACCAATCCCGTATTGATTTACGAGTCTCAAATCTTATCTTGTACCAATCTTCAAATGATAAGTTCCCAAATTTTATATCGTGTCTTTCACCTCGTGAGGGCATCCATCCATTCATCCTCCTCACAAAAATTCACGAAAAGGGTTACACGAGGGCCATGCTTTCATTGATTCGTTATCATCGGTTAATATAGGTTGCAGTAATGTTTGTTTGGATCCAGAGCTTCCTTAATACCCTCAACCTGGACAGTCTTTTCCTGTTCCTGCTTACAACTATCAACATTTTCTCCACCATTGTTAGTACTAGGATTATAACACAAGGGTGGATCGAGCGATTGAACAACATCAACTTTATTTGAAATTTCTAATTTTGGGTTTATTTGCTCTTTCATGCTGAAAGTTATTCGTTCTTTTCGGTTCCCAAAGAAATTTGTTTTCAAAGACCTTAATTTGTGCTCGACAAGTGGCCAAGAAAGGTATTCCAACAATTAAGTTGTAAGTCTCCGTTTTCCCATATCAATAACCACAAAATCAATGGGAAAAAGAATTTTCCAATTTTAAGGAGGACATTATCAACCACTCCCTTGGTACAACTTGAGGAATCATCCATTTCTATCATCATTGTTATTTCTTTTAAATTGGTAAGTTTTATTTTATCAAACAAAGTGGTAGAAATCGGGTTTACCCACCCCAAATCGACTAATGCGGAATTTTAAGATTACCGATAGTGCATGGAAGAAAACTTTCCGATATTGTTGTTTCTCAGGAAGTTGGCTTGGCAGGTCCTCTTCGTCTTCCAATTTATCATCTTCTTTTAGGTAGTTAATCCCGGATAGATCATTGGTGACAGAAGAGGTGCACTACTCTTTCTTCGGTTTATCTTGTGCAAATATGGCTTTGCAGGCAATGGCTTTGTCATTACTGGTCTCAAGGTTTTTGGCTAATTACCCAATTTGGGTTTCGAGGTTTTTAATTGTGGCATCTTGGTTTCGCAAGTTCATGTTGGTGTCTTTTACCTTGACCATCCATTCTTTGAGTCTATCGCCTTTCTTTGTAGATTCCTCGATATGCTTATGCATTATTTCTTCAAGGCTTGCTCTAGGAGGATTGTTGTTGACTCTTGTATAGAACCGTGGGACTTTTCTAGGTATCGGCCCGTTCCATTGTATCAGTTGAAAGGACTTTCACCTCCATATTTTACTTCTTCAATCCTTTTAACTTCCTCGTTGGAGGAGCATTCCTTAGTAGGGAGAGCTCCATTTTGTCCACTTCGTTTAACTTGTATGGAATGCACATTTTCCTTAAGCTTTTTCATGTCTCTTCCGAGACTTTCTAATTTGTTGTTTATTGTTGCAAGGCCTTCCATATTGCCACTCTTACTTCGATTACTTCCCCCATTGTGCCACTTGTGAGAGTGGTCAGCCATCTTTTGAATAGTTTCCAGAGCCAATGTCGGAGTCATTCTAGGTATTGATCCCTGAGAATCGATCATTTGCCTTGAGGAGATGTTCAGACCTTTGTAAAAAACGTTCACCTTTTGTTGGCTGTTGAGGTCGTGAGTAGGGCACTTGTATAATAATTCGTTATACCTTTCCCATGCTTGGTACAAAGTTTCATCACCCTCTTGCTTGAAGTTATGGATTTCTTCTAATTACTTGGCAGTCCTCCATGGAGGACAATATCTCGAATGAAATACTTTTTAGGAGAGGCCACGTATTGACTGTTTTGGCGGGTAATCGATCAACACATCTTTTATCGGCTCTAGTGAGAGAGATAGGAACACACGTAACATGACAATGACATCGTTTAAGACTCTAGGAATTTTGAATAGGATGACAATGTATTCCACGTTGTCTATATGCTCATGAGCATCATCAGTAATGCTTCCTGAGAAAGGGTTTGCACGCAACTCCCTCATAAATTGAGGTTTGATCTCGAATTAAGCATCTTCTACGATGGCTGGCCTAATAATCCCTGGTCCTTGTTCATCTCTTGTCAATGCCCAATATTCCTCGAGAGTGAGGTTATCAATATTAACAACTTCCATGGTACCTGAAACTTGAAAAGTGATCGTGAGAATTTGAGAAAGATTTTAAAAAAAATAAAAATGAAAGACTTAATAGAAATCCTAATATAACTCCACGGCAGCGGCTCCAAAAACTTAATGCATCTTTTACTGACCAGGTTTTAATATTTATAATTACTCGTTATACCTATGGTCTACCCTAATGCACTAACGGGCAGTGTACCCGGTCGTGTGTAGTGTAGTATTCGGTAAAACCGAGGTCGTCCCAAGAGCTATGTGTTATGTTATAACATAACATGGTCATTCTAAACATATATTTTCTTATGACATTAATAGAAATATGACTCAAACAAGAAATTCCACGGAACACCGCACCGCCATGTCCCAGCTAATATCTAAAAACTAGTTGCGAGCGGTGTTCTTTGCGACGACGAGAGGCAAGCAACAACAATGGCACCAGCTCGAAGCACTAGCAGCCTAACGGAGAAAGTGAGGTCGCTATATCTATAAGTGTACTTACAAAGATTTCATGAACGTAAGCCAACCGTTTCAAGGGAGCGAGGGAGGGCGGGTTGGCTCATTTGGTTTGAGCGAGCGAGGCGGTATTCATGAGAAGCGGTTGTTCGATGACCGCAAGGTCACTTTTGCTCGAGGACTCTATTGGATGATGCCCTATCTTGGTGGAATGTTTCGCCTAAACTATGGGTGTTGAGCGACCTATAAACTCACCAGGTGACTTCAAGAAGATGATGCTAAAAAGTATTGTCCTCGCATCGAGATTAAGAAGTTGGAGGATGAGTTTCACCGGTGGTGGTGATAAGGCGATCTCAAGACCTACAACCGGAGGTTTCGAGAACTGGAAATGATATGCCCAGTGTAGTGCCCGATCTCGAAGACATTGGAGAAGTACATCAAGGCTTACCCATGATGTCGAGGTAATGTCACCTCATCAAAACCACGATCACTAGAGGAAGCAATTTCTATTGCTCGGACATTAATGGATCGGGAAGTCAGCGTGGTTTCACCCAAGGAGGTAATGATCACAAAAGGAAGCTTGATGACAAAAGGACCACCCACCATCACAACAACTACTGACAATAACACCTACTACAACAACAACAACCATCATTACCAGCAGAACCGAGGCGTGAAGCGCCAAAGCTTATGTAGCCCTTTTCTTTGGAGGCGGTGGCTATCTTTGAAATCTACCCTATGCAACCAATGCAAGATGCACCACAATGGGCCATGCTTTGTTAAGTGCGGAAAGTGCCACAAAACCGGCCACAAAACCCAAGACTGTAGGGCCTTAGGTGCTAATTTGCAGCCTGTAGAAGTGATATGCCACGAATGTGGTGAGAAAGGACATTACAAGAATCGATGTCCCAAACAGAATGGCAAATAGAACAACACGGCCCGTGCAAGAGCTTACGTGCTAGGAGATGCAAACACTCAGCACAACCCAGATGTGGTCACGGGTACGTTTACTCTCAATCGACATTTAGCTAAAGTATTGTTTGATATTGTAGCCGATAAAAGCTTTATATTACTTTCGCTTCCTTACCTAAACTCACCCGGCTGCCCTAGACTATTACCATACCCTAAGTTTCTTCCACGTATCCTATAATCTAATCTACAAACTTTATTCCGAGCTATTCTGTTATCACCCCGGAAAATTGATAATGTGTCATTCTACTAACTATTTACTATCGCTAGGCAAACCAATCTTTCTTACTACCTTGAAAAGTTGTTTAGGATTCTATTTTATAAAAGCAAAATGTTGAACACCATCTAAAACTTTTGAGAAATATGATACTACTTTGACTGAATCAAGCATCACATCATTTTTCCTCAATTATACATAGCCTGATCACCTATGTCTAATTTAGGAAGAATCATGTCATGAAGGAAACAGTCGTCTTCACAGATTTCCTAAAACAATCTTTCAAAAGCAAAACTTCGTAACACATCCTTGTAATCAACGCTCCATTGATATCCACACTTTTCCCACACCGCAACCAACACCGAGTGAATCTCGAGGACGAGATTCCATTTAAGGATGGGAGACTGTAACCACCGGTAAAAATCCGCCTTTATATTAATAATAATCCATTTTCTACGTACATTTTTTTTCTTTTCTCTAACTAGATAATAAGCCGCACTTACAAACTGCTCATTTGCATAGTTAATGCCTTTGATATACACGCTCTTAAGTGACGATGGAAGTCCCACAACAATGTCATACTTGAAACTTCCCAGCATGGTCACCCATGTTAGTTGTGTCCTCACATAAGACACGGAATGTTTGGTATAAAGTATCCTTATATCATTAGTGTCATTTCCAATAAAATGTCACTAAGTAAATTAGGGTTTTCTTAAAGCATTGATTTATAACAATTTCGATACTACGTCATAAACCCTAATGTACAAACCATTAAACTTAATATACAAGGCATAAAACCACAACTCTAGGGCATTTTCCGGTTAAAACCCTAATTTGAAAATCTTATGATTTTATGTAAATAAAATCACGAACTAAAATTAAAATATATATGAAACTTTTACCAACTTCCAAGGTACAAGTTCATTAAACCAATGTACAAGTCATTGATGCATAAAAGTATTCATTTAATATAAAATTCATTATAAACCTTAGTGTACTTAATTTTAAACACATTGTACAAACCTTTCAAGCACAAGCCCTAAAAATATATTTTCTTTTTAGTAAGTACAATAAAACAATGCAAATGTACAAACAATAATGCACCAAAACTTAGACCTTTACTATTATATATTTACATGTAAATTACCTAAACAAGTATTTATCTAAAGAAGTTAGCAACCTAACTAGGTACTTATACCATTTACACAATAGGTACAACAATACAAGCCCTAGGTACTACCCTTTTATGCCTAACGCCCCCCCTTAATTACTGTTGGTGTTAGTGTCCCAGCAGCAGGGTTAAGATAATCAATTACTGTTCAGCAGAAACAATCAACAAGGTCAGCAGAACCAAATACCACTAGGTGGTTACCGGATATCACTTGGAATCGTGTAATCACTTTCCAAAGTAAACTATTCGACCCTAATGCCTGGGTATCACGAATATCTACTTGGGATAAGACCAAATGCAGTTAGAGAATAAGGCACAATTCTATAACCCTTTCGCTAATAAGTGTTTATGTTTTCTGTGTTGTATTTCATCCGTGTTCATGCATAAAACAGATCTCCTATTTATAGGAAAAAAATGCTCTTAGCTAGTCAAATGGAATTATGAGTATTAATCGGCCCATTAATAGCCTCATAATTATCCCCATTATAGCCGTTAGTGGTTACATGACCAATTAAGCGTGGTCATAATGCGGTTATAAGCGCCACTTGAATAGGTCAAAGCCGTTACAAGCGATACCTTAACACTAGCGGTACTTTCATAGCACCTTCGGTGGAAATATCGCTTAGTGTTAATCTGCTTCGTCATGAAACACCATTGCAAATGGAAACACCACCGCTTCGATGTTAACCACAACAAGTACTTTCACCGGTAGCTTTCTACTAGCACTACCAATACAAACCACTATTGTGAGTCGGTGTTCATGGACCTTATGGGTGTACCTCCGTGCCTCCCAACCCATTACAAGGTGTGAACTAATCCCACAAGTGCACTAAATTTTCCAACAATCCTCCCCAAATTTAGTTCACTTCCTTTGCATGAAAACAAACATCAAGCAAAACATGTGCATAAATGAAAATGTCACGAGGATTGAATTTCCATCTTAGTAATTACACGTTCAAATATTCGAGAATCGTGGTGTTCTAAGAATTGAACCCTTCAACCCATTTGAATACTCAAGATAACTACACACAAGTTTTCAAACACTTATCGACTCCGACACTATACAAGCCATGTGTCCATATCCAAATTCATAAATAAAGATAAAGTCCAAAGCTTCTCAAGCGGCAAAACTTCAACATTTACATAGGTGGTTCCTCTTTAGTCATGCTCGCCAAGCACTTTTTCAAAGAAAATTAACCATTAAGAAGTAAAGACTTCATCCTCCTTTCAGTGGGTTCTCGAGCACAACCTTGGGATGTAAATAAAACATGTGCTCCATCCACCGAATGTTCGACTTTCCACATTGAACTCGGCTCCCAAGTTTCCTTAGGAGGAGTTGGGTGTCCTAGCATTCGATGACTAAGTTGGACTTAAACCCATCCCTTTAGCGACTTTATAACCAAGTCTCTAGCTAATCCCTTCGTCAAGTGATCACTAAGTTACGTTGAGATCTAACAAACTCTATAGATACCACCCCATTCATGATAAGCTCGCGAATCATGCTATTCACGACACCTAAGTGTCTAGACTTACCATTATACATCCGGCTATAAGCCTTAGCCAATGTAGCGCACTATCACAACGGATAGAAATAGGTGCTATAGGTTTAGGCCACAATGGTATCTCGAAGCAAGTTTTTCAACCATTCAACTTCTTTACCAAGAAATGCCAGAGCCACAAATTCGATTCCATTGTTGAACCGGTGATGCAAGTTTGCTTCTTGGATGCCCAAGAAATTGCACCTCCACCAAGTAGGAATACCCACCACCGGTAGACGAATTGTCTTCGATGTTCTTGATCCAACTTGCATCGATGTATCCTTCCAACACTAATGGGTAACCGAGATATGAGAGACTATAATCCATAGTTCTCTTCAAATACTTGATGCCCTTTGAACCGCTTGCCGTTGATGAGCACTAGGATTACCAGTATACCGCTCAATTTTCCACCGCAAAACCAATATCGGTCTTGTACAAGTCATGGCATACATCAATGACCAATTACCCTAGAATACTCGAGTTGAGATACTGACTTTGCCATTATTAGGCATCGACTTCACAAGTATCCATAGGAGTACTCATCGAGTACAATCAAAGTAATTGAATTTCCTCAACACCTTCTCAATATAATGAGACCGAGAGATAGAAATTCTTTTACTTTCATGTTTAATCCTTATACCACGGATAACATCACCTCCCCAATGTCCTTCATGGAGAACCTTGATGACAAAAATTCCTTTGTCAAGTCAACTGATTTTGGTCGGTGCTAAAGATCAACATGTCATCAACATATAGACAAATGATGACCTTTACCGATTCATCAAATTTGTTATATACACATTTGTCGACTTGGTTAAGAACGCTTGTGAAAAGCTTGTAAAGCGTGCACGAGGTTGGCACTTTTTCAAACAAGGTGTTAAAAGAAGCTAAGAAATAAGTCATTAAACAAGCTAATTAGAAATTATAAAAATACTATGATTAAGATGAGCGGTTGAATATTAATATCCCAAAAGCTCAAATCTTGAAACTTAATATTAAGTCCTATATAAAATTATCTATTTTATTCAAAACGACTAAACCGAAAATTTGACTTTTTAAGTTATACTAAAAGTTTGACTAATATGAACTTTGGATTGATTCTACTTATCGATTTTGTTGTAATAACCTAAGATAAGATGAAATTAAGCTAAGTGATCAAGTTATAAGCAAGCGTGATGATTTTTACTCTTTAAATCCTAACAGTTATCAAATTAAGTGAGATTAAAAGTGATTTTGACTTTTAACAAACAAGCCTTCGGTTTTAATGTTGCCTTTGAGTTATAAGATCCTATTGTGACATAGAACAACAACAAACAACAACACAACGGCCTCTAGCACGAGATAACACAAGATATCCAAACAACACTATAACAAACTGCTATTGTGATTTTCAAAAGGTTTCTGATTAAGACCATGTAAGCGATTCAAGCCCTTATATTATCATTTAATGAGGCGAAGAAGCATTAAACAACAACAATAACAACATAGAACTCGGTGATGACAAATATGCTATGTTTATTGTTAAGCTAAGATTTTTAGCAACTACCAATTCTAGAGAACAAGCAACTTTTTTTATGTTTAATTCTACTTAGCTACAACTCGAAACATGAACATACAAAGATTTAAGCTAATCAATGACTTAAACGGTGAAATGCCAAAATGGAACAAAAGGCTTACAAATTGGTTTCCAAGTGGCGAGAACCAAGGATGAGAATACAACCTATAACTTCCCAAGAAGCTCTAAACCCAAGGCGATCCAATATTCACCCCGCTCAAATTGTGATCTCCATTTCCATTGATTTTTATTTTTAACTAATTTTTTGTATTTTGGTAATTTTTGAGTTTTACTTCTAAAGCGAGTTTTATGGTTTCTAAAAGCTTAGAAAAGCTTTCTAGGAGCTTAAGTGAGCTTATGAGTCCATAATAACACTACAAACAACATTAAGCTAAATTGAGATTTTAAGCTTAAAATGCATAAACTTGAAAATGATCTTGAAACTTGGAATTGATGGTGAAAAGATTTATATTACACTGAAATTGATAACAACAATGCTTGAAAGCTAAGAAATACTTTGGAATTTGAAAAGTAATTAAAACGACATACATTAACTAAATTAAAACTAGATACTCTTCTACATGGCTCCAATCTTCTTTATATTGATCTTTTAGGCTCTTGTCGACATCTCTGAATCTTTCCCACCTATTTCCAACCATTGGATCTTTCAAAATCATCATAACTGTCCATGTGGAATTTTGGCGCCAAAAGTCACTTAAGCAGGTATTTGCAATTAAAGAAGTTTGGGAGGATGTGGAGGTGGAGGGGAGTGGTTAAACAGCTGGATAACAGGTGTAAAGGTGGAAAAACCACTCTGGTTTTGGTTTGCAGGATTGGGTGAGGAAGAAGCACAGTGTATATGGTTTTGGCGCGTTTGACTTTTTTGACCGAGTTGATATTAATAACGGGGGTCAAATGGTATATTGGACTGGTCAAAATGATTTTGGACTAGCTCAAGGTTCAGGGGTCATGGTCCAAGGGTCAAGTGGTGTGGGTTGGGCTTGTGACTTGGGCCAGCTGGGTTTGTGTTTGGGATTGGATTAATATTACAAGGGGTCCGTTTGGTTTAGTAGTAGTATCACAAGGACCATTTATGCAATTTGCTGATTTTTGAGGGACTAAACCTGCACTTTTTCCAAAGTTAACACAAGGACCAAACTTGCCATATATGAATAGTACAAGGACCATATTTGATTATTTTCACTTTTTAAATATCCGAGGACCTTTTATGACAATTTTCAAACTTTAGGGATTAAAGTTGTCATTTTGTAATTTTTAAACTTTGAAGGGTTTGTTTTGACAACTCATGAATCCCTAGGACCTTAAATGATATTTTTGCTTTATTTTGATTTACCAGGACTATATTTGACAACTTTTGAAACTTGGGGACTAAAGCGCTAATTATGCAAACTTGATACGTTTTCACACGATTTTGGTATTTTGCATTTAAAACACATAAAACACTTATTTGTGATATTTTCATCATTTTGATGCATTTCGAGTGTTTTCGGATGTTTTGCGTTTAAATGGTACAAAATGATGAGTATTTAGACACTCATCAATCCCCCACACTAAGATATTGCTAGTCCCTAGCAATCTTTTGAGAAAACTTAATGGATTTCATCTCTTTACCAAAAGCCATTACTCGGAGTAGCCAATTGTTTGAGTTCAAGTAAGAACTATGGTACAATGATAACCATATGATTTTGAGCAAACCACCGACTTTCAACGGATTTGATTTGTCTTTACGAAGCCGTTTGTTTCGGACTAGCCAACTCTTAGATAAATTATCAATATTATCTTTGGTGAGTCGATTACCAATTATGGTTTTCAAGCGACTTTACCACAAGCCATAAACTTGCGGGCTAGCCAACTCTTCACTAATTAAAGATATGGTGGTGAACACCATACAATTTGGGCAAATTGCAAGCCATAAACGGATTTGAGATATCTTTACCAAGAGCCGTTTGCTCTGGATTAGCCAATCCTTATGTGGGTTAGACATGGCGGATGATTACCATTCTTCGAGTAAGTAAAACACTTACTCAAAAAAATTTTGGCCAAAATGGGGAATTGGGTGGTATAATTACATGATAAAATTCGTGAGAATTCCCCCACACTAGAAATGAATATTGTCCTCAATATTCAAAGTACCGCGGTTATGCCGAAACATAGAACGTAAAAGGAAATACTACGGCCATTATTTTATTTTTATATATACACATTTTTTTTTTTTTTTTGAAAACTTATATACAACAATGGGCAACTCCCCACTAGGGTGGTAGAAAGTAATCGAAATATGGGTGAAAACCCATATGGTGTGCTCTTGTTTTTGATTACCGAGTCGCTAGCTTGACTCGATCCCGCATTCATTGGTTCATGGGGAAAGTTTGTAGATCCGGACAACCATGGGTGGAATGTCCTCTCCAAAATAGTGCTTCAATCGATGACCATTCACTTTAAAATTTGGACCATTAGGTTGAGATAACTCAATGGTTCCATAAGGAAATACTTTAGTGATGGTGAATGGTCCGGACCGGTGGGATTTTAGTTTTCCGAGAAAATCTTCAATCTTGAATTGAAAAGAAGGACTCGATCACCGACGTTGAAAACGCGGTTCTTGATTTTGGAGTCATGAATCTTCTTTGTCTTTTGTTTGTAGATCAAAGAGTTCTCGTATGCTTGATCACGGAGTTCATTTAATTCATTCATTTGAACTTTTACGTGATCACCACCGTCTGAATATCGAAGTTGGCATGTTTTAAGGCCCGGTATGCTTTGTGCTCGAGCTCAATCGGCAGATGACATGCCTTTCCGTACACAAGCTTGTATGGTGTACACCGATTGGTGTTTTATAAGTCGCACGGAAGGCCCAGTCGTCATCTAGTTTATCCGACCGGGATGCACGGTTTTCGCCCTCGTCCTTTCAAGAATTCTTTTTATACCACGGTTAGAAACTTCCACTTGCCCACTTGTTTGGGGTGGTATGCGAGAGAGGCGGTGAGTTACACCATACTTTTGCATGACTCGATCAAATTGGTCATTGCAGAAATGCGTACCACGATCGCGATTATAGCTCATGGAGTTCCAAACCTAGCAAAAGAGATTTTAAGAATTTCACAACAACTCGGGCATCATTGGTAGGTAAAGCTTTCGCTTCAACCCATTTTGACAAATAGTCAATGACCACAAGTATGTATTTGTTTCCTCGAGATGATGGAAATGGCCCCATAAAGTCAATGCCCGGATGTCAAAGATCTCACACACTTGAATGGCGTTTTGCGGCATTTCATTTCTTTGAGAGATATTTCCGTGGCGTTGACAAGCGTCATATGCTTTGACAAATTCGTGGGCATCCTTGTAAATAGTGGGCCAATAAAACCGGAATCAAACACCTTTTGGCGGTGTAATTTGGACTATGATGGCCCCGGTGGGTCCGGCATGGCAAGCTTTGAGAATGTCCATAGCTTCTCGTCCATAAACACACCGTCGGATGACTTGATCCGCATGTGATTTTGAATAAGTAGGGTCGTCCCGAGTAATGTTTAACATCCTTGAAGAATTTGTTCTTATGTTGGGTCGACATTCCTTTCACTATGAAGTTACCCGCATGGTAATTTGCAAAGTCAAGAAACCATGGGGTAGTAGAGTTTCCATGAAAAGAAACCGCATTGAGTGTCTCGAGAGGAAATGTTTCATTTATTTCCTTTTCTCGAAAACATCTTGGTGAGGGTTTTCTAATCGGGACAGATGATCGTGACTAGGTTCTCGGCTCCTTTTTATCACGTATAATGATATCAAATTCTTGCGGGAGGAGAACCCAACGGAGCAATCTCGGCTTTGCATCTTGTTTTGCAAAGAGATATTTGAGAGCCGAGTGATCCGTATACACCACGCATTTGGTCAAGATTAGGTATGGCGAAACTTCTCAAACGCATACACCACGGCTAGTAGCTCTTTTTACGTGGTGGTGTAATGGGTTTGAGCTTGATCATAGTCTTACTCGCGTAGTGGATAGGTGAAAATGCTTGGATCTACGTTGCCCTAAGACCGCACCGATAGCAAAATCACTTGCATCGCACATGAGCTCAAAGGGTAAATCCCGATCGGGGCAACGAGAATGGGTGCTTGAAGAAGCTTTTTCTTTAATGTTTCAAAAGCTTGATGCACTCGGTGAGAAGATAAAAGGAGCATCTTTTCAAGAAGATGAGTCATAGGCCAGGCGATTTTAGAAAAATCTTGTATGAATCTGCGATAAAACCGGCATGACCTAAAAACTCCTAATACCTTTGACGGTAGTAGGATGAGGCAATTTAGCAATAACATCGACTTTTGCTCTATCGACCTCAATCCCGTTTTTGAAATCTTATGGCCAAGGACTATGCCTTCTTTGACCATAAAGTGGCTCTTCTCCCAATTTAGACAAAGATTGGTGTCTTCACACCGCTTTAGCATTTTTCTAAATGGAGAGACATGTTTGAAACGAGTCCCCAATGACCGAGAAGTCATCCATAAACACCTCCATTGTTTCCCGATCATGTCGTGGAATATGGCCATCATACATCGTTGGAGCGTGCGGGAGCATTACATAGGCCAAAAGGCATACGTCAGTAGGCAAAAGTTCCGTATGGGCGGTGAATGTGGTCTTTTCTTGATCCCGTGGATCAATGGGGATCTGAAAATAACCCGAGAAACCATCAAGGAAACAATAGTATTCATTCCTCGCTAATCTCTCAAGCATTTGGTCCATGAAGGGTAGAGGAAAATGGTCTTTTCGGGTGGCGTCATTCAACTTACGATAGTCAATGCAAACACGCCATCCGTTACCAACCGAGTTGGAATTAACTCATTTTCTTCATTTGTGACAACATTATGCCACCCTTTTAGGAACACAATGAATTGGGCTAACCCAAGGACTATCGAGATCGGGTAAATTAATCCCGCATCAAGAAGTTTGAGAACCTCTTGTTTAATAACATCATGGATTTTGGATTTACTCGTCTCGATGTTGAATCATTGGTTTGAAGTCATCCTCCATCAAGATTTTGTGAGTACAAAACTCGGGGTTGATACCTTAATGTCGGAGAGTTTCCAAGCAATTGCTTGCTTGTGTGACTTCAAGACCTTTATGAGAGCGATCTTTTCATCTTTACTCAAATCTCGAGCAATAATGACGGGTAATTTATCATCACCCTCAAGAAATGCATACTCGAGATGAGGTGGTAAGTCCTTAAGTTCGACTTGAAATTCTTGATTTTCTCAACCGACTTGACTTCCTTGTTATGAAGCTCGACGGGAGGGAGTGATGAAGGATCATCATTGAGCATCTTCTCGATGAGAAGAATATCTCCCTCGATGTCAATTGGAGCGTGATCAATTTCCCATGAAACCGAATCACTAGACAAGTATGCTTCAATCTCTTCCAAGATGAAGTCACTTTCCTCAAATGGAGTGAGAGAAGGAGTAGAATTGGCAATGATGGGTTGAGATGAATGAGTGAGATTATCACTCGAAGAATTATGATCATAACCAAGAACTTCTTGAGAGTACTCTTCAGAAGCAACATCAATGATATCTATTCGGTTAACCGACTCAGAATCATAGTTTGCGGAGTACCTCAAGTTTGATCAAGGTTAAAGGTGTGACTTCATTACCCACACGTAATGTGATTTCTTGCTCAAATACATCAATGAGAGCATGGCCCATTCTCGTGAATCCTCGTCCAACAATGAGAGGAACCCGATGATCGGCATCAAAGTCAACAACCACAAAGTCGGTGGAAAATGGAACTTTCCTACTTTCACGAATCGTCCTCGGCAATGCCAAGTGGACGGGATATTGTACGATCCGCAAGCTCGAGAGTCATGCATGTAGGAGTAAGGTCCGGAGAGAAAGTTTCTTCCATCTTGAAAGAGGCATCGATTGATGCTTGCACCAAGATCGGCTAAGGCAAAGCATTCAACCATTCACGGAAATACACAAGGTAAGAGAAATTTTCCGGGATCTCCAAGCTTCTCGGGAAGCTTCTTAAGGATAGCTGAGCGGTTCTCGTTCGAGGAGTTTTGCCATCTCAAACAGCTTTTTCCTTGTTGCTTAACATGTGTTTGAGAGTTGATGCAAACTTGGGCATCAAGATGATAGCATCCGCAAAGCTTATGTCAAAATGTAGTTCTTGGAAAATTTGAAAAATTTGTCCATTTGATGGTAGCTTTTTCGCGGAGCTTTGCTCATTCAAACGTGATGGGTAAGGAATAGAAGATTTGGATTTGGGGTTTTCAACGGAGCTACGGAGGTTCAAAACAACTCTGGATTGGATTTGGGTTTCGGGACAACTTGAGGATGGACATCGTTGGTACCTCCGTTATTAGTAGGAAGTTCCTTGTCCTTTGTCGCCTCGGGTTCACTTTCCACTACCTTCGGAGAGAAGAAGAAGAGGTAGTAGGAATAGCGGGTCCATTGTATGAAACACCACTTACGGTTGTGATCGCCTTTGCATCGCCCCTCGGGTTAGCGATCGTGTTGCTCGGAAGTTTTCTTGAGCCCGAGGGTTGATCATTTAAAGACTTCTTTAGATCGCCGATCCGACCGACCAACAACCTGTTCATTTCATCTTGGGATTTCATGAATTGCTTCAATAGCTCATCGGATGATGGTCTTGGAGGAGGTGGAGGGAAATTTTGAGGTCGTATGTTTTGATTATGACCTTGTTGTTGAAAATTCCTTGGTTAGGATTCACATTTCCACGAAATTGATTCCCTCGATTGAAATTGTTTTGATTAAGGTTTCCTTGATGTTGGAAACCTTGATTTGGTCCGGATAGAAATTACCTTGGTTTTGATAACCTTGGTTCATTCTAGGTTGGTTCGATTCGGTTTTGTATGTTAGGATTCGGTTAAAACCGGGTGGTCCTTGATAAGTATTAGCACGGTAGTTTGGTTCATTTTGAGGACGGTATTGATTACCTCCACGATGTGAAGTACCGGCTATAGCATTGGCTTCAAATGGACTACCATCGGTGGCGACTGATTGTAGTATGCATGAGGGCCACCACAAGTAACACAGACCTCGACTTTCTTCACTTCACCATGTGATGGTGTCGTGTGAAAGTGACTTTCTTTGGTTAGCAAGAACCAAAGCTCGAACAATATCGTGAGTTTGTCAATCTTAGCATCGGTGCTAGATGTACTCACGTGAGATGAAGTAGAAGGTCCTGCATTAGGCGAGACCGATATGTCTTTGTTCGGAAAAGGCGGACACGGGACTTGTTTTCAATGATTTGCAAGGCTTCTTTTGTGGTCTTGCTCAGAAATTACCTCCGCGGAGGCATTTAAAGAGTCTTGGTTAGTTTGTCTCGAGACCATTGTAGAAAGTATCCATTTGCATTAACTCGGTAAAACCATGATGCGGACACTTTGAGCAACTCTTTGTAACGATCCCATGCCTCACCGAATGATTCATCAAATCTTTGAGAGAATTTCATTATCTCATTCTTAAGACTTGTAGTTCGGGATGGAGGATAGAATTCGTTAACAAACTTAGTGACTAAATCCTCCCATGTCTCAATGGAGCGAGGGGTTGTTTCTCAAGCCAATTCCGGGCTTGTCCTACAGAGAATGGGAATGAAGAAGCTTAATTGCTTCATGTGGGACATTCTTGTATTTGATGGTCGATGCAATCTTGTTGAACCATCGAATATGTGCATGAGGTCATCCGCTCAAAACCATAAAATTGGCTTTGGGTTACAAGATTAAGCAACCCGGTTTTGAGCTCGAAGGTATCGACCACGATGGTTGGGACAATAATGGCATCTCCGTAACCCTCGATGGGTGCTTGGAGAAGCTCATTCATCGGTTTATCTTACGCCATTACGACTGGGGTGGTGGTGCTAGGCGTTCCTCGATCACGGTGAAGGAGCGAGCGTCCTCACGCTCACGTGGAATACTTGCAAGCTCGAAAGTGGACTTGTGGAGTGGAAGAGCAGAGCGCATGCACTAAGTATAAAATCAATTTTCAAAAACAAATGCGAGGCAAAGCGACAAGTGAACTTAAACCAATAATCACAAATGAAATGGCTTATTTGAAAAAGGTACACCAAATCACAAGGACACAAAGGTAAGTTTTGATCTTTAAGATTGGGAACTTATTAATGTTCACACCCCGGTTGGTAGGTGTTACGCCTTGGTTTGCGGTGGTTGATTTTATGTATTTATTAAGTACCACCGAAAAGGCGTAGGTATGGATTTGTGCTAAGGGTTTAAATACTTTTGGACAATATTTTTGGTATCGTCTCGTTTAACCAAATCGTATCTCTTTAAGAATCACCTTAAAGAAAATACAAGAAGAAAAGCGTTACGATTGTTTTGTTGTTTTATATTTTTTGGTGTTGTTAACACTTTAGGAAAAGTGTTAATGAACTTTTGATAACTTTTTAAAAAAGCTGTTTACAAAAGGTGGTATATGTGCAAGTATGGGTGCGAGAATGTTTAAAACACGCTAAAGCCTCCCCGTGGCGCCAAAATTTGATTCGCTCCCAACCGTCAAGTTTATTACACAAGTCAACCACTTGTGAATGGTCAACCGTAATAAAATTCAAACAGTCTAAAACCAATGCAATTTCCTTGGAATATAGTGGATTCCGGGTCGTTAAGTCCCACGGAGGATTAATGGTGCTTAAAAGCGTTCGGATGTCGAATGATCACTAAGGATAATGATCGGTAAGGATTTTGATTGGTAATTACACTCTTGATTGATTGGAATTGTATTTGGATACGTAACTATAAAGCACAACAATCGATTAAACAAACGTAAATACGACGTTTATTAAATTTTACGTAAGCGTACAAAATAAAACGTAAATTTAAAAGAGTAAAACACCTATGGATATGAAAATGATATTTTTACAATCCTAATAATAAAAGAAAATTATTGGAAAATTAAAATTATTTTTATAACTATTTATTTAATTATTATTAATTAAAAAAACTTTTTAACTATTTAATAATAATCTAAAATATAAGAAAATGTGAAATAAAGCTAGAAAAATGAAATTATGATTTAGAAAAATCTAAAATATTATAAAATTATTTTAAAACTGAAAATATATTTTTTACACTTTTTATCTATTTATTATTAATTAATTCTATTTATTAATTATTTAAAATACACTTAAATACAAGAAAATATAAAATTAACCTAGAAAAATGAAATTTTAACTTAGAAAAATCTAAAATATTAGAAAACTAATTTTAAAAGCGAAAAGATATTTTTATGCTTTTTATTTATTTATTATTAATTATTTAATACTTTTAACTATTTTAAATTCTAATAAATACTAAACAAGCTAAGAAAATTATGAAATTTTTTCTATAAATATCCTATGGTGACAGAAAACTAAGAAAATTATAAAAACAGAAAGTGCTTAATAATAAGCTGAAAAAGAAAATTAAAAAGCTAATTTCTATTAAATAAACGCTATCACTATTTTTAAAATGATGTTTTTGTGTTTTTTCTTTTACAAAACTACTATACTACTGAAATTAAGTAACTTTAATGAAAACAAAAATTTTACAACTTAAAAATAAGCAGTTAATAAGCTTATAATCTTAACAGTTAAGCTTTTGAGCTTATTTTGATTTTTCAAGCTCAAATAAGCTCCACAGATAGAACCAAAGGTAAAATAAGATACAAATAAGTTAAAGCTACTTATATTAAGCTAAAAGGCACAAATAAACACACTGATAAGCTATAAATAAGCAAATAAGCACTTATACTAATCAAAGCAACCAAACATGGGACACTTTTTGCAAGCTAGATTAAGCTAGTGGGCAAAGCTCCAAAGCTCAAAATAAGCTGAACCGACACAACAAGTGGGCTAGGTGAGCTTAAAGGAAAACCAAAATATACAAGGTAAGACCCACTATTAAGCTTTTGTGAGCTTGTGAAAGTGGCTTAAGTACTCGGTATGGTATGAGTTACACAAGAAATGGGACAAACAACAAGCTACTTGCATTTCTATTAAATAAGCTAGAAAGGTAAAATGAGCAATGGAATAGAGAGAAAGGTAGTTAAGCTACACAAAAGCTAAAGTACACAAGCTATGGTTCACTAATGAGCTCTGTGAGAGCTTGTGAAAAAGCTTGTAAAAGCGTACTGTGGCACTTTTTCAAACAAGGTGTTAAAAGAAGCTAAGAAATAAGTCATTAAACAAGCTAATTAGAAATTATAAAAATACTATGATTAAGATGAGCGGTTGAATATTAATATCCCAAAAGCTCAAATCTTGAAACTTAATATTAAGTCCTATATAAAATTATCTATTTTATTCAAAACGACTAAAGCGAAAATTTGACTTTTTAAGTTATACTAAAAGTTTGACTAATATGAACTTTGGATTGATTCTACTTATCGATTTTGTTGTAATAACCTAAGATAAGATGAAATTAAGCTAAGTGATCAAGTTATAAGCAAGCTGTGATGATTTTTACTCTTTAAATCCTAACAGCTTATCAAATTAAGTGAGATTAAAAGTGATTTTGACTTTTTAACAAACAAGCACTTGGTTTTAATGTTGCCTTTGAGTTATAAGATCCTATTGTGACATAGAACAACAACAAACAACAACACAATCGGCCTCTAGCACGAGATAACACAAGATATCCAAACAACACTATAACAAACGCTATTGTGATTTTCAAAAGGTTTCTGATTAAGACCATGTAAGCGATTCAAGCCCTTATATTATCATTTAATGAGGCGAAGAAGCATTAAACAACAACAATAACAACATAGAACTCGGTGATGACAAATATGCTATGTTTCTTTGTTAAGCTAAGATTTTTAGCAACTACCAATTCTAGAGAACAAGCAACTTTGTTTTATGTTTAATTCTACTTAGCTACAACTCGAAACATGAACATACAAAGATTTAAGCTAATCAATGACTTAAACAAAGTGAAATGCCAAATGGAACAAAAGGCTTACAAATTGGTTTCCAAGTGGCCGAGAACCAAGGACCGAGAATACAACCTATAACTTCCCAAGAAGCTCTAAACCCAAGGCAATCCAATATTCACCCGCTCCATTTGTGATCTCCATTTCCATTGATTTTTATTTTTAACTAATTTTTTGTATTTTGGTAATTTTGAGTTTTACTTCTAAACCGAGTTTTATGGTTTCTAAAAGCTTAGAAAAGCTTTCTAGGAGCTTAAGTGAGCTTATGAGTCCATAATAACACTACAAACAACATTAAGCTAAATTGAGATTTTAAGCTTAAAATGCATAAACTTGAAAATGATAATTGAAACTTGGAATTGATGGTGAAAAAGATTTATATTACACTGAAATTGATAACAACAAGACTTGAAAGCTAAGAAATACTTTGGAATTTGAAAAGTAATTAAAACGACATACATTAACTAAATTAAAACTTGATACTCTTCTACATGGCTCCAATCTTCTTTATATTGATCTTTTAGGCTCTTGTCGACATCTCTCGAATCTTTCCCACCTATTTCCAACCATTGGATCTTTCAAAATCATCATAATCGTCCATGTGGAATTTTGGCGCCAAAAGTCACTTAAGCGGTATTTGCAATTAAAGAAGTTTGGGAGGATGTGGAGGTGGAGGGAGTGGTTAAGCAATTTGGATAACGGTGTAAAGGTGGAAAACCACTCTGGTTTTGGTTTGCAGGATTGGGTGAGGAAGAAGCACAGTGTATCTGGTTTTGGCGCGTTTGACTTTTTTGACCGAGTTGATATTAATAACGGGGGTCAAATGGTATATTGGATGGTCAAATGATTTTGGACTAGCTCAAGGTTCGGGGTCATGGTCCAAGGTCAAGTGGTGTGGGTTGGGCTTGTGACTTGGGCGGTGGGTTTGTGTTTGGGATTGGATTAATATTACAAGGGTCCGTTTGGTTTAGTAGTAGTATCACAAGGACCATTTATGCAATTCTTCGATTTTGAGGACTAAACACACTTTTTCCAAAGTTAACACAAGGACCAAACTTGCCATATATGAATAGTACAAGGACCATATTTGATTATTTTCACTTTTTAAATATCCGAGGACCTTTTATGACAATTTTCAAACTTTAGGGATTAAAGTTGTCATTTTGTAATTTTAAACTTTGAAGGGTTTGTTTTGACAACTCATGAATCCTAGGACCTTAAATGATATTTTGCTTTATTTTGATTTACGGGGACTATATTTGACAACTTTTGAAACTTGGGGACTAAAGCGCTAATTATGCAAACTTGATACGTTTTCACGATTTTGGTATTTTGCATTTAAAACACATAAAACACTTATTTGTGATATTTTCATCATTTTGATGCATTTCGAGTGTTTTCGGATGTTTTTGCGTTTAAATGGTACAAAAATGATGAGTATTTAACTATTTGTAAGTACACCCACTCTTTCTTTAGTCATTTTATACATTCAATAAAACATATAGTGACTATAGATTAGTGTTGTGTGGAAAACAAAGTTAAAACCATATTTCATAAACTTTACGTAAGCGTATGCCCAAAGACAAACACCCATTTGTAATGCGTTTTTCTCAAATGTTAAAACATGTTAGGAGTCCTTTGAGCAAGAAAAATAAACATCTAATATAATTACTAACACCCTATAAGTTTATATTAAATAAATTGTATGTTTTGTTTTTCCCCTACTGAAATTGGCGCCAAAACAGCCTAACCCCCTACTTGCCCCTCATTTATCTACTTCAGGTTAGAGGTATTAGCGTCAACCAAGGTACCATTGTAAACACCACCTGGGATACTACAAAACGCCCCCATAACTCGGTTAAAAAGCCTAGTCGTTATGTTTAAAAACAGCCCATCATTTTGGTCAAAAGTCATAAACACCAAAAAGCTTTTTACAACAAATATGTGGGAAAACACGGGATTTTCGATAAATTTGATTAAGAATTATCTTAGAAACATTAGAAATGGACAAAGCCACATTTCACAAGGTCGCATGCAAAAGATATAGAGTTTTATGGGTTAAAAACGAAAATTGTCATTTGGCAAGAATAGCCTAAGTACCCCTTTTCCGTAATTAATATCTTGCAAGTTAAAAGGTTTCAAAGTACGAGGTTTACACCGTCTTAAAGGGCTTGCTGCAAAGTTTTTAATGCCCCAATAACATCTTTAAAAACACTTACAGTCTATTTTATAATTAACCACAAATAGGGTGACTCGCGGGAATTTTCATAAATAAGCCTTGTGTACATTTTTCAAAAATTGAGTCGTGGGAGTTATATGATGATGGTAAATAACTTAAAAAGAGTTAATATACATATTACAACGTCTCTAGGTAACCCCATAAAAGTTAATGGGTTAAAACTGAAATTTTCTTAAAACGCGTCATGACCAAGTGGCCATGTTCGTGGACTTGTATCTTTCTAATCAAAGAGAACTAGGACATGAGACCTATACCATTTAGAAGAGATTATAGCATAGTTTTTAACGGGTCAAATGCGATGTAGAAACACTAGCTTGCCTCGTGTAAAATCTGCTCTCTTCTAGCCCCGTTATCGCCCAAAAACAACAAAAGGCACATAACCCCCCTACTTTGGAAAATCATTGCGACCAAACCGTAAGAGCTTAAGACCTCTAGTTTGAACCATTAGAAATACCACCGGACAAACTCTTGAAAGGATAAAAAGCGTAGTAAAACCTTTTAAGGCCTCGCTTTTATTCACATACTTTTTATCCATTTAGGCGAAAACTAGTGAATTTTTCTTATAAAATTTCAAGCATAAAAATTGTAATTTTGTAAGATAAAGTTTTCTTGGACTAAAATGTAATTCTGCTAAGTTAATTATACAAGGGCTGGTTTTGTCAATAACCCATAGTTGAGGGTTTAAAGTGTCATTTTTGAAAGTACAAGGGTAAAAACTGTAAATATTTAAAATTGTAAATTATAACATTTTGGAAACATAAAATATTTAACAACTTTGGTTTTGATAAAAATTTATTAACAAACATTCGAACCATAAAAATAAGTATGATAAGTATTATTAATTTTTGAAGAGACATCATGATATCTAATTATCAATAGAACATTTTCGTTGCATAAACTTGAACACGAATACTAAATACATGACATACCAACTCGGTCGAGAAGTCGGAGCGGTTTGTTCATATTATCTAATTTGTTTTCCATCCGACTACGATAACACCGAGGTGAGTTCATAGTGCCACTCTTACTTATTTGTTTTCAAAACTTGTGGGAGATACATGCTACAAAAATCGAACACAAGTATTTTTCTGTATGCTATCCCGATTGATATTGCCTAAGTACCCTTGTTGCCACTAAAAGTCCTCATATCATGAACCATTAATCACTTTCGGTGAGCGAATATCGTGAATGGATCTATTGGCGATTGGCGCCCATTTGTGTTAGCAGGATAGGTAACAAATGCACTATATTTGAGAATACTAGGAGATGGCAAACTCCTACGGAGGGCATTGTTGCTCACATTATCACCATGATGTTTGCATCTTACGTCATTATTATGGCGCGTTCGTGTTAAGGTTGCGTGTCATGAGACTTAGGGCAATATATTGTATTGCAATATTCGATTTTACTACCGCTTATCTTGTGTTCAACTAACTATTATACAAACACTATGGCTTCGGTGAACCTTTGTGTTGACTTTTAGCATGTTTTATCTCGAGAAACTAGAGCACGATCGGCACGGAGTGGCAATGGACTTTCTTATATAAAGGCGTCCATTTTTGTTATCATTCACAAGAATAAAACTATGTATTTCCGTATTTCCTTTGGGACCTTTATTTTGTAAAACTACGATTTAAATAAATGAATGATAATGTTTTATCTAAGCGTCTCTTCGAGCCGTTTATCTACTATTATGACTGTGTTCCATGAAGTAATACCCAACTTTAATTCAGCTGCGTATACCGAATTTGGGGTGTTATGATGATAGGTAACCAAATGCACGTTATTTGAGAATACTAGGAGAATGGCAAACTCCTACCGAGAGCATTGTTGCTCACATCATCACTATGATGTTTGTAACTTACGTCATTTATTATGACGCGTTAGTGTTAAGGTTTGCGTGTCATGAGACTTAGGGCAATATCTTTGTCTTTGCAATATTACTAATTTTACTACCGCTTATCTTGTGTTCAAGCGATTATTATACAAACACTATGGATTCACTCAACCTTTGTGTTGACCTTTTAGCATGTTTTATCTCGGAAAATAGAGCACGATCGGCGCGGGTAGCTATGGACTTTCTTTAAAAAGGCGTCCATTTGTTATCATTCACAAGAATAAAACTATGTATTTCGTATTTCCTTTGGGACCTTTATTTTGTAAAACTCGATTTAAATAAATGAATGATAAGCTGTTTTATCTAAAACGTCTGTTGAGCCGTTTATCTATTATTATGGTGGGCTCCATGAAGTAATACCCCAATCTTAATTCATTGCGTATACCAAATTTGGGGTGTTACACAACTAGCCTCTACCGGCATTCAAAACTACCGAAACAAGGGTAGCTACCAATAAACTATGCATGCATACACTAAGAAATAATTATACGGAAGCAATGTAAACGCAAACAAAACAATTAAGGAAACATAACTAGGCCAGCACCAAGAGGTGCTTAGCCGCTCATACAAATCAATTCAATGTCTAATGTTACGAAATACATGAATTGAAAGTGAAGAAAAGATAAAAAGCTAATGCTTATCGTAGGGGAGTGATTTCCCCCTTGAAGATAGCTCCGTATGCTCCTCTAGTTTTGCCTTCAACTTCTTCTCACATTCTCTGATTGTTGTGTGTGAAATGGGATGCTTTGAAATGCTGGAAATCATGGGGTATTTATAGGCGGATCACGGTTCTGGTAACTATTAAAAGATTCGCCGTAACATATAATTCTTCATAAATTGCACTAATAATCTTTGGTTACGGCGTAACCTCGGGAAGGAGTTACGCCGTATCTTCAATAAATCTTGGTTACACCGTAGTTTATGCATTCGTTCTGGCGTAATTATCGGTGCGCGGAACCTCATTTGACCTAATATGGTTACGTCGTAATCTTTGGGAGAGTTACGCCTTAATCTTACGATAAGTTGGTTTTACGAGCCATGCTTTAGTTACGCGTAATGTGAGAGAGGAGTTATGTCGTAACTTCTTCAAAGTGAGCATACTATGATAAATCTTCAATAAACTCTCAATTCGCGTCTCTTTAGCTCCAATGCTCGTAATTTACGAAAGTGAAATATAATGGAAAACAAGCGTAAATCCATATAAATGATATAAATTACAAGCATTATGGGAAATTGACCTTAATATTGTGGATAATTTGATGTTATCAATTACTTCCAATTGTTTCAAGTGGGGTAAAGTCCTATATGACATTTGGTCGGTTAGTCTAACCTATCGACAAAGGTTTCCTCAGGAGATCATCGGGTGACCCTCGAAAGTCCAGTTGTTTTAGTCCCTAAGGTAAGTCATTACCGCTACATGTAAGATTTATAATAATGAGTGCCGGGCGCTAGCATCTTAAACACTCATCCCTAACTTCTTAAGTTCATCCAAGCGGTAGGTGATCGGTTGGTCGAATCGCATGGCGAAGAAGGGTCGTCAGTTGGTCAATTCTTACCCTTCCCACTCAGTCTAACTAATTAGGGTCAGTTGTTCATATCTTCTAAGTAACTAGCCACTACCGCCATTCAAAACTACCGAAACAAGGGTAGCTACTAACAAACTATGCATGCATACAATAGAAACAATTATACGGAAGCAATGTAAACATAAACAAAAAAATTAAGGAATCATAGCTAGGCTCCCACCAGAGGTTCTTAGCCGCTCAGATTAACTAAAACAATCGATTCAATGTTTAACATATCGAAATACATGAATTTAAAGTAAAGAAATGATAAAATGCTAATGCTTATCGTAGATGGCTCCATATGCTCCCTAAGATATGACTTCAACCTTTACCCACATTCTACGAATTGGTGTGTGAAGTGAATGAATAGAAATCTTTGGAATTTGAAATGTGTATTATAGGCGGATCCGGTTCTGGCGAACGTAAGTTGAGAGTTATCTTGCGTAACATCCATTTCTTCGTAATTTGCTCTGGAAAAGGCGGTTCTGCGTAACATCGAGAATGAGTTACGCAGTATCTTCAATAAATCGTGGTTACGTCGTAGTTGTGACAAGATTTACGGCGTAGCTTGCAGCGGCACGGAACCTCATTTAACCTAATTAGTTACGGTGTAATCTTAGGATAGAGTTACATCGTAAACTTCAGTTGAGTTGGTTTTCTGAGCCACGCTTCTGTTACGGCGTAATGTGAGAGCAGAGTTACGCCGTAACATCTTCAAAATGAGCATACTATCATGTATCTTCAATAAACTCTCCAAATCCGCGTCTCATTAGCTCCAATGCTCGTAATTTACCTAAAAGTGAAATATATAGGAAAACAAGCGTAAATCCAAATAAATGATATAAAATATGAGCATTATCGGGGGAAATTGATACTTAATATTCAGGATTATTTGATGTTATCAGGAACCGTGGTTCTTGCAACCCTATTAACGAAAGTGAAGAAAGACACTTTCATGTGTTTTATTGCTAACTATTGTTTGCAGGAACATCGTGATTCTGGTGATCGAAATTAAGAAGTCAATCTATAACCGCATGCTCGCACATCACACTCATGTTTAAAGAAATCATGATAATCTAAAGACCTAAAGCAATGCTTCCGCAACTCGATGCAAATATCATGATCCAACAAAGTGTGAGCATGTCGGTCCGTAAGTCACAAATATCACATGGAGGCAATACAACAAAGGATAACCCGAGTTTTTGTGGTGATGATCTCAAAGAAAGTTCAAGGATTACCAAGTCATGGATCGGTCAAAGACCTCCACCGAAAGTACAAAGTATGTGGACTTTGAAGAATCAAAGACTACGAGCTACAAAACAAAAGGCGTATAATAGAATGCTAGAATTCAAAATGTAGTATCTACATTTAAATGAGGTGACCTCCTTAGGGAGATTGTTAGGATTTAGTAAATCAAGTAAGTTAAAGACCAGTCGCCTCAAGTATTTGTAAGCATTAGAAATCTCGTGGTCTTAGACGTTTAGTTATTAGAAGTAGTTGGGTAAGTAACTCCGTGGAGGACGGACGGGTCTTTACCCATTGTATACCTAATCCACAGCCCGTAGGTGGCTTATTTTTTAAAAACTATAAATACCTTATACCTCCCAAGGTAGAAGGTGGAGCTTCATAATATATCATTTACTTTCTCTCACTAGAAGTTTCCATCCTCTCACTTTCTCTCTCTAAAACCTCTAATAGATGCGATCCATACACCTTGTTCTAGTGTGTTTATGATAACCAATATCTTACACTCTCCTTGCTACAAGTAGTGTCTAAACATGGATCAAATAGGAGATTGTGTATTTTGACCTTATTGTTCTAATTTATGTTTCTTACGTTTCTTGTTCTTTTGTTTCTTTGACTCTTTGGATATTTTTCTATAGGAGGAGGAGTCAAGGAACACATTGGTGCATATAGAGGTATATCTTTACGAAGTAATGCTTGATTCCTATATATTGCTAATTCATGATTGTGCATCAAATCATTTGAACCCCATATGGTTCCTTAATATAAGTAGATCTAATGTCATAAATTTTAGGAGTGATTACTTTAGGATAAGATAAAACCTCTTTTTTTTTGCTCAAGAATTTGAGTTTTATGTTTTTGACTTGCTATAAATGTTGGTTGTTTTGAAACATATGAAAAGTTTTGATTTTTCAATTGTTTTGAGTCCACAAACTCATGATTCTTGGTTTTCATCAAATCAAGCACTTTACATTTGAGTTCCTCGTTCTCTTTTAAGATTAATTTAGAGAATTTTCATAGGAAAGCTTGTCCCATTTGTTTTCTTCAATTGTTTCCTGCCAATTTGCTTCAAACGTTAAAGATTGTTTTTCAAGTTTAGCACAAGAGTTTTCAAATTTGGCAGTTTGATAAGTCAATTCCTCATTCAACTCAACGTTCTTTTGCAAACATTCTCTTAAACTCTCTTTGAGTAAGAGGTTTTCCGTGTCTAAAAACGTTTGTGCTTTTTTTGATTTTTCAAGTTTCTCCTCTAATATTGTATATTGTGGTTTGATTGATTCAATTTTATTTATGAAATATTCTTTATGAATGTTAGAGTTTAGGATGATAAGGTCATACTCATCTTCAAGAGATGTGAAGTTAAGTCAGTTTGCATATCAGAAACCAATGCTTCTTCAAAAGCTATAAATTTTTCATTAACTCTATTCATGGAAGGCTCGATATAGGTTTTCAAAAGTTTTTTGACTTCCTTCAAGATTTTCATTTCATAAGAATTGGATTTCAAAACTTCAACCAATTAAAATTCTTGCTTTCCACGAATAACGGCTAACGTATAATTTATTTGATTTTTTGAGATTACAAAAGCTTATTCTCACTGAACTTTCATATTTTTGTGGATCATATGCGTTTTCAGAAAGCTGTTCCACATGTTTTTCCACATTTGTTAATTTTCGTGAAAGAATGTTTTCTTTGTTTATCAAACCATAATCTTGACTAAAGTAGGAGAAATTTGTGTCCTTTTGTTTAACTTTCAAACGTTTTTTAATTTCCACTTGAGAAATATCATTAGGAACAAACAAGTAATATTTGAAGGTATCGCGTCTCATGTAATCAGCATTATACAGATTAGGTTCAATACGTTTAACCATTTCAAGATAAAATGGTTTAGGACTACCAATACCATGTTTTAGATCCAAAATTGAATCTTGTTTGGGCATTAACATGTGTACAGTTTGAAAAGTCTGATCAGTAGTGCGAAGTTTAGTTTCAGCTTTTGTTAATCGTTGAATACAATTAGCTTTATCCTCGTTGAGTTTTTAAACTTCGCTTTCATAATTCTTTTCAATGTTATCAAAAGCCGAAATTTTTTGTTTTAAATGAAATTTTTCATTTTATAACTCAAGAATTTGATGTTTTAGCACTAATGGTCGTTCAATCTGTTCATCATGTAACATGTCCTTGATTTTCTTTTCTAAGGAAGCACTTTTATCTTATTCCAGTTTTATCAAGTTAGCATAATTTTGAATTTGAGATCGAATGGTGGCATAGTTTTGAAGCATATCAGGTTGATCTTGACATGTTGATTCATGTTTACATTCTACACATGTAATGAATAATTGAAAACCATCACTTGTAGGTGTTAAGCTACATGTATTGATTTCATTTATCTTATTACTTGTTAGAATCTTGCCATGAATTAATTCATCAAGATCATTTATATCCTAGCATCCACATTGAGTGTACTGGTTGATGAATTTGGTCATCTTCTTGACATCAATGTCATAGCTTGGAGTTGAATCTTCATCTTGAGCTTCATAAACATCCACCTTCTCCAAAGAGGCCATAAACACCATGTTTGTTTCTAATTGTTCTCCTTCTTCATCTGTGTCAACCATAAAGTCATTTTCATCAGTAGTCAATGCATTTCCTTTTTCCTTAATTTTGGCTAACAACATCTTTTGTCTATAGTAAGCCTTGTTACGCGCTTTGCCATTTGGACATGCTCTTGCAAAATGACCTGTTTGTCCGTAACTAAAGCATTTTGGTTCTTGAATGTCCTAGATAACATCATTCTTTTCAGCCCTCGGTGCACTTGCCTAATCAATTCATCTCTGTGAGAGCTTGTGAAAAAGCTTGTAAAACTGTGCACAGGGCACTTTTTCAAACAAGGTGTTAAAAGAAGCTAAGAAATAAGCTGTTAAACAAGCTAATAAGAAATTATAAAAAATACTATGATTAAGATGGCGGTTGAATATTAATATCCCAAAGCTCGAATCTTGAAACTTAATATTAAGTCCTATATAAAATTATCTATTTTATTCAAAAACGACTAAGCGAAAATTTGACTTTTAAGTTATACTAAAAGTTTGACTAATATGAACTTTGGATTGATTCTACTTACGATTTTGTTGTAATAACCTAAGATAAGATCAAATTAAGCTAAGTGATCAAGTTATAAGCAAGCGTGATGATTTTTACTCTTTAAATCCTAAGGTTATCAAATTAAGTGAGATTAAAGTGATTTTGACTTTTTAACAAACAAGCCTTTGGTTTTAATACAACCTATAACTTCCCAAGAAGCTCTAAACCCAAGGGCAATCCAATATTCACCTGCTCAAATTTGTGATCTCCATTTCCATTGATTTTTATTTTTAACTAATTTTTTGTATTTTGGTAATTTTTAGTTTACTTCTAAAGCGGGTTTTATGGTTTCTAAAAGCTTAGAAAAGCTTTCTAGGAGCTTAAGTGAGCTTATGAGTCCATAATAACATTCAAACAACATTAAGCTAAATTGAGATTTTAAGCTTAAAATGCATAAACTTGAAAATAATCTTTGAAACTTGGAATTGATGGTGAAAAGATTTATATTACTGAAATTGATAACAACGATTACTTGAAAGCTAAGAAATACTGGAATTTGAAAAGTAATTAAAGCGACATACATTAACTAAATTAAAACTAGATACTCTTCTACATGGCTCCAATCTTCTTTATATTGATCTTTTAGGCTCTTGTCGACATCTACGAATCTTTCCACCTATTTCCAACCATTGGATCTTTCAAAATCATCATAAGCATCCATGTGGAATTTTGGCGCCAAAAGTAATAGCGGTATTGCAATTAAAGAAGTTTGGGAGGATGTGGAGGTGGAGGAGTGGTTAAGCAATTTGGATAACGGTGTAAAGGTGGAAAAACCTCTGGTTTTTGGTTTGCGAGATTGGGTGAGGAAGAAGCCTGATGTATCTCGGTTTTGCGCGTTGACTTTTGGTAGAGTTGATATTAATAACGGAAGTCGAAATGGTATATTGGATGGTCAAAATGATTTTGGGTGGCTCAAGGTTCGAGGTCATGGTCCAAGGTCAAGTGGTGTGGACTTGTGACTTGGGCGGTGGGTTTGTGTTTGGGATTGGATTAATATTACAAAGGGTCCGTTTGGTTTAGTAGTAGTATCGCGAGGACCATTTATACAATTCTTGATTTTGAGGACTAAACTGCACTTTTCCAAAGTTAACACAAGGACCAAACTTGCCATATATGAATAGTACAAGGACCATATTTGATTATTTTCACTTTTAAATATCAGGGACCTTTATGACAATTTTCAAACTTTAGGGATTAAAGTTGTCATTTTGTAATTTTAAACTTTGAAGGGTTTGTTTTAACAACTCATGAATCCTAGGACCTTAAATGATATTTTGCTTTATTTTGATTTACAGGGGACTATATTTGACAACTTTTGAAACTTGGGGACTAAAGCGCTAATTATGCAAACTTGATCGTTTTCACAGATTTTGGTATTTTGCATTTAAAACACATAAAACACTTATTTGTGATATTTTCATCATTTTGATGCATTTCGAGTGTTTTCGGATGTTTTCGGTTTAAATGGTACAAAATGATGAGTATTTAGACACTCATCAATCCCACTAAGATATTGCTAGTCCCTAGCAATCTTTTGAGAAAACTTAATGGATTTCATCTCTTTACCAAAAGCCATTATACTGGAGTAGCCAATTGTTTAAGTTCAAGTAAGAACTTGGTACAATGATAACCAAATGATTTTGAGCAAATCACCATTTTCAACGGTTTTGATTTGTCTTTACCGGAGCCGTTTGCTTCTAGACTAGCCAACTCTTAGATAAATATCTTTGGTGGTGATTACCAATTATGGTTTTCCAAGCGCCTTTACCACAAGCCATAAACTTGCGGGCTAGCCAACTTTCACTAATTAAAGATATGGTGGTGAACACCATACAATTTTGGACAAATTGCAAGCCATAAGCAGATTTCGGATATCTTTACCAAGAGCCGTTTGCTCTGGATTAGCCAATCCTTTAGTTTATTAGACATGGCGGACGATTACCGTTCTTTGAGTAAGTGAAAACACTTACTCAAAAAAAAAAAAAAAAATTGGCCAAAATGGGGAATTAGGTGGTATAATTACATGATAAAATTAGTGAGAATTCCCCCGCACTAGAAATGAATATTGCCCTCAATATTCAAAGTCACAGCGGTTATGCGAAATATAGAAACGTAAAAGGAAATACTCGGCCATTATTTTATTTTTGATATATACACATTTTTTTGAAGCTTATATACAACAGTGAGGGTAACTCCCCACAATAGGGTGGTAGAAAGTAGAAGAGTCGAGAAATATGGGTGAAAACCCATATGGTGTGCTCTTTTTTTGATTACGAGTCGTTAGCTTGACTCGATCCCGCATTCATTGGTTCATGGGGAAAGTTTGTAGATCCGGGACAACCATGGGTGGAATGTCCTCTCCAAATAGTGCTTTAATCGATGACCATTCACTTTAAAATTTGGACCATCTTGTTGAGATAACTCGATAGTTCCATAAGGAAATACTTTAGTGATGGTGAATGGTCCGAGACGGTAGGATTTTAGTTTTCTGAGAAAATCTTCAATCTTGAATTGAAAAGAAGGACTCGATCACCGGCGTTGAAAGCGGTTCTTGATTTGAGTCATGAATATTCTTTGTCTTTTGTTTGTAGATCAAAGAGTTCTCGTATGCTTGATCGCGGAGTTCGTTTAATTCATTCATTTGAACTTTTACGTGATCACCGGTATCTGAATATCGAAATTGGCATGTTTTAAGGCCCGTATGCTTTGTGCTCTAGCTCAATCGGCGGATGACACGCCTTCCGTACACTAGCTTGTATGGAGTACACCCGATGGTGTTTTATAATTTGTCACGGAAGGCCCAGTCGTCATCCAGTTTATCGACGGGATGCATGGTTTTAGCCTCTTGTCCTTTCTAGAATTCTTTTTATACCACGGTTGAAACTTCCACTGCCCACTTGTTTGGGGTGGTATGCGATAGAGGCGGTGAGTTACACCATACTTTTGAATGACTCTATCAAATTGGTCATTGCAGAAATCGTACCACGATCACGATTATAGCTCGTGGAGTTCCAAACCTAGCAAAAGTTTTAAAATTTCACAACAACTCGGGCATCATTGGTAGGTAAAGCTTTTGCTTCAACCCATTTTGACAAATAGTCATGACCACAAGTATGTATTTGTTTCCTCGAGATGATGGAAATGGCCCCATAAAGTCAATGCCCCGGATGTCAAAGATCTCGCACTTGAATGGCATTTGCGGCATTTCATTTCTTTGAGAGATATTTAGTGACGTTGAAAAGCGTCACAAGTTTTGACAAATTCGTGGGCATCCTTGTAATAGTGGGCCAATAAAATCCGGAATCAAACACCTTTTTGGCGGTGTAGTTTGGACTATGATGGCCCCGTTGGTCCGGCATGGCAAGCTTTGAGAATGTCCATAGCTTCACGTCCCGTAAACACACCGTCGGATGACTTGATCCATGATTTTGAATATGTAGGGTGCGTCCCGAGTAATGTTTAACATCTTTGAAGAATTTGTTCTTGTTGGGTCGACATTCCTTTCACTGAAGTTACCCGCATGGTAATTTCAAGTCGACAAACCATGGGATAGTAGGTTTCCACGAAAAGAAACCGCATTGAGTGTCTCGAGAGGAAATGTTTTATTATTTCCTTTTCTCAAAACATCTTGGTGAGGGTTTTCTAGGCAGGACGAGATGATCGTGACTGGGTTCTCGGCTCCTTTTTATCACGTATAATGATATCAAATTCTTGCGGGAGAGAACCCAGCAGAGCAATCTCGGTTTTGCATCTTGTTTGCAAAGAGATATTTGAGGCCGAGTGATCCGTATACACCACGCATTTGGTCAAGAATTTGACTTTTAAGTTATACTAAAGTTTGACTAATATGAACTTTGGATTGATTCTACTTAGAATTTTGTTGTAATAACCTAGATAGATCAAATTAAGCTAAGTGATCAAGTTATAAACAAGCTGTGATGATTTTACTCTTTAATCTCGGTTATCAAATTAAAGGAAAAAAAGAGATTAAGTGATTTTGACTTTTAACAAACAAGCCTTTTGGTTTTAATACAACCTATAACTTCCCAAACTCTAAACCCAAGGCGATCCAATATTCACCACTCAAATTTGTGATCTCCATTTCCATTGATTTTTATTTTTAACTAATTTTTTGTATTTTGGTAATTTTTAGTTTACTTCTAAGCGGGTTTATGGTTTCTAAAGCTTAGAAAAGCTTTCTAGGAGCTTAAGTGAGCTTATGAGTCCATAATAACATTCTGAACAACATTAAGCTAAATTGAGATTTTAAGCTTAAAATGCATAAACTTGAAAATGATCTTTGAAACTTGGAATTGATGGTGAAAAGATTTATATTACTGAAATTGATAACAACGATGCTGAAAGCTAAAAAATACACTGGAATTTGAAAAGTAATTAAAGCGACATACATTAACTAAATTAAAACTAGATACTCTTCTACGACAATCTTCTTTATATTGATCTTTTAGGCTCTTGTCGACATCTACGAATCTTTCCACCTATTTCCAACCATTGGATCTTTCAAAATCATCTAAGCATCCGTTTTGGCGTAAAAGTAAATAAGCGGTATTTGCAATTAAAAAGTTTGGGAGGATGTGGAGGTGGAGGGTGGTTAAGCAATTTGGATAACAGTGTAAGGTGGAAAAACCTCTGGTTTTGGTTTGCGAGGATTGGGTGAGGAAGAAGCCTGATGTATATGGTTTGGCGCGTTTGACTTTTGGTAGAGTTGATATTAATAACGGGGGGTCGAAATGGTATATTGGGTGGTCAAAATGATTTTGGACTAGCTCGAGGTTCAGGGTCATGGTCGGGTCAAGTGGTGTGGGCTTGTGACTTGGGCGGTGGGTTGTGTTTGGGATTGGATTAATATTACAAGGGTCAGTTTGGTTTAGTAGTAGTATCGAGGACCATTTATACAATTCTTGATTTTGAGGACTAAACCTGCACTTTTCCAAAGTTAACACAAGGACCAAACTTGCCATATATGATAGTACAAGGACCATATTTGATTATTTTCACTTTTTAAATGTCAGGGACCTTTGACAATTTTCAAACTTTAGGGATTAAAGTTGTCATTTGTAATTTTAAACTTTGAAGGGTTTGTTTAACAACTCATGAATCCTAGGACCTTAAATGATATTTTGCTTTATTTTGATTTACAGGGACTATATTTGACAACTTTTGAAACTTGGGGACTAAAGCGTAATTATGCAAACTTGATCGTTTTTCACTGATTTTGGTATTTTTGCATTTAAAACACATAAAACACTTATTTGTGATATTTTCATCATTTGATGCATTTACGAGTGTTTTCGGATGTTTTGAGTTTAAATAATACAAAAATGATGAGTATTTGACACCGTCAATCCCGCACTAAGATATTGCTAGTCCCAGCAATCTTTTGAAAAACAATAGTTTCATCTCTTTAAAAGCCATTACTTCGGAGTAGCCAATTGTTTAAGTTCAGAAAGAACCTTGGTACAATGATAAAATGATTTTGAGCAAATCACCCGACTTTCAGTTTTGATTTGTCTTTACCGAAAGCCGTTTGCTTCGGACTAGCCAACTCTTAGATAAATATCTTTGGTGGTGATTACCAATTATGGTTTTCAAGCGCCTTTACCATAAACCATAAACTTGCGGGCTAGCCAACTTTCACTAATTAAAGATATGGTGGTGAACACCATAATTTTGAACAAGTGCAAGCCATAAGCAGTTCGGATATCTTTACCAAATGTTTGCTCTGGATTAGCCAATCCTTTAGTTTATTAGACATGGCGGATGATTACGTTCTTTGAGTAAGTGAAAACACTTACTCCAAAAAAAAAAAAAAAATTTGGCCAAAATGGGAATTAGGTGGTATAATTACATGATAAAATTTGTGAGAATTCCCCAGCACTAAAATGAATATTGCCCTCAATATTCAAAATACCGGCGGTTATGCGAGAAATATAAACGTAAAAGAAATACTCGGCCATTATTTTATTTTTGATATATACACATTTTTTTTGAAGCTTATATACAACGGTAACTCCCCCCACAATAGGGTGGTAGAAAGTGAAAGAGTCGAAATATGGGTGAAAACCCATATGGTGTGCTCTTGTTTTGATTACGAGTCGTTAGCTTGACTCGATCCCGCATTCATTGGTTCATGGGGAAAGTTTGTAGATCAGGACAACCATGGGTGGAATGTCCTCTCAAAATAGTGCTTTAATCGACCATTCACTTTAAAATTTGGACCATCTTGTTGAGATCTTTCGATAGTTCCATAAGAAATACTTTAGTGATGGTGAATGGTCCGGACCGTGAGATTTTAGTTTTCTGAGAAAATCTTCAATCTTGAATTGAAAAGAAGGACTCGATCACCGGCGTTGAAAGCGGTTCTTGATTTTAGGTCATGAATCTTCTTTGTCTTTTGTTTGTAGATCAAAGAGTTCTCGTATGCTTGATCACGGAGTTCGTTTAATTCATTCATTTGAACTTTTACGATCACATTTGTCGAATATCGAAATTGGCATGTTTAAAGCGGTATGCTGTGCTCTAGCTCAATCGAGATGACCACGCCTTTCGTACACTAAGCTTATGGAGTACACGATTGGTGTTTTATAAAATGTCACGGAAGGCCCAGTCGTCATCCGGTTTATCGACCGGGATGCATGGTTTTCGCCTCTTGTCCTTTCTAAATTCTTTTTATATACGGTTGGAAACTTCCACTTGCCCACTTGTTTGGGGGTGGTATGTATGAGAGACGGTTACACCATACTTTTGCATGACTCTATCAAATTGGTCATTGCAATCGTACGATCGCGATTATAGCTCGTGGAGTTCCAAACCTAGCAAAAAGATTTTAAATTTCACAACCTTTCGGGCATCATTGGTAGGTAAAGCTTTGCTTGACCCATTTTGACAAATAGTCATGACCCAAGTATGTATTTGTTTCCTCGAGATGATGGAAATGGCCCGTAAAGTCAATGCCCGGATGTCAAAGATCTCGCACTTGAATGGCGTTTGCGGCATTTCATTTCTTTGAGATATTTTAAGTGGCGTTGGCGTCGCAAGTTTTACAAATTATGGGCATCCTTGTAAATAGTGGGCCAATAAAATCCGAATCAAACACCTTTTGGCGATGTAGTTTGGACTATGATGGCCCCGGTGGGTCGGCATGGCACTTTGAGAATGTCCATAGCTTACGTCCATAAACACAGGTCGGATGACTTGATCCTATGATTTTGAATATGTGAGATTAGTCCCGAGTGTTTAACATCTTTGAAGAATTTGTTCTTGTTGGGTCGACATTCCTTTCACTATGAAGTTACCGCATGGTAATTTGCGAAGTCGGCAAACCATGGGATAGTAGAGTTTCCACGAAAAGAAACGCATTGAGTGTCTCGAGAGGAAATGTTTCATTGTTTCCTTTTCTCAAAAACATCTTGGTGAGGGTTTTCTAGAGGACGGATGATCGTGACTAGGTTCTCGGCTCCTTTTTATCACGTATAATGATATCAAATTCTTGCGGAGGAGGAGAACCCAGGCAATCTCGGTTTGCATCTTGTTTTGCAAAGAGATATTTGAGCCCGAGTGATCCGTATACACCGCATTTGGTCAAGATTAGAGTGCAGTAGAAACTTCTCAAGCATACACCACGGCTAGTAGCTCTTTTACGTGGTGGTGTAATGAGTTTGAGCTTGATTATAGTCTTACTTGCGTGGTGGATAAGTGAAAATGCTTGGATCTCGTTGCCTAAAATGCACGATAGCAAAATCACTTGCATCGCATGAGCTCAAAGGTAAATCGATCGAGCAGCGAGAATGGGTGCTTGATAGCTTTTCTTTAATGTTTAAAGCTTGATCTTGCACTCGGTGAGAAGATAAAGGGCATCTTTTCAAGAAGATGAGTCATAGGCGGGCGATTTTAGAAAAATCTTGTATGAATCTGATAAAAGCCGGCATGACCTAAAAACTCCTAATACCTTTGACGGTAGTAGGATGAAGCGGTTAGCAATAACATCGACTTTTGCTCTATCGACCTCAATCCGTTTTGGAAATCTTATGGCCGAGGACTATGCCTTCTTTGACCATAAAGTGGCTCTTCTCCCAATTTAGACAAAGATTGGTGTCTTCCACCGTTTAAGCATTTTTCTAAATGGGAGACATGTTTAAACGAGTCCCCAATGACCGAGAAGTCATCCATAAACACCTCCATTGTTTCCCAGATCATGTCGTGGAATATGGCCATCATACATCGTTGGAGCGTGCGGGAGCATTACATGGCCAAAAGGCATGCGTCGTAGGCAAAATTTCCGTATGGGCGGTGAATGTGGTCTTTTCTTGATCCACGTGGATCAATGGGATCTGAAAATACCCAGAAACCATCCAAAACAATAGTATTAGTTCCTGCTAATCTCTCAAGCATTTGGTCCATGAAGGGTGAGGAAAATGGTCTTTTCGGTGGCGTCATTCAACTTACGATAGTCAATGCAAACCGCCATCCGTTACCAGCAGAGTTGGAATTAACTCATTTTCTTCATTTGTGACAACGATTATGCCACCCTTTTAGGAACACGGTGAATTGGGCTAACTCAAGGACTATCTAGATCGGGTAAATTAATCCTACATCAAAGTTTGAGAACCTCTTGTTTAATAACATCATGGATTTTGGATTTACTCGTCTCGATGTTGAGCTTTGGTTTGAAGTCATCCTCCATCAAGTTTTGTGAGTACAAAACTTCGGGTTGATACCACTTATGTCGGAGAGTTTCCAAGCAATTGCTTGCTTGTGACTTCAAGACCTTTATGAGAAGCATCTTTTCATCTTTACTCAAATATCGAGCAATAATGACGGGTAATTTATCATCACCTCAAATGCATACTCGAGATGAGGTGGTAAATCCTTAAGTTCGACTTGAAAATTCTTGATTTTCTCGCAGACTTGACTTCCTTGTTATGAAGCTCGACGGGAGGGTGATGATGGATCATCATTAAGCAACTTCTCAATGAGAAGTATGTCCCCTCGATGTCAATTGGGCGTGATCAATTTCCATGGCGAATCACTAGACAAGTATGCTTGATCTCTTCTAGATGAAGTCACTTTCCTCAAATGGGTGAGAGAGGAGTAGAATTGGCAATGATGGCTTGAGATGAATGGGTGAGATTATCACTCGAATAATTATGATCATAACCAAGAACTTCTTGAGTACTCTTGAGCAACATCAATGATATCTATTCGGTTAACCAGACTCGAGAATCATAGTTTGCGGAGTACCTCGAAGTTTGATCAAGGTTAAAGGTGGCGACTTCATTACCAACCGTAATGTGATTTCTTGCTCAAATACATCAATGAGACCGCGGCCCGTTCGAGAATCCTCGTCCAACAATGAGGAACCCGATCGGCATCGAAGTCAACAACCACAAAGTCGGTGACGGAACTTTCCTACTTTCACGAATCGTCCTCGGCAATGCCAAGCGGATGGGATATTATGCGATCCGCAAGCTCGAGAGTCATGCATGTAGGAGTAAGGTCAGGAAGAAAGTTTCTTCCATCTTGAAAGAGGCATCAGTTGATGCTTGCGCCAAGATCGGCTAGGCAAAGCATTCAACCATTCACGGAAATACACAAGGTAAAGAAATTTTCCGGGATCTCCAAGTTTCTCGGGAAGCTTCTTTATTAGCGAGAGGAGTTTTACCATCTCAAACAGCTTTCCTTGTTGCTTAACATGTGTTTGAGAGTTGATGCAAACTTGGGCATCGACGCATGATAACATCCATAAAGCTTATGTCAAAATGTAGTTCTTGGAAAATTTGAAAAAATTTGTCCATTTGATGGCCCAGCTTTTCGCGGAGCTTTGCTCATTCAACGTGATGGGTAAGGAATAGAAGTTTTGGATTTGGGGTTTCAGCAGGAGCTACGGAGGTTCAAAACAACTCTGGATTGGATTTAGGTTTCGGGACAACTTGAGGATGGACATCGTTACCTCCGTTATTAGTAGGAAGTTCCGTGTCCTTTGTCGCCTCGGTTCACTTTCCACTACCGGGAGAAGAAGAGGTAGTAGAGATAAGCGGGTCCATTGTATGAAACACCACTTACGGTTGTGATTGCCTTTGCATCGCCCCTCGGGTTAGCGATCGTGTTGCTTGGAAGTTTTCACGAGCCAGGGTTGATCATTTAAAGACTTCTTTAGATTAGCGATCACGGTGACCAACAACACTGTTCATTTCATCTTGGGATTTCATGGTTGCTTCAATAACTCATCGGATGATGGTCGGAAGAGGTGGAGGAAATTTTGAGGTCGTATGTTTTGATTATGACCTTGTTGTTGAAAATTCCCTTGGTTAGGATTCATTTCCACGAAATTGATTCCTCGATTGAAATTGTTTTGATTAAGGTTTCCTGATGTTGAAAACCTTGATTTGGTCGGGATAGAAATTACCTTGGTTTTGATAACCTTGGTTCATTCTAGGTTGGTTCGATTCGGTTTTGTATGTTAGGATTACGGTTAAGCGGGTGGTCCTTGATAAGTGTTGCCTGATGGTTTGGTTCATTTTGAGGGCGATATTGATTACCTCCACGATGTGAAGTCGGCTATAGCATTGGCTAAATGGACTACCATCGGTGGTAAATCTCGTTGTAGTATGCATGAGGGCTACCACAAGTAACAGACCTCGACTTTCTTGACTTCACCGTGTGATGGTACGTGTGAAAGTGACTTTCTTTGGTTAGCAGAACAGCACGAACAATATCTGTGAGTTTGTCAATCTTAGCATCGGTGCTAGATGTACTCACGTGAGATAAGTAGAAGGTCTGCATTGGTAGATTGATATGTCTTTGTTCGGAAGGCGGACTGGGACTTGTTTTCTATGATTTGCAAGGCTTCTTTTGTGGTCTTGCTCGAGAAATGCCTCAGCGGAGGCATTTAAAGAGTCTTAGTTAGTTTGGTTCGAGACCATTGTAAAGTATCCATTTGCATTAACTCGGTAAAACCATGATGCGGACACTTGCAGACAACTCTTTATAACGATCCATGCCTCACCGAATGATTCATCAAATCTTTGAGAGAATTTCATTATCTTATTAAGACTTGTAGTTCGGGACAGAGGATAGAATCGTTAACAAACTTAGTGACTAAATCCTCCCATGTCTTAATGGAGCGAGGGGTTGTTTCTAAGCCAATTCCGGCTTGTCCTCAGAGAATGGGAACATAAGAAGCTTAATTGCTTCATGTGGGACATTCTTATATTTGATGGTCGATGCAATCTTCTTGTTGAACCATCGAATATGTGCATGAGTGCGTCCGCTCAAAACCATAAAATTGGCTTTGGGTTGAGTTAAGCAACCGGTTTTGAGCTCAAAGGTATCGGCCACGATGGGTACAGGACAATAGCATCTCCGTAACCCTCGATGGGTGCTTGGAAGCTCATTCATCGGCTTATCTTACGCCATTACGACGGGGTGGTGGTACTAGGCGTTCCTCGATCACGGTGAGGAGGCGAGCGTCCTCGTTTCACGTGGAATACTTGAGCTCGAAAGTGGACTTGTAAATTTGGAAGAGCAGTCGCATACTAAGTATAAAATCAATTTTCAAAAACAAATGCGAGGCAAAGCGACAAGTGAAATTAAACCAATAATCACAAATGAAATGGCTTCTTTGAAAAAGGTACACAAATCACAAGGACACAAAGGCAAGTTTTGATCTTTAAGATTGGGAACTTATTAATGTTCACACCCCGGTTGGTAGGTGTCTTGCCTTGGTTTCGCGGTGGTTGATTTTATGTATTTATTAAGTACCACTTGAAAGGCGTGGGTATGGATTTGTGCTAGGGTTTAAATACTTTTGGAAAATATTTTGGTATCGTCGTTTAACAAATCGTATCTCTTAATAATCACCTTAAAGAAAATACAAGAAAGAAAACGTTACGATTGTTTTGTTGTTTTATATTTTTGGTGTTGTTAACACTTTAGGAAAAGTGTTAATGAACTTTGATAACTACAAAAAAAAGCATTTACAAAGGTGGTATATGTGTAAGGATCAGATCGAGAATGTTTAAAACACTAAAGCCTCCCGTGACATAAAAATTTGATTAAACAATGTCAGTTTATTACACAATCAACCACTTGAATGGTCAACCGTAATAAAATTCAAGCAGTCTAAAACCAATGCAATTTCCCTTGGAATAGTGGATTCGTTAAGTCCCTTTGAGGATTAATGGTGCTAAAAGCGTTCGGATGATAGAATGATCACTAAGGATAATGATCGATGGGATTTTGATTGGTAATTACACTCTTGATTGATTGGAATGGTATTTGGATAAATTATAAAGCACAACAATCGATTAAATAAACTTAAACGCAGCGTCACGTTTACTAAATTTTACGTAGCGTACAAAATAAAGCGATAAATTTAAAGAGCAAAACACCTCTGGATATGAAAATGATATTTTACAATCCTAATAATAAAAGAAAATTATTGGAAAATTAAAATTATTTTTATAACTATTTATTTAATTATTATTAATTAAAACTATTTTAACTATTTAATAATACTAAAAATATAAGAAAATGTGAAATAAAGCTTAGAAAAATGAAATTAAGATTTAGAAAAATCTAAAATATTATAAAACTAATTTTAAAACTAAAATATATTTTTACACTTTTATCTATTTATTATTATTTAATTACTATTTATTAATTATTTAAAATACACTTAAATACAAGAAAATATAAAATTAACCTAGAAAATGAAATTTTAACTTAAAAAAATCTAAAATATTAAAACTAATTTTAAAACTGAAAAGATATTTTTTATGTTTTTTTTATTTATTTATTATTAATTATTTTATACTTTTAGCTATTTTAAATTCTAATAAATACTAAATAAGCTAAGAAAATTCTGAACTTTTTTCAATAAATATCCTATGATGACAGAAAACTAAGAAAATTATAAAAACAGAATTTGCTTAATAATAAGCTGAAAAAGAAAATTAAAAAGCTAAATTCTATTAAATAAATGCTATCACTATTTTTAAAATGATGTTTTTGTGTTTTTCTTTTACAACTACTATACTACTGAAATTAAGTAACTTTAATGAAAACAAACATTTTACAACAAAAATAAGCGGTTAATAAACATAATCTTAGATTAAGCTTTTGAGCTTATTTTGATTTTCAAGCTCAAATAAGCTCCACAGATAGAACCAAGGTAAAATAAGATACAAATAAGTTAAAGCTACTTATAAAGGCACAAATAAACACAACGATAAGCTATAAATAAGCAAATAAGCACTTATACTAATCAAAGCAACCAAGCAGGGCTGCTTGCAAGCTAGATTAAGCTAGAGCAAAGCTCAGCTCAAAATAAGCGACACAACAAGTGGCTAGGTGAGTTTCTCGAGAAAACCAAAATATACAAGGTAAGACACTATTAAGCTCATGTGAGCTTGTGAAAGTGGCTTAAGTACCTGGTGTCAGGTTTACACAAGAAATGGACAAACAACAAGCTACTAGACCCTATTAAATAAGCTAGAAGGTAAAAATGAGCAACGGAATAGAGAGAAGGTAGTTAAGCTACAAAAAGCTAAAGTACACAAGCTATGGTTCACTAATGAGCTCGAGAGCTTGTGAAAAAGCAAAGCGTACGCAGGCGCTTTTAAACAATGTGTTAAAAGAAGCTAAGAAATAAGGCATTAAACAAGCTAATTAGAAATTATAAAAATACTATGATTAAGATGAGCGGTTGAATATTAATATCCCAAAGCTCAAATCTTGAAACTTAATATTAAGTCCTATATAAAATTATCTATTTTATTAACGACTAAGCGAAAATTTGACTTTTTAAGTTATACTAAAAGTTTGACTAATATGAACTTTGGATTGATTCTACTTCGATTTTGTTGTAATAACCTAAGATAAGATGAAATTAAGCTAAGTGATCAAGTTATAAGCAACTGTGATGATTTTTACTCTTTAAATCCTAGTTATCAAATTAAGTGAGATTAAAAGTGATTTTGACTTTTAACAAACAAGCACTTGGTTTTTAATGTTGCCTTTGAGTTATAAGATCCTATTGTGACATAGAACAACAACAAACAACAACACAAGCGGCCTCTGCTACAGATAACACAGTATATCCAACAACACTATAACAAACGCTATTGTGATTTTCAAAAGGTTTCTGATTAAGACCATATGGCGATTCAATTATATTATCATTTAATGAGGCGAAGAAGCATTAAACAACAACAATATGACATAGAACGGTGGTGACAAATATGCTATGTTTCTTGTTAGCTAAGATTTTTAGCAACTACCAATTCTAGAGAACAAGCAACTTTGTTTTATGTTTAATTCTACTTAGCTACAACTCGAAACATGAACATACAAAGATTTAAGCTAATCAATGACTTAAATGGAAATGCCAAAATGGAACAAAGGCTTACAAATTGGTTTCAAGTGGCGAGAACCAGGACTGAGAATACAACCTATAACTTCCCAAAGCTCTAAACCCAAGGGCAATCCAATATTACACTGCTCCATTGTGATCTCCATTTCCATTGATTTTTATTTTTAACTAATTTTTTGTATTTTGGTAATTTTTAGTTTTACTTCTAAAGCGAGTTTATGGTTTCTAAAAGCTTAGAAAAGCTTTCTAGGAGCTTAAGGGCTTGAGTCCATAATAACACTACAAACAACATTAAGCTAAATTGAGATTTAAGCTTAAAATGCATAAACTTGAAAATGATCTTGAAACTTGGAATTGATGGTGAAAAATATTTATATTACTGAAATTGATAACAAGTAGAAAGCTAAGAAATACCTTTGGAATTTGAAAAGTAATTAAAGCGACATACATTAACTAAATTAAAACTAGATACTCTTCTACATGGCTCCAATCTTCTTTATATTGATCTTTTAGGCTCTTGTCGACATCTCTGAATCTTTCCCACTATTTCCAACCATTGGATCTTTCAAAATCATCATAGCATCCATGTGGAATTTTGGCGTAAAAGTCACTAGCGGTGTTGCAATTAAAGTTTGGGAGGATGTGGAGGTGGAGGAGTGGTTAAGCAATGGATAACGAGTGTAAAGGTGGAAAAACCACTCGGTTTTGGTTTGCGAGATTGGGTGAGGAAGAAGCACGGTGTATCTGGTTTTAGCGCGTTTGACTTTTGCCGAGTTGATATTAATAACGGGGGTCAAATGGTATATTGGATGGTCAAAATGATTTTGGACTAGCTCAGGTTCGAGGTCATGGTCCAGGGTCAAGTGGTGTGGACTTGTGACTTGGGCAGTTGGGTTTGTGTTTGGGATTGGATTAATATTACAAGGGTCCGTTTGGTTTAGTAGTAGTATCACAGGACCATTTATGCAATTCTTGATTTTGAGGACTAAACACACACTTTTCCAAAGTTAACACAGGACCAACTTGCCATATATGAATAGTACAAGGACCATATTTGATTATTTTCACTTTTTAAATATCCAGGGACCTTTTATGACAATTTTCAAACTTTAGGGATTAAAGTTGTCATTTTGTAATTTTAAACTTTGAAGGGTTTGTTTTGACAACTCATGAATCCTAGGACCTTAAATGATATTTTTGCTTTATTTTGATTTACCACTCGGGCTATATTGACAACTTTTGAAACTTGGGGACTAAAGCGCTAATTATGCAAACTTGATACGTTTTCACACGATTTTGGTATTTTGCATTTAAAACACATAAAACACTTATTTGTGATATTTTCATCATTTTGATGCATTTAGTGTTTTCGGATGTTTTTGCAGTTTAAATGGTACAAAAATGATGAGTATTTAGATACTCATCACAGAATGTTCATGGACCTTATGGGTGTACCTCCGTGCCTCTAACCCATTACAAGGTGTGAACTAATCCAAAGTCACTAAATTTTCCAACAATTACCGTAGTTAAAATTGAACTAACTAGTTACTACTAAGTTACCTAAGTACTACATGTAAATGCCCAACCACAAACTAATTACTTGCACCTAAATGTTACACATCACTCTTTTACTTTGAAGTTTTACCATAGTCAATTTGGTGGGTAAAACTCTTGGCTAGAGTTTTACCACATTCATGTCCCTTGACATCACTTGCACCATCCATGTGTATTAGAACACATCACTGTCCCTTATCTTGTGAGACAAGGTGACATAGCACTTGAGTCCATACCTCAATTCCTATATAAGCCCCCCACCCCCTCTTTGGTCCATACATCACACATTATACCATACTACCCACATCACACGCCGTATAACCTCTATAGTCACAAATATTCGAATAATTACCTTAAGTGAAAGAAAAAGGGTAAACAAGAGCTTAGAAGAGTGAAGTATTTGGGAAAATAATGACTCTAGGAGGATTTTCTTGTGGTTAAGCATCATACTATTTGTACACCCACACTCTTTCTTTAGTCATTTTATACATTCAATAAAACATATAAGTGACTATAGATTAGTGTTGTGTGGAAAACAAAGTTAAAACCATATTTCATAAACTTTACGTATTGTAAGCCCCCAGACAAACACCCATTTGTAATGCGTTTTCTCAAATGTTAAAACATGTTAGGAGTCCTTTGAGCAAGAAAAATAAACATCTAATATAATTACTAACACCTATAAGTTTATATTAAATAAATTGTATGTTTTGTTTTTCCCTATGAAATTAGCGCAAGCAGATAAACCCCTACTTGCCCCTCATTTATCTACTTGGGTTAGAGGTAGCGTCAACCAAGGTACCATTGTAAACACCACGGGATACTACACGCCCCCCATAACTCGTTAAAAAGCCTAGTCGTTATGTTTAAAAATAGCCCATCATTTTGGTCAAAGTCATAAACACCAAAAGCTTTTACAACAAATATGTGGGAAAACACGGGATTTTCGATAAATTTGATTAAGAACTATCTTAGAAACATTAGAAATGGACAAAACCATTTCACAAGGTCGCATGCAAAAGATATAGAGTTTTATGGGTTAAAAGCGAAAATTGTCATTTGGCAAGAATAGCTTAAGTACCCTTTTCCGTAATTAATATCTTGCAAGTTAAAGGTTTCAAAGCGAGTTTACACCATCTTAAAGGGCTTCTTTGCAAAGTTTTAATGCCCAATAACATCTTTAAAACACTTACAGTCTATTTTATAATTAACCACAAATAGGGTGACTCATGGGAATTTCATAAATAAGCCTTGTGTACATTTTCAAAAATTGAGTCGTGGGAGTTATATGATGATGGAAATAACTTAAAGAGTTAATATACATATTACAACGTCTCTAGGTAACCCGTAAAAGTTAATGGGTTAAAGCGAATTTTTCTTAAAGCGTCATGACCAGTGGCCATGTTAGGTGGACTTGTATCTTTCTAATCAAAGAGAACTAGGACATGAGACCTATACCATTTAGAAGAGATTATAGCATAGTGTTTAAAGGGTCAAATGAGATGTAGAAACACTAGCTTGCCTCGAAATAAAATCTTCTCTTAGCCCGTTATAAACAAAACAAAGGCACATAACCCCTACTTTGGAAAATCATTAGACCAAACCGTAAGAGCTTAAGACCTCTAGTTTGAACCATTAGAAATACCACCGGACAAACTCTTGAAAGGATCAAGAACGTAGTAAAACCTTTTAAGGCCTCGCTTTTATTCACTGTACTTTTATCCATTTAGGCCAAAACTAGTGAATTTTTCTTATAAAATTTCAAGCATAAAAATTGTAATTTTGTAAGATAAAGTTTTTCTTGGACTAAAATGTAATTCTGCAAAGTTAATTATACAAGGGCTGGTTTGTCAATAACCCATAGTTGAGGGTTTAAAGTGTCATTTTGAAAGTACAAGGGTAAAACACAGAAATATTTAAAATTGTAAATTATAACATTTTGGAAACATAAAATATTTAACAACTTTGGTTTTGATAAAATTTATTAACAAACATTCGAACCATAAAATAAGTATGATAAGTATTATTAATTTTGAAGAGACATCATGATATCTAATTATCAATAGAACATTTTCGTGCATAAACTTGAACACGAATACTAAATACATGACATACCAACTCGTGTGAAAGTCGGAGCGGTTTGTTCATATTATCTAATTTGTTTTCCATCGAGACTACGATAACAGAGGTGAGTTCATAGTGCCACTCTTACTTATTTGTTTTCAAAACTTGTGGGAGATACATGCTACAAAATCGAACACAAGTTTTAAGCATACTGTCTCGATTGATATTGCCTAAGTACCTCATTGCCAACAAAGTCCCATATCATGAACCATTAATCACTTTCGAGGTGAGCGAATATCGTGAATGGATCTATTGGCGAGCGCCCATTTGTGTTAGCGGATAGGTAACCAAATGCACTATATTTGAGAATACTAGGAGGGCAAACTCCTACGGAGGGCATTGTTGCTCACATTATCACCATGATGTTTGCATCTTACGTCATTATTATGGCGTTGGTATTGGTTGCGTGTCATGAGACTTAGGGCAATATTGTGCAATATTACTGATTTTACTACGCTTATCTTGTGTTCAACTAACTATACAAACACTATGGCTTGAGTGAACTGTGTTGACTTTTAGCATGTTTTATCTCGGAAACTAGAGCCGCGATCGTGCGAATTGGCAATGGACTTTTATATAAAGGCGTCCATTTTTGTTATCATTCACAAGAATAAAACTATGTATTTAGTATTTCCTTTGGACCTTTATTTTGTAAAACTACGATTTAAATAAATGAATGATAATCTGTTTTATCTAGCGTCTCTTCGAGCCGTTTATCTACTATTATGACGTGTTCCATGAGTAATACTGACTTTAATTCCATGCGTATACCGAATTTGGGGTGTTACGATGATAGGTAACCAAATGGCGTTATTTGAGAATACTAGGAGAATGGCAAACTCCTACCGGAGAGCATTGTTGCTCACATCATCACTATGATGTTTGTAACTTACGTCATTTATTATGGCGTTCGTATTAAGGTTTGCGTGTCATGAGACTTAGGGCAATATAATCTTGCAATATTACTAATTTTACTACGCTTATCTTGTGTTCAACGATTATAATACAAACACTATGGATTCACTCAACCTTTGTGTTGACCTTTTAGCATGTTTTATCTCGGGAAAATAGAGCCGATCGGCGCGGGTAGCTGGACTTTCTTTAAAAAGGGCGTCCATTTTGTTATCATTCACAAGAATAAAACTATGTATTTCCGTATTTCCTTTGGGACCTTTATTTTGTAAAACTCGATTTAAATAAATGAATGATAAGCGTTTATCTAAAACGTCTTTTGAGCGTTTATCTATTATTATGATGGGCTCCATGAAGTAATACCCCAATCTTAATTCATGCGTATACCAAATTTGGGGTGTTACTGACTAGCCTCTCACAGTCATTCAAAACTACGAAACAAGTAGCTACCAATAAACTATTTTGGAAGCATATCGGTTGATCTTGACATGTTGATTCATGTTTACATTTCTACATGTAATGAATAATTGAAAACCATAGCTTGTAGGTGTTAAGCTACATGTATTGTTTCATTTATCTTATTACTTGTTAGAATCTTTGCCATGATAATTCATGAACCATTTATATACAGCTTGTCGACAGGTGTACACAGTTGATGAATTTGGTCATCTTCTTGACATCAATGTGTCATGAGCTTGGGTGAATCTTCATCTTGAGCTTCATAAACATCCAGCTTCTCGAAGAAGTTTAAACACCATGTTTGTTTCTGAATTGTTCTCGCTTAACTTCCATACATGTCAACCATAAAGTCATTTCATGATGGTCAATGCATTTCCTTTTTCCTTAATTTTGACTAACAAATCTTTTGTCTATAGTAAGCGCTTGCAGCGATTTATGCCATTTGGACATGCTCTTGCAAAATGACTGTTTGTCCGTAACTAAACATTTGGTTCTTGAATGTCTAGATAACATGATTCTTTTGCGATTACCGGTCTTGATTGCCTAATCAATTCATCTGTGAGCTTGTGAAAAGCTTGTAAAAAGCGTATGACACTTTTCAAACAAGTGTTAAAAGAAGCTAAGAAATAAGGCATTAAACAAGCTAATAAGAAATTATAAAAAATATATGATTAAGATGGCGGTTAATATCAGCTCGAATCTTGAAACTTAATATTAAGTCCTATAAAATTATCTATTTTATTCAAAAAGCAATAACAACCTATAGCTTCCCAAGAAGCTCTAAACGGCAATCAATATTCACTTTGATCCAAACTTTAATAACCTTCACCATTGATTTTTATTTTAACTAATTTTTTGGTATTTTGGTATTTTTTCTTTTGATACTAAGCGAGTTTTAAGGTTTCTAATAGCTATATAAAGCTATCTAGGAGCTTATATGAGCTTATTCAGTCCTTAACAACAACTAATAACATCATTCGAATATTTTGTGAATTTTGACATGAAAATTGCATAAACTAAGAATGAAACTTAATCTTGAAATTGAAGCGAAAACAAGTTTTTATTACTTGAGATAACTTAACAAGGTATTGGAGCTTTAAATTACCTGGAAAACTTAAAATATTTAAAAGCGACATAAGCAAATTAAAATTACACTAGATATCTCTTCACATTGCTTCCTTTCTTCTTTATAAAGATCTTTTAGGCTCTGTCGACATCTCCGAGTCTTTCCCGTAATTTCAACCATTGGATCCATCAAACTCATCATATTCCTCCAAGTGGAAATTTGGCGCCAAAAAAGTCATGAGCAGGTTTTATCAATTAAAGAAGTTTGGGAGGATGTGGAGGTGGAGGGAGTGGGTAAACAGGTGTTAAGGTGAGGTGGAAAGGTGGAAAAACTACTCTGGTTTTGGTTTTCAGACTTGGCTGAGGGAGAAGCATAGTGTATCTGGTTTTGGCGGGCGTTGACCATTTGACCGTTGGATATTAATAACGGGGGGGGGTGTCAAAATGGGGTATTGGCAGGGCTCAAGTGGGTTTTTGGTCTGGATCAGGGTTCAAAGTCCAAGGTTCAAGGGTCAAGTAAATTGGGCTTGGGTTTACATTGGGCCAGCCGGTTTGGATTTGGGTTTGTTAATAATACAAGGGCCATTTATGCAATTCGGCAAAACTTGAGGGACCAAAACTGTAATTTCTCCAAAGTTAACACAAGGACCAATCTTGCCAATCTTTAATAGTAAAGGACCACATTTGATTATTTTCCATTTTAAATATCCAAGGACTATTTTTGACAATTTTCAAAGTTGAGGACCTTTTACGCCATTTGCCCAAAGATTCATTCAAGGACCATTTTTGACAATTTAGAATATTTGAGGACCTTGAATAACACTTTTCTTTATTTTGATTTACCGAGGACTAGATTTGACAACTTTTGAAACTTGGGGACTAAAGCGCCAATTATGCAAACTTGATACGTTTTCACACGATTTTGGAATTTTGCATTTAAAACACATAAAACACTTATTTGTGATATTTTATCATTTGATGCATTTACGAGTGTTTCGGATGTTTTTGCGATCTAAAAGGTATAAAAATGATGAGTATTGACACTCATCAATCCCACACTAAGATATTGCTAGTCCCTAGCAATCTTTTAGAAAACTTAATGGATTTCATCTCTTTACAAAAGCCATTACTACGGAGTAGCCAATTGTTTTAGTTCAAGTAAGAACCTTGCACAATGATAACCAAATGATTTTGAGCAAATCACCATTTTCAACGGTTTGATTTGTCTTTACGAAGCCGTTTGCTTACGGACTAATAACTCTTAGATAAAATATCTTTGGTGAGTCGATTACCAATTATGGATTTCCAACTGCCTTTACCACAAGCCATAAACTTGCGGGCTAGCCAACTTTTCACTAATTAAAGATATGGTGGTGAACACCATACAATTTTGGGCAAATTGCAAGCCATAAGCGGTTTGAGATATCTTTACCAAGAGCCTTTTGCTCTGGATTAGCCAATCCTTATGTGGGTTAGACATGGCGGATGATTACCATTCTTTGAGTAAGTGCAAAACACTTACTCCAAAAAAAAATTGGCCAAAATGGGGATTGGGTGGTATAATTACATGATAAAATTAGTGAGAATTCCCCCACTAGAAATGAATATTGCCCTCAATATTCAAAGTATCGGCGGTTATGCGAAACATAGAAACGTAAAAGGAAATACTACGGCCATTATTTTATTTTTGATATATACACAATTTTTTTTTTTTTTAAGGCTTATATACAACAGCGGGGGGCAACTCCCCCACACTAGGGTGGTAGAAAGTAGAAAGAAATCAGAAATATTGTTGAAAACCCATATTGTGTGTGCTACTGTTTTTATTCCCGAGTCACTAGCTTGACTCGATCCCCGCATTCATTGGTTCATGGGGAAAGTTTGTAGATCCGGGACAACCACAGGTGGAATGTCCTCTCCAAAATAGTGTTTTAATCGATGACCATTCACTTTAAAATTTGGACCATCGGGTTGAGATAACTCAATAGTTCCATAAGGAAATACTTTAGTGATGGTGAATGGTCCGGACCAGTGATTTTAGTTTTCTGAGAAAATCTTCAATCTTGAATTGAAAAGAAGGACTCGATCACCAAGCGTTGAAAGCGCGGTTTTGATTTGGAGTCATGAATCTTCTTTGTCTTTTGTTTGTAGATCAAAGAGTTCTCGTATGCTTGATCACGGAGTTCATTTAATTCATTCATTTGAACTTTTCGTGATCACCGGTATCTGAATATCGAAGTTGGCATGTTTTAAGGCCCGTATGCTTTGTGCTCAAGCTCAATCGGCAGATGACAAGCTTTTCCGTACACTAGCTTGTATAGAGTACACCGATGGGTGTTTATAAGCTGTGTCACGGAAGGCCCAGTCGTCATCCAGTTTATCCGACCGGGATGCATGGTTTTTACCTCTGTCCTCTCGAATTCTTTTTATACCACGGTTGGAAACTTCCACTTGCCCACTTGTTTGGGGTGGTATGCGATGAGAGAGCGGTGGGTTACACCATACTTTTGCATGACACGATCAAATTGATCATTGCGAAATGTACCACGATCACTAATTATAGCTCATGGAGTTCCAAACCTAGCAAAAGAGATTTTAAGAATTTCACAACAACTCGGGCATCGTTGGTAGGTAAAGCTTTCGCTTCAACCCATTTTGACAAATAGTCCATGACCACAAGTATGTATTTGTTTCCTCGAGATGATGGAAATGGCCCGTAAAGTCAATGCCCCGGATGTCAAAGATCTCACACACTTGAATGGCGTTTTGCTGGCATTTCATTTCTTTGAGATATTTCCGTGGCGTTGACAAGCGTCAAAAGTTTTGACAAATTCATGGGCATCCTTATAAATAGTGGGCCAATAAAACCGGAATCAAACACCTTTTGGCGGTGTAATTTGGACTATGATGGCCCCGTGGGTCCAAGCATGGCAAGCTTTGAGAATGTCCATAGCTTCGTCCATAAACACATTTGTCGGATGACTTGATCCGCATGATTTTAAATAGGTAGAATTAGTCCGAGTAATGTTTAACATCCTTGAAGAATTTATTCTTCGTTGGGTCGACATTCCTTTCACTATGAAGTTACCGCATGGTAATTTGCGAAGTCGACAAACCATGGGGTAGTAGAGTTCCACGAAAAGAAACCGCATTGAGTGTCTCGAGAAAATGTTTCATTTATTTCCTTTTCTCGAAAACATCTTGGTGAGGGTTTTCTAATCGGACGGATGATCGTGACCGGGTTCTCGGCTCCTTTTTATCACATATAATGATATCAAATTCTTGCAAGAGTAGAAACCAACGGAGTAATCTCGGCTTTGCATCTTGTTTTGCAAAGAGATATTTGAGAGCCGAGTGATCCGTATACACCACATTTGGTCAAGATTAGGTATGGTTGAAACTTCTCAAACGCATACACCACGGCTAGTAGCTCTTTTTACGTGGTGGTGTAATGGGTTTGAGCTTGATCATAGTCTTACTTGTGTAGTGGATAGGTGAAAATGCTTGGATCTCGTTGCCCTAGGATTGCACCGATAGCAAAATCACTTGCATCGCACATGAGCTCAAAGGTAAGTCGGTCGAGAACACCGAGAATGGGTGCCTCGATGGCTTTTTCTTTAATGTTTCAAAAGCCGATGCACTCGGTGAGAAGATAAAAGGAGCATCTTTTTCAAGAAGATGGGTCATAGGTAGGCGATTTTAGAAAAATCTTGTATGAATCATGATAAAACCGGCATGACCTAAAAACTCCTAGTACCTTTGGCGGTAGTAGGATGAGGTAATTAGCAATAACATCGACTTTTGCTCTATCGACCTCAATCCCGTTTTGGAAATCTTATGGCCAAGGACTATGCCTTCTTTGACCATAAAGTGGCTCTTCTCCCAATTTAGACAAAGATTGGTGTCTTCACACCGTTTGAGCATTTTCTAAATGGGAGGCGTGTTTGAAACGAGTCCCCAATGATCGAGAAGTCATCCATAAACACCTCCATTGTTTCCCGATCATGTCGTGGAAAATGGCCATCATACATCGTTGGAGCGTGCCGGGAGCATTACATAGGCCAAAAGGCATCGTACGTAGGCAAAAGTTCCGTATGGGCGGTGAATGTGGTCTTTCTTGATCACGTGGATCAATGGGAATCGAAAATAACCGAGAAACCATCAAGGAAACAATAGTATTAGTTCCTGCTAATCTCTCAAGCATTTGGTCCATGAAGGGTAGAGGAAAATGGTCTTTTCGGTGGCGTCATTCAACTTACGATAGTCAATGCAAACACGCCATCCGTAACCAATCCGGTTGGAATTAACTCGTTATCTTCATTTGTGACAACGATAATGCCACCCTTTTTAGGAACACGATTGAATTGGGCTAACCCAAGGACTATCGGAGATCGGGTAAATTAATCGCATCAAGAAGTTTAATAACCTCTGTTTGATAACATCATGGATTTTGGAGTTACTCTTCTCGATGTTGAGCTATTGGTTTGAAGTCATCCTCCATCAAGATTTTGTGAGTACAAAATTCGGGGTTGATACCCTTAATGTCGGAGAGTTTCAAGCAATTGCTTGCTTGTGTGACTTCAAGACCTTTATGAGGCAGATCTTTTCATCTTTACTCAAATCTCGAGCAATAATGACGGTAATTTATCATCACCTTGAAATGCATACTCGAGATGAGGTGGTAAGTCCTTAAGTTCTACCTCGGAAATTCTTGGTTTTCTCAACCGACTTGACTTCCTTGTTATGAAGCTTGGCGGGAGGGTGATGATGGATCATCATTAAGCAACTTCTCAATGAGAAGTATGTCCCCTCGATGTCGATGGGAGCGTGATCAATTTCCATGGAGCAGAATCACTAGACAAGTATGCTTCAATCTCTTCCAAGATGAAGTCACTTTCCTCAAATGGAGTGAGAGAAGGGTAGAATTGGCAATGATGGGTTGAGATGAATGGGTGATATTATCACTCGAAGAATTATGAACATAACGAGAACTTCTTGAGAGTACTCTTGAAGCAACATCAATGATATCTATTCGGTTAACCAGACTCGGAATCATAGTTTGCGGAGTACCTCGAAGTTTGATCAAGGTTAAGGTGATGACTTCATTACCTACACGTAATGTGATTTCTTGCTCGAATACATCAATGAGAGCACGGCCCGTTCTCGTGAATCCTCTTCCAACAATGAGAGGAACCCGTGGATCGACATCGAAGTCAACAACCACAAAGTCGGCGGGAAAATGGAACTTTCCTACTTTCACGAATCGTCCTCGACAATGCCAAGTGGACGGGATATTGTACGATCTGCAAGCTCGAGAGTCATGCATGTAGGAGTAAGGTCAGGAAGAAAGTTTCTTCCATCTTGAATAAGGCATCGTTGATGCTTGCACCAAGATCTGCTAAGGCAAAGCATTCAACCATTCACGGAAATACACAAGGTAAGAGAAATTTTCCGGGATCTCCAAGCTTTCAGAAGCTTCTTCAAGATAGCTTCTTGGCGGTTCTCGTTCGAAGGAGTTTGCCATCTCAAACAGTTTTCCTTGTTGCTTAACATGTGTTTGAGAGTTGATGCAAACTTGGCATCGACATGATAGCATCCGCAAAGCTTATGTTAAAATGTAGTTCTTGGAAAATTTGAAAAAATTGTCCATTTGATGGTGGCTTTTGGCGGAGCTTTGCTCATTCAAGCGTGATGGGTAAGGAATAGAAGATTTGGATTTGGGGTTTTCAGCAGAGAGCTCTTGGAGGTTCAAAACAACTCTGGATTGGATTTGGGTTTCGGGACAACTTGAGGATAGACATCGTTGGTACCTCCGTTATTAGTAGGAAGTTCCTTGTCCTTTGTTGCCTCGGGTTCACTTTCCACTACCTTGGGAGAGAAGAAGAAGAGGTAGTAGGAATAGCGGGTCCATTGTATGAAACACCACTTGGTTGTGATCGCCTTTGCATCGCCCATCGGGTTAGCGATCGTGTTGCTCGGAAGTTTTCACGAGCCGAGGGTTGATCATTTAAAGACTTCTTTAGATCGCCGATCGGTGACCAACAACTTTGTTCATTTCATCTTGGGATTTCATGAATTGCTTCAATAACTCATCGGATGATGGTCTTTGGATGAGGTGGAGGAAATTTTGAGGTCGTATGTTTTGATTGTGACCTTGTTGTTGAAAATTCCTTAGTTAGGATTCACATTTCCATGAAATTGATTCCTCGATTGAAATTGTTTTGATTAAGGTTTCCTTGATGTTGAAAACCTTGATTTGGTCCGGGATAGAAATTACCTTGGTTTTGATAACCTTGGTTCATTCTAGGTTGGTTCGATTCGGTTTTGTATGTTAGGATTACGGTTAAAACGGTGGTCCACGATAAGTATTAGCACGGTAGTTTGGTTCATTTTGAGGACGGTATTGACTACCTCCACGATGTGAAGTACCGGCTATAGCATTGGCTTCAAATGGACTACCATCGGTGGCGATCAGGTTGTAGTATGCATGAGGGCCACCACAGTAACCTGAGACCTCGACTTTCTTCACTTCACCATGTGATGGTGTTTGTGTGAAAGTGACTTTCTTTAGTTAGCAAGAACCAATGCAGAACAATATTTGTGAGTTTGTCAATCTTAGCATCGGTGCTAGATGTACTCACGTGAGATGAAGTAGAAGGTCCTGCGATGGCGAGGCGATATGTCTTTGTTCGGAAAGAGGCGGACACAGGACTTGTTTTCAATGATTTGCAAGGCTTCTTTTGTGGTCTTGCTCGGAAATTACCTCCAGCGGAGGCATTTAAAGAGTCTTGGTTAGTTTGGTTCAAACCATTGTAGAAAGTATCCATTTGCATTAACTCGGTAAAACCATGATCACGGACACTTGAGACAACTCTTTATAACGATCCCATGCCTCACCGAATGATTCATCAAATCTTTGAGAGAATTTCATTATCTCATTCTTAAGACTTGTAGTTCGGGATGGAGGATAGAATTCGTTAACAAACTTAGTGACTAAATCCTCCCATGTCTCAATGGAGCGAGGGGTTGTTTCTCAAGCCAATTCGGGCTTGTCCTACAGAGAATGGGAGCAGAAGAAGCTTAATTGCTTCATATGGGACATTCTTGTATTTGATGGTCGATGCAATCTTGTTGAACCATCGAATATGTGCATGAGGTCATCCGCTCAAAACCATAAAATTGGCTTTGGGTTACAAGATTAAGCAACCGGTTTTGAGCTCAAAGGTATCGACCACGATGGATTGGGACAATAATGGCATCTCCGTAACCCTCGATGGGTGCTTGGAGAAGCTCATTCATCGGTTTGTCTTACGCCATTCTGACGGTGGTGGTACTAGGCGTTCCTCGATCACCGGTGAAGGAGCGAGCGTCCTCTCGTCTCGAGGAATACTTACAAGTTTCGAAAGTGGACTTGTAGAGCTTGAAGAACGAGTGCGCATGCACTAAGTATAAAATCAATTTTCAAAAACAAATGCGAGGCAAAGCGACAAGTGAACTTAAACCAATAATCACAAATGAAATGGCTTTTTGAAAAAGGTACACAAATCACAAGGACACAAAGGCAAGTTTTGATCTTTAAGATTGGGAACTTATTAATGTTCACACCCCAGTTAGTAGGTGTCTTGCCTTGGTTTGCGGTGGTTGATTTTATGTATTAATGTACCACTAAAAAGGCGTAGGTATGGATTTGTGCTAAGGGTTTAAATACTTTTGGAAAATATTTTTGGTATCGTCTCGTTTAACCAAATCGTATCTCTTTAAGAATCACCTTAAAGAAAATACAAGATAAGCGTTACGATTGTTTTGTTGTTTTATATCTTTTTTTGGTGTTGTTAACACTTTAGGAAAAGTGTTAATGAACTTTTGATTTTGATAACTTTACAAAAAGCATTTACAAGCGGTGGTATATGTGCAATCTAGATGCGAGAATGTTTAGAACACGCTAAAGCCTCCCGGCGCCAAAATTTGATTGGATCCCAAACTGTCAAGTTTATCACACAAGTCAACCACTTGTGAATGGTCAACCGTAATAAAATTCAAACAGGTCTAAAACCAATGCAATTTCCTTGGAATATAGTGGATTCTAAGGGTCGTTAAGTCCACGGAGGATTAATGGTGCTTAAAAGCGTTCGGATGTCGAATGATCACTAAGGATAATGATCGATAAGATTTTGATTGATAACTACACTCTTGATTGATTGGAATGGTATTTGGATACAGAATTATAAAGCACAACAATCGGATTAAACAAAGCGTAAACACGTACGTTTATTAAATTACGTAAACGTATAAAATAAAACGTGAGTTTTAAGAAATAAAAGACCTACAAATATGAAAATGATATTTTTACAATTCTAATAATAAAAGAAAATTATTAGAAAATTAAAATTATTTTTATTACTATTTATGTAATTATTATTAATTAAAAACTATTTTAAACTATTTAATAATACTCTAAAATATAAGAAAATATGAAATAAAACTAGAAAAATGAAATTATGACTTAGAAAATCTAAAATATTATAAAACTTATTTTAAAATTAAAAATATATTTTTACACTTTTATCTATTTATTATTAATTAATTACTATTTATTAATTATTTAAAATACACTTAAATACAAGAAAATATAAAATTAAACTGAAAAAATGAAATTTTAACTTGGAAAAATCTAAAATATTATAAAACTAATTTTAAAAATTAAAAGATATTTTTTATGTTTTTTATTTATTTATTATTAATTATTTAATACTTTTAACTATTTTAAATTCTAATAAATACTAAACAAGCTAAGAAAATTATGAAATTTTTTATAAAATTATCCTATGGTAACAGAAAGCTAAGAAAATTATAAAAACATAATTTGCTTAATAATAAGCTGAAAAGAAAAATTTAAAAAGCTAATTTCTATTAAATAAACGCTATCACTATTTTAAAAATGATGTTTTTGTGATTTTTCTTTTTCAAAACTATTTAACTACGATTATAAGTAACTTTAATAAAGACAAAATTTTAAAACTTGAAAATAAGCAATTTGTAAGCTAAAAGCTTACAGTTGGCTTAAGGCTTATTTTAATGTTTTAAGCTCAAATAAAGTGGCTAAATAAGCTAAATAAAAAGAAACAAAAGTAAAATAAGATACAAATAAGCTAAATGAACTGAAATGAAGCTAAAAAGCACAAAGGTCTATACTGATAAGCTATAAATAAGATAATAAGCACTTATGCAAAACCTACTAACCAAACAGGCTTGCAGCCATTTCTAAAAGCAATTTTATCTTATTAAATAAGCTTAAAGGCTCAAAACAAAGGCGAGGTGTCAAGATGAGTCAGGTGGGCTTTCCAAAAGTCCAAGCTCACACACTATGGCTCACTAATAAACATGACAAGCTTGTGAAAGAGCTTGTAAATCATTGAGTACTTAGTTAACACATAAATGGGACAAACAAAAAGCAATTAGCGAACCTACTAAATAAGCTATAAAGTGGAAAAATAAGCTTGGACCTTCAAGACTGACTAGGTTAGCTTTCAAAGAACTAAAATACACAAGCTTAGGCTAACTAATAAGCTCGTGTGAGCTTAAGAAAATGGTCACTCAAGCGTACACGCAGGCTATTTTAGAAAAGGTCTTAAAAGAAGCTAAGAAATAAGCTGTTAAATAAGCTAACAAGAAAATATAAAAAATATTATGATAAAGGTGAGCAGCTATATGTTAATATCCCAAAAGCACAAAGCTTGAAACTTACTATTAAGTCCTATATAAAATTATCTATTTTATTCAAAAACGACTAAACTGAAAATTTAGTCTTTTTAAGTTATACTAAAAAGTTGACTTTGATGAACTTTGGATTGATCCTTTTTACTGATTATGTTGTATTAAGGTTAATTAAGACTATATTGATCAATATTATCAACTTATGAACATGAAATCATGATCATGGATCATGAAAATCCAACAGTTAGTGATCGAGATGAGATCAAAGATTATTTTGACTTTCTTGTAAACAAGGTGCGGTTTTATTGTATGTTTGAGCTATTAGGACCTAATATGACATGAAACAAGCAAGAACACTTGGCTTGAACAACCTCTAGTACTGATTAAACAAGCAAATCCAAACAACCTTTTATGAAATTGTTTTGAAGCTTTTAGTATTAAAAGCAGATCTTTAAGCCAAGAAATCTAGTGATTATCTTATAATAATCGTATTGAAACAAGATTAAGCTAAAATTAACAAGCTTTAAACACTTATACTAAGAATTGCAAATTATTAGAAAATTGCTTACAAATTGAGTTCATGCACAAGGCGAGAACCAAGGCACAAGAACAACCTATAGCTTCCCAAGAAGCTCTAAACCCAAAGCAATCAATATTCACCCCTCGACTTTAATAACCTTCACCATTGATTTTTATTTTTAACTAATTTTTTGGTATTTTTGGTATTTTTTTCTTTTGATACTAAGCGAGTTTTAAGGTTTCTAATAGCTATATAAAGCTATCTAGGAGCTTATATGAGCTTATTCAGATCCTTAACAACAACTAATAACATCATTCGAATATTTTGAGAATTTTGACATGAAAATTGCATAAGCGAGAATGAAACTTATCTTTGAAATTGAAGCGAAAACAAGTTTTTATTACACGAGATAACTTAACAAGGTATTGAGCTTTAAATGCAACGGAAAACTTAAAATATTTAAACGACATAAGCAAATTAAAATTACACTAGATATCTCTTCACATTGCTTCCTTTCTTCTTTATAAAGATCTTTAGGCTCATCGACATCTCGAGTCTTTCCCACTAATTTCGACCATTGGATCCATCAAACTCGTCATATTCGTCAAGTGGAAATTTGGCGCCAAAAAGTCATGAGCGGGTTTTATCAATTAAAGTTTGGGAGGATGTGGAGGTGGAGGGAGTGGGTAAACAGGTGTTAAGGTGAGGTGGAAAGGTGGAAAGGTGGAAAAACTACTCTGGTTTTGGTTTTCAGACTTGGGTGAGGGAGAAGCACAGTGTATCTGGTTTTGGCGGGCGTTGACCATTTGACCGTTGGATATTAATAACGGGGGTCGAAATGGGGTATTGGCGAGGGCTTAAGTGGGTTTTAGTGCAGCTCGGGGTTCAAAGTCCAAGGTTCAAGGGTCAAGTAAATTGGGCTTGGGTTTACATTGGGCGGTAGGTTTGGATTTGGGTTTGCTAATAATACAAGGGCCATTTATGCAATTCGGCAAAACTTGAGGGACCAAAGCATAATTTCTCCAAAGTTAACACAAGGACCAATCTTGCCAATCTTTAATAGTACGAGGACCACATTTGATTATTTTCCATTTTTAAATATCCAAAGACTATTTTTGACAATTTTCAAAGTTGAGGGACCTTTTCTGCCATTTGCCCAAAGATTCATTCAAGGACCATTTTTGACAATTTAGAATATTTCAGGGACCTTGAATAACATTTTTCTTTATTTTGATTTACCAGGGACTAGATTTGACAACTTTTGAAACTTGGGGGACTAAAACTGCCAATTATGCAAACTTGATACGTTTTTCACATGATTTTGAAATTTTTGCATTTAAAACACATAAAACACTTATTTGTGATATTTTTATCATTTTGATGCATTTGAGTGTTTTCGGATGTTTTTGCGATCCTAAGGTATAAAAATGATGAGTATTTAGACACTCATCACAGAATGTTCATGGACCTTATGGGTGTACCTCCGTGCCTCTAACCCATTACAAGGTGTGAACTAATCCAAAGTCACTAAATTTTCCAACAATTACCGTAGTTAAAATTGAACTAACTAGTTACTACTAAGTTACCTAAGTACTACATGTAAATGCCCAACCACAAACTAATTACTTGCACCTAAATGTTACACATCACTCTTTTACTTTGAAGTTTTACCATAGTCAATTTGGTGGGTAAAACTCTTGGCTAGAGTTTTACCACATTCATGTCCCTTGACATCACTTGCACCATCCATGTGTATTAGAACACATCACTGTCCCTTATCTTGTGAGACAAGGTGACATAGCACTTGAGTCCATACCTCAATTCCTATATAAGCCCCCCACCCCCTCTTTGGTCCATACATCACACATTATACCATACTACCCACATCACACGCCGTATAACCTCTATAGTCACAAATATTCGAATAATTACCTTAAGTGAAAGAAAAAGGGTAAACAAGAGCTTAGAAGAGTGAAGTATTTGGGAAAATAATGACTCTAGGAGGATTTTCTTGTGGTTAAGCATCATACTATTTGTACACCCACACTCTTTCTTTAGTCATTTTATACATTCAATAAAACATATAAGTGACTATAGATTAGTGTTGTGTGGAAAACAAAGTTAAAACCATATTTCATAAACTTTACGTATTGTAAGCCCCCAGACAAACACCCATTTGTAATGCGTTTTCTCAAATGTTAAAACATGTTAGGAGTCCTTTGAGCAAGAAAAATAAACATCTAATATAATTACTAACACCTATAAGTTTATATTAAATAAATTGTATGTTTTGTTTTTCCCTATGAAATTAGCGCAAGCAGATAAACCCCTACTTGCCCCTCATTTATCTACTTGGGTTAGAGGTAGCGTCAACCAAGGTACCATTGTAAACACCACGGGATACTACACGCCCCCCATAACTCGTTAAAAAGCCTAGTCGTTATGTTTAAAAATAGCCCATCATTTTGGTCAAAGTCATAAACACCAAAAGCTTTTACAACAAATATGTGGGAAAACACGGGATTTTCGATAAATTTGATTAAGAACTATCTTAGAAACATTAGAAATGGACAAAACCATTTCACAAGGTCGCATGCAAAAGATATAGAGTTTTATGGGTTAAAAGCGAAAATTGTCATTTGGCAAGAATAGCTTAAGTACCCTTTTCCGTAATTAATATCTTGCAAGTTAAAGGTTTCAAAGCGAGTTTACACCATCTTAAAGGGCTTCTTTGCAAAGTTTTAATGCCCAATAACATCTTTAAAACACTTACAGTCTATTTTATAATTAACCACAAATAGGGTGACTCATGGGAATTTCATAAATAAGCCTTGTGTACATTTTCAAAAATTGAGTCGTGGGAGTTATATGATGATGGAAATAACTTAAAGAGTTAATATACATATTACAACGTCTCTAGGTAACCCGTAAAAGTTAATGGGTTAAAGCGAATTTTTCTTAAAGCGTCATGACCAGTGGCCATGTTAGGTGGACTTGTATCTTTCTAATCAAAGAGAACTAGGACATGAGACCTATACCATTTAGAAGAGATTATAGCATAGTGTTTAAAGGGTCAAATGAGATGTAGAAACACTAGCTTGCCTCGAAATAAAATCTTCTCTTAGCCCGTTATAAACAAAACAAAGGCACATAACCCCTACTTTGGAAAATCATTAGACCAAACCGTAAGAGCTTAAGACCTCTAGTTTGAACCATTAGAAATACCACCGGACAAACTCTTGAAAGGATCAAGAACGTAGTAAAACCTTTTAAGGCCTCGCTTTTATTCACTGTACTTTTATCCATTTAGGCCAAAACTAGTGAATTTTTCTTATAAAATTTCAAGCATAAAAATTGTAATTTTGTAAGATAAAGTTTTTCTTGGACTAAAATGTAATTCTGCAAAGTTAATTATACAAGGGCTGGTTTGTCAATAACCCATAGTTGAGGGTTTAAAGTGTCATTTTGAAAGTACAAGGGTAAAACACAGAAATATTTAAAATTGTAAATTATAACATTTTGGAAACATAAAATATTTAACAACTTTGGTTTTGATAAAATTTATTAACAAACATTCGAACCATAAAATAAGTATGATAAGTATTATTAATTTTGAAGAGACATCATGATATCTAATTATCAATAGAACATTTTCGTGCATAAACTTGAACACGAATACTAAATACATGACATACCAACTCGTGTGAAAGTCGGAGCGGTTTGTTCATATTATCTAATTTGTTTTCCATCGAGACTACGATAACAGAGGTGAGTTCATAGTGCCACTCTTACTTATTTGTTTTCAAAACTTGTGGGAGATACATGCTACAAAATCGAACACAAGTTTTAAGCATACTGTCTCGATTGATATTGCCTAAGTACCTCATTGCCAACAAAGTCCCATATCATGAACCATTAATCACTTTCGAGGTGAGCGAATATCGTGAATGGATCTATTGGCGAGCGCCCATTTGTGTTAGCGGATAGGTAACCAAATGCACTATATTTGAGAATACTAGGAGGGCAAACTCCTACGGAGGGCATTGTTGCTCACATTATCACCATGATGTTTGCATCTTACGTCATTATTATGGCGTTGGTATTGGTTGCGTGTCATGAGACTTAGGGCAATATTGTGCAGTAATAAATATGCTTTGTCTGTGAAATATGTCCTCCTCATCTCGTGAACAACAAACTTGCTTTGCTCAAACATACTTCTTATCCCTTAAGGATTGCCTAGAATGTCTCGCGTGAGATTGTTGAAGAGGATAAGTTAGAGAAACCTCATGATAATGCAATTGGACATGCATGCTTATATGCCAAACGATCTCAAGAAATCTTAGAATGCTTGATCACAATATGCCCAAAGTCATTAGGTGAGAGAGTTAATCCTTTGATTCCATGCTCGATGCCTAATGCCAAGTATGATATTCATTCGATTCCCAATGTTTTGAATGTGAACCGTAGTGTGCTTTTAAGTAGTTCGATTCCGTGATCCACAATGCTAAGAAAGAGAACTCAAGTGTGCCTTCTAGAGTACAAATCTCAAGATTTAGTTTTAAGAAAGTGAACCTTAGTGTGCCCGCATGTAGTTCGTGATCCCAAAGACATCTAAGCATGTAATGCAAAGAGTAGTAAACCAACTAATGTTCCCATTCCTCTACAGAGTAATCTGTGACATTAAAGGAGCATGTCAAAGTCTCAAGACAATACAAGGAATGATAGGACCTCGCAAGCTAAGAATGTGCATCGAAAAGAGTAGAAGAACAATCTAGGAACTTTAAGTTTGAACCGAATAAAACGAATCGTGTTGATTCTAGTATTAGCCATAGGCGCATCAGAATTAATTCAATTCGATAATATTTGCAAACCTTGTATTGATGTCCGCTTGAATTCGCTTTCTAATCATGAATGTGGTGTTAATGTTCGCTTAATGATGTTAATTGTCCATTAATATTGTTAATGCTAAAATTCATGCTAAGAAGGCTAAAAGGCAAAAACGAAGGAAAGTTAGAAACAAAGGAAACCCCGGGAAGAACATTCAAGAAAATAGGCTATTATTGGATACCTGCCGGTCATAAGACTAATCGATAATGCTCACTAGAAAATGGATGCCTACCGTAGAACTATTCCCTTAAGAAGTGAGCACACCGTGAATGTGGCTAATACTGACACTAGTATCGCATCTATTCACAATGATTCCATTGCCTCATTTTCGATATGAATGCTTCTATTTCCGATGCGGGTGTTCCAACCATTGTTACTAACCAAATGGAACCCATTCTTGCATGGGGATCCCAATTATCCAGCTTATCCATTCTTGTCTCGTGTTCAACCGCAGATCGCTCAAATCGCTCAGCGATACCGGACTCAGTTTGCTCCAAGCATATGATCATGACGGTCACGGCTCATGAACTCGTGAGCAAATTCATCGGACTCATTAGATTCGGGAATGATAATTTCGGTGCTATTATGGGTTATGGAGACTATGTTGTTGGCAAAAGTGTTATCTCCGAGTTTACTATGTAGAAGGTCTTGGTCACAACTTGTTCTCTTGGTCAATTCGCGATTCGGATCTAGAAGTAGCCTTCAGAAACATATACCTTCGTTAGAGAACTTGATGGTAAGGAGCTTTTAAAAGGTTCGCGTGGTTCAAATCTATACACCATCTCCATCGAAGATATGATGAAGTCTTCTCCAATTTGCTTGTCAAAGGCTTCTAAAACAAAGTCATGGTTATGGCATCGCTGTCTCAATCACACGAACTTCTAAGACCATCAATGATCTTACCGTAAAGGACTTAGTTGTAGGTTTACCTAGACTCAAGTACTAAAAGGATCATCTTTGTTCAAAGATGTCAATTTGGAAAAGCAAGAAGTATGCCCATAAACCCAAACCTACTAACTCGCTACGTAAGTTCTTCATATGATTCATATGGATTTATGCGGACCAATGAGGGTGCAGAATATCTTTGAAAGAAATATGTGTTAGTTGTGGTTGATGATTACCTAGATTCACGGGTCAAGTTCTTAAGGACAAAGGATGAAACTCCCGATATCATCATCAAACTCATCAAACAATTGCGAGTTCGACTTAACAAAACCGTCGAATTATCGTAATGCATAATGGAACCGAGTTTGTCAACAAACAACTTAGTGAATTCTATGAAAGCGCTGGAATCACCCATCAAAGAAGTGTTCCACTTAACCTCAATGTAACGGTGTAGTTGAAAGACGAAATCGAACTTTTGTTGGCTAGAACAATGCCGATTTACTCAAAGGTTCCAATGTTTCTCCTGGTCAAGCAATCGCATGCTACACACAAAATCGCTCCCCGATTCACACTGCTCATGGAAAAACTCCATATGAACTTGTCCACAACAGTAAAACCTAATCTCTTTCCTTCAGATGTTTGGTGCATTGTGTTATCCAACTAATGAGGTCAAGACTTAGGCAAACTTAGGGCTAAAGTCGACATCGAGTATTTGTAGGATATGCACCAAACAAAAAGGATACCGAATCTACAACAAAAGAACCCGAAATATCATGGAAACAATTCACGTTACGCTTGATGAGTCGACGGTCAAATGGCTTCCGACACTCCAGTCAGACCCGCACTTCAAAACAAATCCATTGGTTCATCCTTGTTCCAAACTCCTCTCAAGAAACTCCATATGTACCTCCATCCAAGATGATTTAAAGAAATTGTTTGATCCTATGTTTGATGAACTTTATGATCCAAGTACTAATGAGGTGTTGATCCCACAATGAGGCCGCTCATATTCCCGTGAATGAAGTCAATCCCTCGCCTCAATATCTTTAAGTCAAGAAGCGTCACGATCCTTCCGCCTCATCAACAAATCATCATTCTTCAAATGTACATCATGGAACTGCTTTTGGCTTCAATGATGAAGTTAATCCCTTTGCTACTCCTAAAGATGCTCCATTTGAAAACATATTTTCTCCGAATCATCATCGAACCATCTTCTTGAGACATCGACTACTACCTCGGTCCCCTCAACAACCGCCACATGAACACCTTATAAAATGGACTCACGATCATCCACTAGACAACATCATTGGAAATCCTCTCGTCCCCAGATCAACACGGAAACAACTTGCAACCGATGCCTTATGGTGCTTCTTCAACTCCGTGACTATCTAAGATCGAACCAAAGATGTTAAACCGCCATGAATGAAGATAGTGGTTCAATGCCATGCAAGATGAAATTCATGAGTTTGATCGACTTGATGTATGGGAGTTAGTACCACCCAGATCGTGCTATGATTATTGCTCTTAAATGGATCTTCAAAGTGAAACTTGATGAGCATGGTGATGTGTCAAGAACAAGGCTCGATTAGTTGTTAAAGGATACCGCCAAGAGGAGGTATCGACTTTGAAGAATCTTTGCTCCAGCTTGCTTGAATCGAGGCAATCGTAATCTTTCTCGCTAATCGCTAGTAAGAACATGGTAGTTCATCGATGGATGTGAAGACGGCATTTCGAACGGAGATCTTAAAGAAGTCGCTCACGCCACCCAACCTCAAGGATTTGTGAATCAAGAGCATCCTACTCACGCTTATCGCTTGAAGAATGCTCTTTACGGTTTAAAGCAAGCTCCAAGGGCATGGTATGATACATCACAAAGTTTCTTCTATCTACCGGATTTAGCAAAGGAGCGCTGATCCCACATTGTTCACCGTGAAGTCGTGCAAACATTTAATTCATGTTCAAATTTATGTTGATGATATTATTTTTGCCTCGATGCACCCAATGGAATGTGATCGCTTTTCAAATGAAATGAGTTCAAAATTTCAAATGTCAATGATGGGACAAATGTCATTTTCTTGGGATTACAAATTACACAAAGTCCCTGAGGCATTTTCATAAATCAATCTAAATATGCAACAGAGATCTTAAAGAAATTTAGATTTGATTCAAGGACCCGTTGACACCCCATGATTGATCGAACCAAACTAGATGAGGACCACTCGGGGATCATGATTGACCAAACGAAATATCGTAGTATGATTGGATCCCCGATGTACCTCATCGCTAGTAGACCGACATCTTGTTCATCGCTTGCATGTGTGCTAGATACCGTGCTAAGCCTACTAAAAGCACCTTGAAGCAGATTAAACGGGTCTTTCGGATTCCAAGGAACCATCAATATGGGTCTTTGGTACCAAGGACACCGCATGTCACTAATGACCTATGCAGATGCCGATCATGCAGGTGTCAAGATACTCGTCAAGTACATCCGAGGTGCTCAGTTTTTGGGTGATAAGCTTGTGTCGGGTCTTCAAAGAAGCAAATGAGTACTTCTATTTCCTCTATAGAGGTCGAATACATAGCCATGTTATCTGCTGTGCTCAAATCTTATGGATGAGATCTCAATTATCCGACTATGGCTTTGAATTCAACAAAATCCTCTCAGATCGTGATAATAAAAGTGCTATTGCTCTCTCATGCAACAATGTTCAACACTCAAGAGCAAAGCATATCGACATTCGACATCATTTCATCAGGAACAAGTGGAAAAAGTGTGGTGGAACTCTATTTTGTGAGGTCGAATATCGCTAGCGTACATCTTCACCAAAGCTCTTCCAAGAGAACGCTTTGAGTTTATTCTTCCACGCCTTGGCTTGAAAAGCCTTCAACCGTAAACACTCAAATGTCTTCGTGGAGGAAGATGAGGAGTAAAGGTCTATCTTCATCTATCTCTTGTATATATCTATTCGAAAATCAAAATACAAAATTATAAAACCCTCAAAATCAAATAGAAAAATATAAAACTTTCAAAATCCATAAAATTTGAAAAATTCAAAACCCTCAAAAATATTGTCTTTTGTCATGTTTCTCTCGGCTCAATAATATCTACGGTGCTTTGTCTGTCATTCAAAGAATGACACGGACTTTAGATGTTGTTCAATGTTAAAAAAAAAAAAAAAAAAAAAAAAAAAAATCAAAAAATTATTTATGGAGAAAGAGAACAATGGCTTCGTCATTTCGACAAGAATCCGCTTCAAAGAAAGAACAGAGCCATACTTTATCATGTTTTCAAATTTCAATGCTCGATTCTATAAACATTTATCTGCCGAAAACTAATCGCTTTGAAAATAACTCGCTCCCTATTTTTGATAATCATAAGGACTTATTTGTCAAATCTCTATCTCTCAATCAACAACCTATGTCATTGATTGAGGGGAGAATGATTTCAATTAAATTAAAAGTTATTTGGCATTAAATTGTTTTCAAAAAGATGTACATGCATGTTTTATCAATGGAGTTTAAAGTCTTAAACCGATCCTTATCGCTTAAAACGCTTTCATAATCAAGTCACAATTCTCCTTAAAAGCTTTCAAAATCAATTTAATTATAAGAGATCACAAATCTCAAATGATTTGATAATTGTGATCGGGAGAATGTGTGATTTAAATTGGATTTAAACCGATAATTCGGTAAATGGTTTTATAAGGATGTACATGTCGTCCTTCCCACATGTGACAAACGATTTCAAATTTTCAATGCACATGTTGAGGGGAGCATCTATCTTAAACCTATGATTTGAAATGTGATCATATATCTCAATGTGCGTGTTCTCTAGTATGTGCAAAACTCCTTTCAAACCTCGAGGCACATATTGAGGGGAGCAAATTTATGGAAACCTCATCCTTCCCGAATGCTATATCTACTTGATTTGATCAAGGAAGTGATGGTGATATCTTTAGAAAAATGGTAATCAAAGAAGTAATTTCTTCCTCTTGCCTCCGTGTGGAAAACGATTTCAAACATTTGATGCACATGTTGAGGGGAGCACTTATTCTAAAAATATCAAAACAATTCGGTACAAAATGTTTTGATAATATATCACAAGTATCCGGATTGATTTTCAAATGGTTTTCAATTGATTCCAATGGCGTATGAACAATACCAAATAGACCCACCAACTTTACTTTATGTACGGTGATATAAGGATGATAAGGTTAGGTATTGGTTCCTATGATCCGCTGTAATCGGAGGGATCTACCCAGGACAATCCACTAGTTAGTGTAAGTCCTTAGGTATGATGATAAAAGGAGAAAATGAGATATGGGAAGAGTGCGGACCGAGATAGAGCAAGTAATCGAACAAACCCAACAAGGTTCTTGCTATGAAGTCTCGTAAGCACTAAAGGGGTTGAAGAATTAAAAGAATTGAATGAGAAAAGGGTGAAACAAATAGCCTCCATTTATTCAACCTTAGGGCGTAAACCGGTTAAATTCATATGCTAACGATGGTAACATCGGATTGAAGACAAGACTTCATGGACCCAAAGGACGATCGCACTTCAACTTTCCAAACCACTCAAGTTCCTCTTAAAAGGACTTGTTTCATTCTCACGCTGAACCGACATTATCTATTGACTTTCTTAGAGATTGTTGATATCAAGAAGGAGACCTCTCCTAGTCTCCCAAGACAGATCCAAATATGCACAAATTGAGTCTAGAGCCACGAGATCATCGATAAACTCACTAGGACACTTTAATGAAGACTCTCCGCTTCACACAATGTGAAAAGAGATTATATCTCGAGTCCCACGATTATCCTTGTGGTATTGCCGAACATCCGAGTGATGTATAAACATATTCACAATGAAGATGGAAAACCTTCCGAGCCATCATCAAACAAGCTCCTCGGTAGGTGGCATGTGAGATCTATTATATAGATCAACCATGTGACAACCGAATGTAAACAATGGGGCGATTCAATCTTTTGAATCAACTCGTTCGTGTTATGGATTGACGGATACCTTTGAAAATCGGTCTTTGTGCTTAATAACTCTTTTCTTTAGCACATCGACCGTGTACTCATTTTTCAAACCAAAAGGTGTTTTATGATTGATAATTGATTTTCAATAAAACCTTCGTTGTATTGCAAAACAATTTTTATCGAGCAATACACGATTGTTTTTCAAATCTCTTTTCATCAATCGGTGGACTTAAATTACCGTTCACTTACTCCGTGTTGTCTTTGAGTTGTTCCGGTTTGAGAACAATTAGAGCACCGCGAAACCTCGTCAAGGAAATTCTTCGAATTATACCGATCACAGTAAGACATGTATCGATCAACGGGAACCGTGGGCGTGTACTCAATTCAACGAAGTGATCAAAGACACTTTCGTGCGATTTATTGCTAACTGTTATATGCAGTACACCCGACGCTTGCAAATGATCGAATGAAGCGGTCAATCCATAGCCGCATGCTCACACTACACATTCATCTCAAAAGAAATCATGATAAGTGCATCAATGACTCGATATTTTCACTCCATGCTTCGCTACGCTTCGCCAATATCATGAATCAACTAAAGCTTCGCCACTCGATGAGAAGATATCATGATCTAGAATGTGAGCATGTCGGTCCTAAAGTCACAACATCACATAATACCAACACCACAAAGGATGTCTCGTAGATTTTGATAGCGATGATCTCAAAAGTCGCTCAAATTTATTATCACGTGGATCAAGATTGAGTAACCAAACATGCAATGTGAAGAATTAATGACTACGAGCTTAGAGCAAAGGACTACATCAAGAATGCAAGAACAATTGTTAATGTAATATCTATTTGTATTCAATGTAATTTTGGTACATGATTGAGGTGACCTCCTTGTGGGAGATTGTTAGGAATTAGAAATTCTGTATTAAAGAGTCGGTCACCTCAAGTATATGTAATCGCTAGAAAGCTCGTAGTCGTAGTTCTTTTGAGTTAAGTAGTATTTAGTTAAGTAACACCGTGGAGGACGGACGGGTCTTTACCCATCAGTATGCCGGATCCACAAACTCGCTGTGTGGCGTTTTATGTAAGACTATAAATACTCTACCTCCCAAGGTAGAGTGGAGCTCATAATAATATCTTCACTTCTCTCACTAAGTTCCCTAAACCTCTAACTTTCTCTCTAGAATTCCATTCATACGCCACTTTGTGTTATGGTTTGATGTGTATGTGAAAACTAATATCCTACAATTTCCTTGATATGAAATAATCAAAGATTCCCAAATATCTTTTGCGGTTTCACACATAAAAATTCTTTCATATTCTTTTCTAGGTAAAGCATTATAAACATCATTTTAGCTTCAATATTTTTAGATATTAATTTCTTTTGATCATCAATAGAAATATCTTTTGTTGTAGAACTAAAGTCTCCTTTAATTATAACAAACCAAAGATCTATATATTTTGATTTTACATATGTTTCAAAACGGTTTTTCCAATAGATAATGTAACCACCCGCACTTTTCCAGATAGTCATTTTTCAAGGAATGATGTCTGTTTCTCATTTTCGAACTTTCCTGAGCTCATTTGACGTGAAAACAAGAAAGTTATCATGTGAAACGTAAAAATTTAGACACAACGCGTATCGGCACATTTGTAACTTCAAATTGATCATTATTTCTATTTGCGAGAAAGTGGTTGAATAAATACTCATTTTTATTGGAAAAATGATTTCGTGAACAATGGCGCAAGTTACGTAATTTTTCGAGTCCGTCTACTCCTCCGAATGCGTCCGTTTACTAAATTTTACAAGAATGGTCCCTGCGAGTTATTTCTGTCCGCCACCCTCCTACTTTGAAAAATGGCAAGACTAGTCCTTCTGGGAGTATAAATACTCCCATGTCTCTCTCTCTCCTCATAATATTCACACACATTCCTCTCTCTAAAATAAGTACTCTTCCCTCTCTCTATCTAATAACCGGCCACCACCCTCACCTTTCGGCCGCCGTCGCCGGAAACCGCCACCATGCGCCACCGCGCAAGAATCGCTAAATTACACCGCCCATCCAAGATGATAGATCGCCTATGGTGGTTCTTTTCACACCACACACCACACGGTGAGAAACCATCACGCTGCTAGATCTTAAATTTAATTCGGACCGCGGTGATAAATGTTTCAAGGTGAATCGATAGCCGAGTAGTGTATGTTTCGAGTTGTTTTGGGTTCGTGAACCACGCAGAGTCGCCATCACCACCATCGCCTCGCCTCTTCTCTTCTTTCTTTCTCGATTTCTATGGTAAGTCGAGTACCCATGTTGTTTTATCTTAATACTGTTGGTGTTAATGTTTTCGTGGAATCAAAACCGGATTAAAAACAATCTATGAATGTTTTCGTGTAATAGAGATGGATTAAAAACCTGTTTTGGAAATTTGTTCGTGTGGATAAACTGGACAAAGTATTTTTGTTATGATTCGTGTGGTAAAATCGATTCGTGGTGTTTGTGTTGTTTTTGGATTTGGGTCGTGTTAAACCCGACCATTTCGAGTTGCGACCAGTGAGTGTCGCGGGTCAGATTTGGTATTATTATTCGAGCCTGTTTGGTAATGAGATTTGCTTATAATTTTTGTCTAGCTTGTATAGATTGTGCATTTTGAGAACCGTGGCTTATTCTTGTGGTTGACTTATCGGTTAGAATGTTGTTAAGCTTATTTGACTCGCAAATTTAGTCGTTAGGGTTTGTTGTTTGTCGAGTTGAGTCCGAGTCGAGTCGGATTTGAGTTAGTTTGGTTTTTGCTTGTTGACTTGTGTTGCAGGAATTATAATGATGTACTTATGTTTTGACTCGCAAATCTGTACAACTCGGATGAGTCTCAGTTTGATGTTGTGACGAGTCGGATTAAACCTTATGGATTTTCAGATTTAGTAATATAGATTATGTGGTGATACTTCTTGTGTGTTAATAAGTAATAACTTGGGTTGTTGTTCGAACGTACATTATGGTAAACCGGACTAACAATTAAGAAACTATAAAAGGGTTATTTATAATTAAGGGATTGATTGCAACACTTTATGCTTTGATTTATTGGACTCATTCACGAGCATTATGACATTATTATATTGTTGGACAAGGATTGGACGTATTGATTTACTGGTATTAGTTATTTGGACATTATGGACCATTTGGTACACGCTGACGGAAGGGTATGTTAGACTCATAAGAGTTTAACATATCTGGACCCGAACTATACAAAACGGTCGATAAAACTAAACAACTAATATATACGCGAATGATATGTTCAATTGTAAATTGTGACATTTGACGAATTGGGAAACTTAACGATAAATTTTATATTATTCAAGAGTCATTATGACTTGGAAATGTTTTATAAATGAGCATTTCATGCCGAAAATTTCGTAAAATCTTTTATAAACTTAAATCATTGAGATTTCTTTAATGTCCTAAAATCTTTTCAAAACTTATACGTTTTGACGATATACCAACTATTTTGGTAGTATTGGATAAACAAACGCGTCATTTATAATATACTACACTTTTAGAGGTACTTTGTCATAAACTCGTCTAAATACGAGTAACGTCTATGAAACCGTTATTATCAAGCAATAAACAAACTATTCCTTTATTATAAACATGTACGTTTGGAGATTTTGGGAAGCTATCGAGAGTTAATCTATTTATATTTAATAAATAAGATGTCGTCATTTCCTAGTCTTGGACTAGCTTGAGTATTGTCGGTATGTCTTGACTTTATCGGTGTCTTTTCTTTTGGCGTGAGTTATGGTCAAGTATGTCTTGATCATGTTGATGTCTCCTTTCTTTCGGTGAGTTGTACGTCGGCGTCTATGTTTCTTACCACCACACGAAACGTTAAAACTAAAAATTTTGAGATATTGATACTGGATTTTTGAAATCTTTGATACGAGTATTCCACGAAAACTAAGACACGTTGTCCTTTGGAAATTATTTTGCTTTGCTATACGTATTCTGAGATAGCAAATTGCTATTAGGTTGTGCCGATGTAGTACCGTTGTGCTTGTACCCTTTGGATATCGTTGTGCTTTTCTTGTAAGACTGTTGTGCTTTGCTCACTGATGCCAGTTGTGATTCTTGCGTTGCTTTGTATCGAGGTGAGTTCATGGCCCCTACTTTTACTTATTTTAAAATTGTTTTGGGGGAGAATACATGCTCGTTTTTAGTAAATGCAAATGCTTGATTTATTTGAATAAATGATTGTTACTTGGTTTGATGAAATGCGTGATTTGGTTTAAATATGTTTTATGTGGACACAAGTGCTTGAACTATTTTAAATTGGACCTGAAAATGTTTTTGTGAGCTATTACGTGCTAGGTTAAGGTTAGAAACCTAATAGTTGTTATGAATTGTTACATCCTCGCTCGTGATGGTGCGAATGTTATGGATAGATCTATCGGGAATGGCCACCCGCTCTAGACTTTGGTTGCCCAACTTGCCAAGGACTTTACCGGATTTGTGGATGCACCAACTTGCCATGACGATAACATGTCGATTGTTAGTGTGTTTAGAGATAGTCACGACTCGTGCTATCTAGTGATGGTTTCATTACTTAGCTCTGTAATAGTTAAGCTTTATGACACTATATTCGTTGTAGTGTTTATTTTAATATGGTCCAAGTGGTTGTTTATGAACTATTTTTGCGGATAAATATTTTGATATTGCGAATTAGGCAGGGTATGCCTCGGTTAAATTTGACTTGTTATGAGAATTGATTTGCACTTGAAAACCTTGTGGTCCACCTTTCTATACTTTTGCTTAAAGGTAAACCTTGTTTCGCGACATTGTGGGCGTCACAATGATCGAAAGAATCTTTTGAACTCGCAATACTTTTATGAAAACCTATGAACTCACCAACCCCGTGTTGACACTTTTAGCATGTATTCTCGTGTATTGAGGCGATTGTTTACTTTGGAGGCGCTTGGGCAAGGGCATGGCATGGTCATAGACGACTCGATATTTGTATTGAGGACCGCTTATTTATTATGGGCCTATTTCGTATTAAATTTTATTGTAAACATTGATTTTATTAAATAAATGAGTTTTCTTAAGAAAACCTTTACTCTATGCTTGTGTTGTAATACCGATTAGTAGCACCCAAAACTTGTATGCTTCCGCTAAAACCGATTTTGGGGTGTTCTGATTGGTATCGAGCCTAGGTTATAGAGAACGGGTAAATTTTCAAAACCTAGACTATAACCACTTTTATGAAAATTTAACCCTATGACCGACACGTGCTCGCTCGCCAAACCGATGCCTCACTTGTGACATTGATTGCTAATATATTTGATGAGATGTGTGCATTACTATTGGATGAGTATATCCATTTATTTTCACTATATGATATAAGTATCTTCGACATACTTATGTTTAAGCATCGCACTGCTAGTAGTGTTGCGCCTCTTTCGCTACACAATCTCATCACTCGTCCTTGCGTGTGGACACTTGTTTTAATCTTTTGAAAAATGAAATTTTGGAAAGTGAAAGACATGAGGCTAGAGTAACTAAGTCAAGTATATCAAAATTTACTGAACCTCGGGTGAATATAGCCTGATCACCTATATTCAACCAGGGACAGTGGGACATAGCCTGATCACCTATGTCCGACTCAGAGGTAAATTTTGCGATGATTGGAGTAGTTATAATAGAATTATGTCCGGTTGGTTTTGGTTTGATTTGGAAATGGAAAAGTTTTGGTGTGTATACGAGCATGAAATTTTATAAAGCTTTCCTTCACACACAACACAATCGGCATCACAAATTCTTGTTTATCGCGATATTCTTCCTTTGTTATAAATCACTATTCGTCTCCGCCTAATCATTATTTGACTCGGATTATTTTGCAATCGTTGAATCAGAAGACCTTGTTTTGCATCGGGTCATGTTAGACCCGATTGGTCACAAGTTGCATTGAAGTTGTAATAAACTCATCGGCTTCTTGGATATTTGGAATCGATCTTGGCTACGTTCAATTTGGATTGTTAGATTCTCGCGATTTTGGTTCATATGGTGAAAATGGATTTGCTTATTCTCGTGGTTTTGTTTTGGGTCTTGTTGTAGACGCCTACTCCAAGCCTTATCTTCGATTGATGATTATTCCATTGATGCCGTTTTTTGATGTTGCACCTTGCGCTCTATCGATGTGTATGCTTTTAGCATAACTTTTGGAACCATCGTCGCTCAATTGTATTTAGAATTTGATTCGATATCGATTGGTAGTCAATTTCTTTTGGAAAATTATGACGTTGGATTTGAATGATGTATCTTTCTGCGTTAGGTATTAAGTGCACTACGGAATCAATCTATTGATTTCTAGTTGTAATTAATGCTCTCCTTCATAGGTACTCAATTTGCTTAACTCTTTTCGACGGAGATTATGTTGGCCCAATGAAACCTTAAGACTTTAAGGTGTAACTTGAACCGCGATCCTTTAGAAATGACGATAAAGTCTTCGCTCATCTCCTTTGAGAACATATATGATTCTTGCTACCTCCTTATGATATATTGAGCCGACCGCCATTGTCTTTCAAGCTGTCAACTTTCGACAAATCATTCGGTGGTCACCCTACAAAATGTTTTGGGGTCATTGAAACGAAATGAATTCGCGCCTCCATCCGGGTAATTGTTGGTTGTCACCAAACCTACTCGGCTCGCCAATCAAAGAAACGGTCACTATGGACAACTTTGCTCACTCACATGTGAAGGATTGTTGTACATTACGAGTACCGATTTCTATCACTCTAATCGATAATCGCTTCACATCAAATTTCGGTCATCACTTCAATAGCCATAGGAACAAGTCTTGGTATGAGTGTTGGATATCATCCATAGATTGTTGGTCGAGTGAAAGGACCATCAAACGATAGAGGACATGTTGCGTGTCCGCGTGATCGATTTCGGCAATGGTTGGGGTAGACACCCCATTGGTTGGAATCTCTTATAACCATAGCCACGTTGTACGAGGCACTTTATGGTTGAAAATGTCGCCGATAATTTGTCAAATCAAAGTGGGGATACCCAACTTGATATCCTAAGACTGCTCATGAAACCCACGAGATTGTTTAGATCAAAAGCGAAAACAAACCGCACACGATCATCGTAAGAGCTACGATGGATGAATGACATGAATCTTTGAGACTCCATGATTGGAGATGAAGCTATGCTTAAAAATCTCACCATGGATTGTGTGATACGCTTAGTAAACGTGGAAAGTTTAATCTTCGTTGTGTTGATCCTTTTAAGACTCTTGCTAGAGTTGGACTAGTGGCTTAGAAACTTGAGCTACCGCTAGAACTTAGCTATTCATGACGCTTACATGCGCGTAATTTGAGGTAATGCCTCACGATGAAGGAAATTGTTGTCCTGCCGGAAGATATCCATATCGATGAACGCCTAAGTCGTGTTGAGGAACCTATCGAAATCGTGAAGGTCAAATGACTTGAGCAAAGATGTTTTCCTATTTTACCGATCGGTGGAAACTCTAAGAAATATCTCAAATTTGCGTGAAAACGTGAAAATGGAATCTTGAGAAAGTAACCATATCTCTTTTCAATTCTAACGGATGACTCGAATTGAATCGCGAGGACGCGATTCCTCATAAGGAGGAAGTCTATAACATCCCGCGATTTTCCGTATAGTTTTTTCAAGGAATTAAGTGCATTTTCATTTTGAACTTTCCGAGTTCATTTGATGTGAAAACGAGAAAGTTATCTCGTGAAACGAGAAAATTAGACACAACGCTGATCAAGACAATTGTACATTTGTAAAACATTCAAATTGATCATTATTTGTATTTGCGAGAAAGTGATCGAGTAAATACTCATTTTTATTGGAAAAATGATTTCGTGAACAATGGCGCAAGTTTACGTAATTTTTCGAGTCCGTTTACTCCTCCGAATGCGTCCGCTTACTAAATTTTACAAGAATGGTCCTCGCGAGTTATTTCTATCCGCCACCCTCCTACTTTGAAAAATGGCAAGACTAGTCCTTCTGGGAGTATAAATACTCCCATGTCTCTCTCTCTCCTCATAATATTCACACACATTCCTCTCTCTAAAATAAGTACTCTTCCCTCTCTCTATCTAATAACCGGCCACCACCCTCACCTTTCGGCCGCCGTCGCCGGAAACCGTCGCCACGCGCCACCGCCGGCCACCGCTAAATTACACCGCCCATCCAAGATGATAGATCGGCCTATGGTGGTTCTTTCTACACACCACACGCGTGGTGAGAAACCCTCACGCGTGCTAGATCTTAAATTTAATATTCGGATCTGTGGTGATAAATGTTTGAAGGGTGAATCGTTTAGGCTGAGTAGTGTATGTTTCGAGTTGTTTTGGGTTCGTGAACCACAGCAGTAGCCGCCATCACCACCATCGTCTCGCCTCTTTTCTCTTCTTTCTTTCTCGATTTCAATGGTAAGTCGAGTACCCATGTTGTTTTATCTTAATACTGTTGGTGTTAATGTTTCGTGGAATCAAAACCGATTAAAACAATCTATGAATGTTTTCGTAATAGAGATGGATTAAAAACCCGCTTTGGAAATTTGTTCGTGGATAAACCGACAAAGTATTTTTGTTTTGATTCGTGTGGTAAAATCGATTCGTGGTGTTTGTGTTGTTTTGGATTTGGGTCGTGTTAAACCCGACCATTTCGAGTCATGACCGCCGAGTGTCGCGGGTCGACGGTATTATTATTCGAGCCTGTTTGGTAATGAGATTTGCTTATAATTTTTGTCTAGCTCGTATAGATTGTGCATTTTGAGAACCGTGGCTTATTCTAGTGGTTGACTTATCGGTTAGAATGTTGTTTAGCTTATTTGACTCGCAACTTTAGTCGTTAGGGTTTGTTGTTTGTCGAGTTGAGTCCGAGTCGAGTCGGATTCGAGTCAGTTTGGTTTTTGCTTGTTGACTTGTGTTGCGTGAATTATAATGATGTACTTATGTTTTGACTCGCAACTGCATAACCCGGGTGAGTCTCAGTTTGATGTTGCGACGGCCGGATTAAACCTTATGGATTTTCAGATTTAGTAATATAGATTATGTGGTGATACTTCTTGTGTGTTAATAAGTAATGACTTGGGTTGTTGTTCGAACGTACATTCTGGTAAACCGGACTAATAATTAAGAAACTATAAAAATGGTTAAAGTATTTATAGTTAAGGATTGATTGCAACACTTGAGGCTTTGATTTATTGGACTCATTCACGAGCATTATGACATTACTATATTGTTGGACAAGGATTGGACGTATTGATTTACTGTGATTAGTTATTTAGACATTATGGACCTTTGGTACACGCGACGGAAGGGCACGTTAGACTCATGCGGTTTAACGTATCTGGACCCGGACTATACAAAACGGTCGATAAAACTAAACAACTAATATATACGCGAATGATATGTTCAATTGTATATTATAAATTGTAACATTTGACGAATTGGGAAAAATTAACGATAAATTTTATATTATTCAAGAGTCATTATGACTTGGAAATGTTTTATAAATGGGCATTTCATGTCGAAAATTTCGTAAAATCTTTTATAAACTTAAATTATTCTGATTTCTTTAATGTCTTAAAACCTTTTCAAAACTTATACGCTTTGACGATATACCAACTATTTTGGTAATATTGGATAAACAAACGCGTCATTTATAATATACTACACTTATTAGAGGTACTTTATCATAAACTCGTCTAAGTACGAGTAACGGTTATGAAACCTTTATTATCAAGCAATAAATGGAAAGTATTCTTTTATTATAAACATGTACGTTTGGGGATTTTGGGGAAGCTATCGAGAGTTAATCTATTTATATTTAATAAATAACATGTCGTCATTTTCTAGTCTTGGACTAGCTTGAGTATTGTCGGTATTTCTTGACTTTATAAGTGTCTTTTCTTTTTGGCGTGAGTTATGGTTAGTATGTCTCGATTATGTCGATGTCTCATTTTCTTTCGCGTGAGTTGTACGTCGCGTCTATGTTTCTTACCACCACACGAAACGTTAAAACTAAACTTTTTGAGATATTGGTACTGGAATTTTTGGAAACATTTGATACGAGTATTCCACGAAAACTAAGACATGTCGTCTTTCGGAAATTAATATGCTTTGCTAGATTTATTCTGAGATAGCAAATTTCTATTAGATTGCTACCGATGTCGCATCGTTGTGCTTTCTTGTGAGATCACGTGCTTTGCTCACAAATGCCGCCAGATTCTTGCGTTGTTTCAGATCGAGGTGAGTTCATGGCCCCACTTTTACTTGCTTTTAAACCGCTTGGGGAGAATACATGCTCGCTTTTATTAAATGCAAATGCTCGATTTATTTGAATAAATGATTGTTACTTGGTTTGATGAAATGCGTGATTTGGTTTAAATATGTTTTATGTGGACACAAGTGCTTGAAAACCGCTTTGATTGGACCCGAAATGTTTTTGTGAGCTATTACGCTAGGTTAAGGTTAGAAACCGAAGCGTTGTTATGAATTGTTACATCCCGCTCAGATGGTGCGAATGTTATGGATAGATCTATCGGGAATGGCCACCCCGCCTAGACTTTGGTTGCCCAACTTGCCAAGGACTTTACCCGATTTGTGGATGCACCAACTTGCCATGACGTATAACATGTCGATTGTTAGTGTGTTTAGAGATAGTCACGGCTCGTGCTATCTAGTGATGGTTTCATGACTTAGCCCGCATAATAGTTAAGCTCATGTGACACTATATTCGTTGTAGTGTTTGATTTTGATATGGTCCAAGTGGTTGTTTATGAATTATTTTGCGAATAAATATTTTGATATCGCGAATTAGGTGGTATGCCTTGTTAAATTTGACTTGTTTATAAGAATTGATTTGCACTTGAAAACCTTGTGGTCCACCTTTCTATTCTTTTGCTTAAATGTAAACCTTGTTTTCAGCGACATTGTGAGCGCCACAATGATCGAAAGGATCTTTGAACTCGCAATACTTTTATGAAAACCTATGAACTCACCAACCTCGTGTTGACACTTTTAGCGTGTATTCTCGTGTATCGAGGCGATTGTTTACTTTGGAGGCGCTTGGGCAATGGCATGGCATGGTCATAGACGACTACGATATTTGTATTTGAGGACCGCTTATTTATTATGGGCCTATTTCGTATTAAATTTTATTGTAAACATTGATTTTATTAAATAAATGAGTTTTCTTAAGAAAACCTTTACTCTACGCTTGTGTTGTGATACCGATTAGTAGCACCCAAAACTTGTATGCTTCCGCTAAACCCGATTTTTGGGGTGTTATATGATAAATCCATTGATTTCAAAGAGTGGTGGTCTTTGCATAGATTGCCCTTCTTTAAAGTTTTCGGAATCCATGGATCATTTCAAGTTTATAAAATACAATATATTTTAGGAATTCTTGAGCAACGAGGCTTTGGTACCAATTGTGGAAAACTAGAATGGGGGTTGAATAATTTACGGATTAAAAACTTTGTTTTGAAACTTATTGAAAGGTCAATTGAAATTGATCTTAGATATGTTAGTGAATAATAATCAATATGCAAGCAATATATATAAAGAGTAAATAAGGAAAGAAACAATCAAACCACGACAAGTTGTTTATAGTGGTTCGGTCTACAAGGACTCTTTTCCTGCCCGACTCCACTCCCGAGTCTCATACTCGAGTTTAACTTCACTAGTCAACAAGATCCTTTCACCGCGGAGAAACCTTTACACTTCGCTTACACACTATTTCCGACACTAAGCTAGACGCTGAGTTCTTTTCCAAGGTACAACCACTCCACACACAATGTATTTTAAGGACTAAAATACTAACCACTCACACTCAAAAGTTTATGATGGTTTGGTACAACAATGATGTATGAATCAAGACTAGATCATACAACAATAAACAAACAAGACTTCCAACTATTTGTTGAAGCTTGAATATGCCTTGATCTTCTTTGCTAAAAAAAAGGATCACTATAATGATATGAAACTGAGTTAGAAATGTTAGAGATAAAGAATGTATGTGATTATGCTAGAAAGGGATGAGAAAACAACTTGGTTTGGCTTTGCTATTTATAACCAAAATGATCAGCAGACACCACGGACCACGGAACCCATAAAAGGGTTCCGCCCGTGTATAGTTTTGGTGCCGCCGGGGTATGACAGTAAGATCACCAAAATCTTACCAAAGTCAACCAAATCCATCCAAGATTGTGTAAGATATGTAGAGTCTAAATCTATACAAAATATCTAGTGAAATCCTCTAGAGATTTCAATGATGCACCACATGATGTCATATGTTGTTTTCTATTTTTAGAAATATGTTAAATGTAAATACATATGTAAACTTATGCTTGATCTAAAAATGTTAACATGCATTATGGTTTAGAAGCATATCAATAATATGATTAATCAAAATGTAAATGCTTGAGTGAAGAAGATATTATTTGATGAAAAGCTTGTTTTAATATCTATTAAACTTGACAAGCTTTAAGCTTTATAAAAATTAGATTTACTTTTGTCGTTAACAAAACTTAGGTAAAGATCATAAAATATAAATAATGTTTAATGACGATGTTAATACAAATAAACCATAAAAACGTTTATTAATATTTAGCGATCTCTTTGTGTTTTGTTGATAACAAATATAATGTTATCATAAGTAATATTATAAAGGATACATGTTATTTTTGTAAAGCATTTACATATAGTCATTGAATACAAATTGTTGTAATAAATCATTTGTTGTAATAGTTTATTAGGATGGGTAAAAATCACAACCCATGGAGTATATCCATAACCCATGGTATTGACCCATATCCATTTGACTAGATGCATTGCATCTATTAGATACATTGTATCTAATGAAAAACCCATGGACCAACCCATAACCCATAACCCATGACACATAACCAAAAAACTAATGGGCAAATAGGAGCATCCCACGGATCCCTAGCTTTACACTAGACGGATCCCTTAAGGGAGGGATCCGTGGAACAGTGGCAAGATTTTGCCTATAAATAGAGAGTCATTTCTTCATTTCTCTTCACCCCTCTTCTTACTAACTCTCTCATATACTCTTACTCTCTTCTAACAAAAGATCACTTGATCTAGAGAGTTATTCTTCTTTCTTCTATTGTGATTCTCATATAGGTCCTTCTCAAAGGCGAGATCACCAGCTTACTACAAGTCATCCAACCAAGGGGTCCTTGATTGATTTGTTTCTCCGCAAGATTTATGTATCAAAGATCTTGTACTTGATATTTCACATAGTTGTTTTGTAATAGTCGTGCTGGTTTGGTCCTCCGTGTTACGGACTCGGTATTTAGCTTTGTACCGAAAAAAGGTGTAAGCAACGTTGTGAAGGCTTCTCCGCCAAGTTGAAGGAGTTTGTTGACATAGTCCTTGAACTCTCGAGTAGTGACTCGGGAGTGGAGTAGGCAAGGAAGGTGTCCTTATATATGAACCACTATAAATCGGTTGTGTCATTTCTTTCCCTTACTTTACTTTATTTACTTTCATTACTCTTAGATATATACTTTATCTTCATCCATACGATTTCACATAACATCGAATCTAAAGTTTTTAGAAACTAACTTAAAATCGGCAAAACTATTCAATCCCCCTTCTAGTTTTCCACAAACGATATTTCTATTAACATATTTTATTTAGTTCAAGGTTTGTAGTGTCTTATGGTGTAAGGTCATTTGCATCTTCCATGGGTGAGTAACTTATGTCATTGTTTGAGTTGCAGGATGATGAATGATTTGGTTGATATGATGAGACTAAGGCAAGAGAATCATGCGTTGGTTGTTGAGTTGAAGAGTCCTTTTCTTTTTCTTTTCTTTTTTGTTCAAGGATGTCATTGACCTCAATTTGATTGTGCTTCAAAAGATCAAACATATTGTTGATATCTTTCATTGTGAGGTCTTGATTCTGTCTGATTGCAATGGTGAAGCGTCTCTATTCAGGTTGTATGTTGGTGAGAAACATAGTGTTGTGTTCAATTTTTGGTCTCTTAAGGTTGTGAAGCTTCATTTCATTGATAAGCTTGTTGAAATGAATGTATGAATATTCAAGATTTTCTTCAGTGAGTTGCTTAAAAGATTGATAGTTCCATAGAGCTAATGTTTACCGAGTTTGTGTGCCAACATCTGCACCTTGCATCAATCTTTCCAAAGCTTGCCAAAGATCATGAGCTGTTAGATTACTATCAATGGTATTGTAGATCTCATTCCTCAATCCAAACAAAATTAGATTCTTAGCCTGAATATCAGCTTCTAATTGAGCAAGTTCAGTGGGACTAAGATCATCTTCATCTTGAAGTTTCTTTTGTCCAGGATTAGCTACATCATCAGTCTCCTTCATTACGTATGGACCATGTTTGATAGAGTTACTCAACAATTTTCTTTCTTTGAATCCCATCAGAACATTAGACCATTGAACATAATTTCCCCGATACAACATGAGAGGCCTAGCATCACTTCCTGCGGCTGATACATCTTGAGTTGTAGACATTATGATGTTGGATTTTTAATATGAGATGTTATTTTGTTTGAAAGTTGTGTTTTAGCTTGTAGGATTAGAAATTGTTGAAATGATGATTGCTAGAATTTTATGATGATGATTTGATTAAAGTCTCTTAAGGTTTTCACACTAATTAAGTTTGATTAATTTGAAGTTCAATTTTAGTGGAATGGACAAAGTCTAGTAATCAAGGTCTCGAAAAACAAAGTCTTGCAAACAGTAGTGGTCGCAACAATCTCTTGTAAAACGGGCATGAGTTTTCTTTCGTAAACAGTGGGTAACAGTAGGTCTCACAAATGAGGTGTCGCAATCTTCTTCTATCACAACTTATAATATAAGCTATCGCTACAATTTCTTGCGAGTTGGGCAGAGTTTTGTTTCGTAAACAGTGGGTAAAAGAAAGCTTCGCAAAGCTAGTATCACAAGAATCAGTCTCGAACACCAATAACAAAGACTATCGCAACCCAAAACTTCCAACTAATTGCTATCGCAACCATAAACATGTATCACAACCTATTCTCAGCAAACTATCGCACAAAAACCCTAATTTTGGCAACAAAATTTTGCGAGCAAAAGTACACCCTATTTTTACGAGCAAAGTACACTTTTTCAAGCCGTTTTACCTACGTTTTTAAGCACAAATCTTCACGAAATTTATAAAGTGTTTGTATAGAATGATGAAAAACGTTTCCTTCATCTCTAAAATGTTTTTCTAACACAAGTTTATAAGATTAAACATGTTGATGAATGATCTTAATAAAGTCGTACAAGAAAAAAAATGTTTTAGAGAGAGAAAGTTTTTAACAATCTATAAAACTGAAAACGTTACTACTAATGAAGATCTAAACAAAGCTAAAACACTATCAATGAAACAGCTAATCATATTTGGCTCTTGATATCAATTGTTGTTCCCAAATATCATGTCTACTATTAATCTAAGAGATATAAAGTGGGTGTGGACACATTATTTTTGAGAGAGAAACGAGAGAGAAAATAAGATAGCCTCGCAACACATTTGGATAACACACACCTCATTACCTATGAGGTGAGGTATTTATACCCATACATACGTTTAGCGTCCCCTCGCAACTATACAAGTGTTGCGAGGATGAATTGTTGTCGCAAGGTTACACAATGTTACACAACAACCCTATTCTATAACAAAAGATAAATAGAAGTCCCTGCTCTAATGATTTACACTTTTCGTGTTCCAACATGGACAATGAAGGTTCCGAGGGGAGACCGATTCGGGTTAGGAGGCCCACCAATTATTGTATTAGCGGATGAGAAAGGGAGATGTTATTTGGTGAACATGGATAATGGAGATGTGTATTGGTTTGTGAAGATACCAAGACTGAAGTTTACTATCGTGAAAAGCACGTCGACAATTACAATGACATTAATATCTAGGATAATGGAGCACTCCTGCTTCACGGCCACAAACTAGACCATAAACCAAGTAATTTCAAATCTATCTCAGTGTGCTTATTTAAAAACAATAATAACATACCCAATCCCGTCAAAGCGGGACATGAAGAAGGTAGAATGTAGACAAATCCTACCCTTACCCCAACATAACTAGTGTGCTTATTTAAGTGTTGACAAAACCAATTTTATTATTATTTTAGGGTTTTTTAACTTGCGCTTGCAATGACACGCTAAGATAAAAAAGATACGTAAAGACATTGGACCTGCATAAAAGACACCTGTCTGCACTTTTATGCGAATTCTTCAGACTTTTCATTGATCCCCTGCAGTCTTTCTAGATATCTTAACACATCTTGCAAAGCATGTTAAAAACCCTTATTTTTATCCTTGTCATATATTTTGAAAATTTTCAAATTACTCATCCTTGTTGAGCTAATAAGTGTTAGACGGTCTACAAAAAGATTCCATGTGTTAAGCCCATGAATACTTCTCCTATTGTTGCTTATGTCGCCTTATACTCATGGTTTAGCCCTTGTTATTTATGTTTACCCTTTAGAAATTTGAACCATCACCAAATGGCCTATCGGTAAAGTCACTGGTTTCCTCGCAAGCCTTTGTACATTTGGGGGTCCCAACGCCGCGTGTCAAAATGGCTCGTTTGCCCTATAGCAATTTCATGGTATCCTTATCCTCAAATGCTAACTAAAAAAAGACCCCTACTAGCTACATCTTAGCTTCTCGTTGCCCCTTTTACGTTGAAATTGCAACACATATAACTAGAGGTGGCAAAACGGACGGGTCGGGCAGATCAGTCTCATTTTATACGAATTGCATCAGAAAAGACCCAAAACAACGAAATAAAATTTTCAAACGTGACACCTTATTTATATTTAAAAGTTAAAAATATCATATCTATAAGTTTTTCTTTAAAAATAATTATAATGTTCTCCAATTAAGAGAAAGCATGTGTCCGGTATTGCCCATTTAACTTTTAAATGAGCAATACATTCCCCATTTCAAAAAAAAGAGAAGACTAATAATGCCTAAATGTTTTACAAATTTGTCTAATTTAGCCCTTTTTTTTTTTTTTTTTTTTTTAGTACAAATTGCCACCTCTACATATACCCTACTTCTCTTTTTTTGTTTTGTTACCTTATGCTTAGTTTATGAGTACTTATTTATAAGCAAAAGCATAAGCAGAAATACAATCAATCCCAAACACTCCTCGAATATCATTTTAGACTTAATTGGATTAGTATTTTGCGTGGCATGCGTTTTCTATGCATTCACATACATTTAATCAAATTAGCAAAAGGTTTAAAGAACTCAAGAAGATCGAATTGGATTGTCTCCATATTAGTGATGATGATTTGTCAGTCAAAGGTTTTCTAGAAGTATATGTTGAAGAACTGATTTTGCTAAAATGTTCTTCATTGTCTTACGTGGTGTCCAAGTTTAAGGTACAAAGTCATATTGAGAAGTTATGTTATAAGTTTTTTGGATACTTGATCACATAAAAATAGACCGAGGTTTACAATATTAGTTGATTTGATTGTATACAGGGTGCTCACAGTTCAGTTATCGGACAAAAAAAGGTTTCTTGATTTTTGGTCATAAGCTTGGCTGCTTGCTCAAAGACTTTCGATCCTTGGAGGTACATTCAATTTTTAAATTTTATCTTTACTAGAATGTGTTTGACTTTGAGGGTTTATAGCATTACTGCATTAGTGATCGATGCAGGCTTCACGTTATTTATCACTTCATGTTTGAAGTTAAAGAAGTTCGAGATTCAAGATACTTACAGTGTGAGTGACTGAGTGACTCCGCATTCAAAGATGTCAGTAAGGTTCATATATAGTCCCCTCGTAGAGGTATAATTGGTGTCATATGCTATAAGTCTATAACATGTGAAGGAGTGGCGTGAATTGGTGACATCATCTACTTCATTAGAGGTTCTTCATTTGTTTCACTGCACGAAAGTAGCAGATTCATGTCTTGGCAATATTTCATGCCTTAAATTGTTGACGTCTTTAAACTTAGGGGGCACATATGTAATAGATGATGGTATGGTTGTTTTAGGTAAAGGGAATGCTCCCATTTCACTCCTATCTTTATGAGGCTGCAAAAGGGTTACAAACGAAGGGGTTAAGTTATTGTTAGGAAGTGAAGGAAAAATTGGCAAAACCTTGTCGCCTCTCGATCTTGGTCAAATGCATAATATTTCAGATAATGCCATTACTGTCATTGCTGATGTTTGTGCAGGGCTTATAGAGCTGTGCATCAGAAATTGCTTATTGGTTACGGACTTACGGATGAAGCCATGAAAGCTTTGGCTTTAAGAAGAAAACTTCAACATGAAAGTAAACTTCTTCGTAGACTTGATTTTAGTAACTGCCCAAGGATGTCTACCGAATCAGTTGAATTTCTAAGGAAGCCTTTGTTTCGTGGTTTACCAATAGGTTGGGATTGGAGGGAATCTTTTCATTTGTGTAGGAGATGCTCGGTTACCTCAAATAAACAGGGAAAAACCCTGGTTGACTATTTGCAAAAATGGTTGTTGGAATATCGTGATGGATGGCAACATCATTTGATTTTACAGTGAACTCTACTATTTCATAAAATTTTCTCCATGCTATTTAGGCTGGATACAATGGGAGGTCGTGGGGGTCGGTTGAGGGCAAGGTTGTGGTCGGTTGAGCCATTGTGGGGAGGACGGTGATGGTCGGTTGAGGGGAGAGAAATGCCAAACTCGGTCGAGGAGACAACCGACTCACAAGCCAAAATCCAACCGAAAATAAAATAAAAAAATAAAAACTTTACCACTGTGACAACTATGTCGCCTTTTGCGTCGTTGGAGAGAAAGACGATGCCAAGATGTATTTAACCAGGCTACTATGCTAATTTTTACACACAACATTGCAAGATTTTATTAGATCTTGGTTGCTATGGATATTCGTAGCTAGTATTTCTAGAATAATTAACGGAAACGTTAACAACTATGTTTATTGCTTCTCATATTTCTACCTATATACAAGTGTCTGATGTGAGTATTACATACTGCATTGCTTCTCAAGATTTTAGTAGATTTTGGTCTTAATATAGTTTTTTCCCCGAACTGTTGGATGTTGCCATGTTGGTGTACATACTGCACACCAAGAGAAAATTTATGTTATTTGTTTCATCGGTGTATCGTGTATCCGATCTTTCATATTGTAAACTAAACAAATTTTAAAGCCTGATTTGTCTTGTACGAATAGTATACCACACGTTGTAAATATCATGATCATGCTGTGAATAGCAATACCAGTATACATGATCGCAAACATTCTTAATCACATAAATATGTTATAGTCGATCGATTGGATTTGAAATTTGAAGTAATTGATGATTTAGATCAACCCGAAAACCACAACAGTCCAAACGGAAAGGGCTCGCAAGTTCGAGACATCTGCTTAACATTTTGTCGATCTACTTATCTAACAAAAGGGTAATATGGCCAGGAATCTCACGAGTCAAGCACTAAAGCCAATTTCCTTAGGCTTTTTCCTAATCCCCTTATATAAATTTAACAAGATGCCTACAAGCCTACAAACCAATTCCAGAAATACGTTGACATGCCAAACACAAAGTTTTAGGGCGGGTAAATAGAAGAGGTTTTTCCTATTTAGGTAACTCTGAGAGGGTGAACTTTTTACTCGGACGACGCGAACCTCATTAGATAAACCGAACCGCTTTCGACCTTTTTTCGATCACCACTTAATGTAAATACCAAGGTTGAAAATCGCAGGCCAGTGGCGCGGTTGTAGAGGGCTAATGATTAATCGGTTAGGCGTGATTAATCTGATTGAAATTTTATGCACAAAATGTAATTTTAGATATTGTATTATTTTATATGTATGTAGATAAGTCAGATTGCATCAAAGCTCAAATATTTTAAGTGCTCAAATATAGGCATAATACATAACCTCTGTCCTACTACAGGTGCCGCGACAACCTTTACCAAGTCCGAACGATTGTCGACCACCAGATCCGCGCGGAATATAATCCCAAAGTACTCCAAAGACTCAAATATTCTTCAAAGTTCAAAGTCAAAAATAAATATTACTCGGTTTGTTGACTATTTTTAAGCGACCTTTGACCTATTTTGTCCGATTAATCGGTTTGTTGACCGATTTTTAAGTGATTTTGTCTGATTTTTAAGCGATTTTGTTGACCAATATTTAAGCGCTTTTGTCCGATTAATCCGATTAGACCGACTTTGTCCGATTAATCGGTTTGTTAGCCGATTTTTAAGCGATCTTTGACCAAACCGATTGAATAGGCCGATTATAATAAATCAAAGCGCTTAGTGAGCGATCAGCGATTATGCAGGGATTAATCGGCCGTCTGGACCGATTTTTACAACAGAGGTAGTAGCTTTGAGCCATTCACTTCGTGTGATGAAACCAAAGATCTCGCCACTAGACTATTTAGTAGCGATAAATTTTCACCATATGTCAACTATAATTATACTCTTCCGTCTCAAAATTATAGTCCATATTTTCCTTTTAGGATGTCTCAAAATAATTGTTCATTTTCAGTTTTTAGTAATAAAAAGAGAATTTTGTTAGAGAATATTCTATTTGTGTGGTTAAAAAGTTGTAATGACCCAACTTTTATTAAGTTTTATGTTTTTTTTTTGTCTCCTGACAATAATTTTGAGATGAAAAGAGTAAGATGACTACACTGAATTCCATATCAGAGTTATCTTTAAAAAATATGATATAACTTTTTATGGGTCCATATCAGAGTTATCTTTAAAAAATATGATCATCTAGTATTTTTATGGGTCTATGAGAAATCAAAATATTTGGGCATCTCTAATTCAGACATATGGAGAGCAATCTTTGCTTGGCTGGAGTCTCTTCTTCTGGATTTGGTCTCGATAAATGACCTTTTTTCTTTGGATTGATAACAACTATATGGTGACTAAAAAGAAGAAGTGGTTTGAAGCTATATGTCTCATTGCATGTTGGTACATTTGGAGATTTTGGAATGCTAACATCTTTCAAAATGATCACCTGCGGAAGGATGAAATAATTGATCCGATAAAGAAAAATTCATTTTTATTGATGGGAATATATTAGCTACAATTTTTTGTAGCTAACTCCTTACAAATTTTATGTTACAATTTGTGTGTCTTTGAATTCTTTTGTGGATCCCTGAATCATTTTTGTGGGTCCTGAATCATTTCTTAGTGTAATTTTAGGGTATGTTTGTAAAATAGATTGTCAAGGTGTTGATGACATCGATATTGATCTTGTTCTTGAAAAAGATTATAAAAAAAATTATTTTTATAAGATACATTAAATAACATTTTATTTTCAGAGATTATAAAAGATTGTTTTTTTTAATAATTCCTTTATTGATTTGTAATTGTAGTAGAAAATTTGATTCTAATTGAACCAAATGGCTTATGGAACCTATTTAAAGGATTAAATTATTATCTAGCGTGTGGCTACTGTTCTTCCCGAATATAGCCGTTTCAAGAAAAAAAACATGTACCCCGCATAATAATGGCAAACTTTATCATTCTGTAGAAGGTCGTCATGACTCATTTATTCGCCTCTTAATATTTCAAATTTTTTGATAGATCTATGTTCAGTTTAAGTCGATGTGTTTTTCATATGTACTAAAGCTAACCCCAAGAAGGGATTCAATCTCCTTACTTTTCACCGCCACGCCGCCTTTCTCTCTCCAAATGACCTTCGCGCGACAGCCGCCCAAGAAAGACGTACCAATTTCAATTTTTTTTTTTTTTAATTATTTTTTTAAAACATTTTTAACACAAAATAAAATTACATTAATAATTAAAACGTTACATAATAATTCAAATAAAATTAAAACATTACGACAATACAACGACTAAACTAGTTTTGATTCGGACGACGCCAAATGTCTTCCACCAACCGGCTTTGGCGCTAAGATGAGTTGTTTTGTTGCATATCTCCTTGGTAATTTCCAACGATTCCACATACGTTCTTATGGGATCATAAGAACGGTCTTCATTTGGAAAGAATACGGAGATATTGCCGTCTGTTCGTCCGAATTATCATATTATGTAATATGATACATGTGTACATTATATGCGATAGACTCTTTTCAACCCTCTGGCGGATATTTAATCATTAGCCACTTCTTCTTTAAGATACCAAAAGCACGCTCAACATCTTTTCTTGCGCATCGCGCATCGCCTTATACAATATTCATTTGTGATCATTCGTTCTGATTTTTAATGGACTTCATAATAACCACCATTCAGGATATATCCCATCGCCAAGATAATATCCGCGTTTATAAGGCATGACGCGTTAGAACGAATTCCACATCCAGGCTCTCCCGCTTTGAGATCATTGAAAAAGGCGATGCACGAAACATTTACGCCGTTATTCATCCCGGCGACACCAAAGAACGATGCCAAATCCATAAATCTTGGGACGCGATCGCCCAATAAAATGAAAGGACTTTGCCGTGATCACCCCCACAAAATTGAGCTTTTGAAGCATGCGGGCAATTCTCCCACTACCAATCTGGCAATCGATGCTCCTATCATCCTGCGAAACCCACGACTTTGGTAGATGATGAAAGATAGAGTTTGTCAATGTACTAACCGTCGGCTGAAATACTACGGACCATATAACTCTATTATCACCTCACAAAATTTTTCGAGACACTCACTTAATTGTTCAAGCACCCATTTGCACGATTCGCTCAGAGATCGAAGATCGGACCCGTATGCCAATTGATTGATCAAGACACTTTATCAATGGAGAAATACCAAGACGATCATGGAACGATGTATCGCAGATCTTGGCCCCACCTGAAAAGCATCAACTAAACTAAGCATGAGCACCCACACGATCCCTACTAACTCGGGTTCGTGAGACTTTTCTCGAGGCTTGAATAGCCTCAAAGACTCTTCCGCAAACATCATAAACCCCAGATTAACTTCGCTTTCATCATCGATGATGAATCTAAGAAATGAATAACTCGTAAGAATTAAAACTCATATGTGTAAAGAATATAGAATGTGTGAAACGAGATTTGCGAGTTTAGTGTGTAAGTATGTTGCAGTATTTATAGTGGTTTTAATTGTATTATTATTTTTTTTTTTAATTTCAAACGGTTTAGTTTTTTTTTTTTTTTTTTTGATTGCAACTGTTGGAAGTAAAAGCCAGATGTTTTGTTTTGTGAGATGTCGATCGGATACACGACCAACTCATGCAAGAAATGTGGCGATCGAAACTATCCACATCAAGACCATCGATTTGAAAATCGATCGCCTACCCCTCGATCGACTCCAAATCGTGATCACTGGGGTTAGCCTAAAGCAAGTTTTGCGCGTCGTGCCCCATGACAATTGGATATCATCATCACTTTCAATTCTATCCACACACTTGCAACTGTTGTCTAGTCGAAGAAAAAAGACTAACATTTCGTACACTTAATAATTAATGTGAATAGTCATTTGGATATTGATCTTGTACAAACAGCACCCTACATACTGGTAGGGCCCTTAATTTCTCATTCTCAATTATCATGTCGCGTTAGCATCATACATAGAAAAAGCATGCTTATATGACTTATATGTGTATATGATATGATAGGTAAATAAAACAGATTGATACACGATAGACAAAGAGCTAAAGTTAGTTAACGACATTTTCATCAATTAACGCTTTAAAGATCCATTTCTTGACCCAAGATGAGTAGAAACAAGAGGACATCGTACATTACAATGCCGCCAAATAAGAACAAATATATCGTCAATATCGACATCAAAAAAAAAAACAAACAAAAAAAATCTTTAAACACTTTTGTCTTATATTGAGCTCAAATTCGTGGGTTTCCTTTACACTTTTTCACATTAATTTCTTGAAGATTTTAGTGTTACATTGTTGGAGATGTTAAACTTATGCCTAAATAATTTATTAAGTGACATGTGCAATGTAAAATTTTTTCTTTCATAATCTCTCCATTAATATTAATATGTGATATCATCTTAAAATTAGGCATGCTTTTAGACATAAATTTTAGTCTTGCATATAATTTTCATAAAATTAAACGGTGCTCGTGGGGGTTGTGATGGTTTTGAGGTCGAGTTGATGGTGAGGCTATGGTAGTTTTGAGGTTGTGATGATGGTGAGGTCGTGGGGGTTGTGAGGTCGTGAGGTTGTGAGGTCGTGGTGGTTGCGAGGTTGTGGGGGTTGTGAGGGCGTGGTGGGTGTGAGGTCGTGGGGGTTGCGAAGTCGTGGGATGGTGAGGTTGTGGTGGATGTAAGGTCGTGGTGATGGTGATGTCTCGGGCAATGGGTTTGATGTTCGGGTTTGTTGTATTCGGGTGAGGTCGTGATTTGGGTAGTGAAGTTGGTCATGGTTTGTGGTTATGGTTCATTTCTATGGATGAGGCCTGCAAGGTTCACGGGTATTATTCAACTTGTGGTTTCGAATAATTGAAGGTATTTCCATCATTTCTTTCTATCTCGCCATGCCACCACCCCGCTTCGAGAGTGTGGTTCAAATTGGTTTGTTTGAGATTTCGGTGAGTTTTGTACAAGGGTCGTGGACGTGATCGTGTTTGGTTTCCATGTGTTTGGTTTCCATTTGTTCCATACTTCTTGCGTGATTCTTCTTCGATGGTTAAGATTTTCGGGTTGAGATGGTGGAGTTCATTCTTTTGATTGTTTGGTTTTCACGATGTTTATTTTGAGTCGTGTTGGTCAAGTGTTTCATCGATGTACTTTCTAGCTTCTTGCTAGTTTGTTTTAATAAAATTATTGTCTTTCTAAAAAAGAAATTAAACGGTGCTCAAAAAACAAAAAGTAATACATAAAAACATAAATTAAAAACTAGACTCGAATAAACAGGATGTAAAACACGATGCACTTTATAGGGATGGAAGAAGTGTCATTTGTAAGCATCGTCTTGGAATAACTTTATTTAGTGGAGTCAAACGAGAAAATCGAAAGTATGTTAACAATATTTTGTGAACGGCCGCTTTTTTGTTTTATATTAACTTTTCTACTTTCTACTCTTAATATTATAGCCGTAAACGTAAAGTGGCCAAATTTGTCGATAAAATCAATGATTCCAAGTTGAGTAGAAAGCAACATATATTTTCTTCTGTTCTTTTCCTCCTTTATTCTATGCACTGGGCCTTTTTATATTGTGGTTCTAGAAAACATCGTTTGAAAATGACTCAAAAGTTATATTGCATTCATGTTTCGGTTTGAGATTGACCCGTTTCTAAAATCAGTGTGTAACTAGCTTATGTTACTGAATAAACTGCTTAACTATTGCAATGATACTTATTAAACCAGATTTGACGAGCGTCTGGAGTAACTAAAGATTACAACTCTACTATACCGCAATTGGTGCATTACCGATTGTTACATACTCACATATGCTTCATATAGATTCAACAATTTAAGTACAATGTTTTGTGAAAAAACATATTTCATAAACACATTATCGGTTCTCGTAATCATTTAACTAAAACAAAAAACGAAACGAGTTTGAGAACAACATTGATGAAAACATACTAATTTCACCAAAGCAAAAACCAAAATACTAGTATCAAATCTCAACATAACAACCCGACTGTACAAACCCGGAAAACTCATCCGGAGCATCCACTTTATGCAATTTACATTTTTGCCCTTGCTTGTTTTTCATTGCTAAGAAAAAACTTTGAGGACCACCTTGGTAAGCTGATCCGGTTATTAGGGTCCGATCCCCAAGGTCAACCCCGCATGACCCGACTTGAATAGCTGGGTCCATATCCGAAAAACATGTAAAATTCCCATTTTGCCCTGCTTTCGCGTAACCCCTCGGGCACTTGTTCACCCCCCACGCGCCCTCCGCGCTCGTCCATGTGCCGGTCATGGTATCAAGTACTTCCGCGGAGTTTTTGAACTGTCCTTGTGTGTCGGTGTCGTACCCGCTTATGACCCAAAAGTCCGACCCGATAAATACCCCTTCACATTCGTCACGGGGCTCACTCATGTCGGCCAACTCGGACCATTGGTCCGAAGCGATGTCATATACCCACGCACTTTTTAGCGCGTTTTTGCTCTCGTCGTGTCCACCAGCGACGTAGACTTTGCCGTCAAATGCTCCTGCTGCAAAAAAGGAGCGGTTTGACGGCAAATCTGTTCGCTGGGTCCATTGGCGAGTTGTGAAGTCGTACACGAAAACATCGCGTAACGGCTCCCAACTCCCGGGGTTCCACCCGCCCATCATTACTAATTTACCTTCCGTACTTTCCACCTGGCAGAAAACGGGCAACCCGTCCGGGTATTTTGGAACCTGGTTCAGTTGTTCCCACGTGTTGGAACCAAGTTCAAAAATAGACAACCCATACCTAGGTTGACTTTCGGGTTTAGAACTATTCACTCCCTGTTTCTCCTGTTCAAATTCGGGTTGGACAGGGAGTGACTGAACAAAACAAGCGGTTTTATTAGTAAAACCGTATTGTTTTCTATGATAATAGAACTCCCTACTTTTAAAAAGCCTTCGCCATCTTTGACAAACATGAGACGCGACCTCATGTACGTTGTAATGCATTCGAGTCAAGCACTCAAGTGCTATTTCTTCGGGTAATCCCGGGATTAGTTCAGTGAAGCTTTCCATTATTAGAAAGTAAAAGTTATGTTTCTAGAAGAAAGAGGGATATTGGATATGAGAAAGAAGATATAGATGAATATGGTTATTTATAGGAAGATTAATGACGTTACATAGGGATGAAGGGTGGGGATACATTGATGTTTTGATTTTTAGCATAAGCAATCATGTTTTGACAATTGGTCTACATTCGTTGGATAAAGATGCATTAAAGTAATGCTACATTGATAAGGTGTATTGCTTGATATTTTTGTGGTCCAATATTTAAAATTATTGAGTGTTATGTGGCCAAGTTGAAATGAATTCAGGACATACACTTTTGATAAAATTTGTAGCAACATGAAAACGAAAAATGAGTGAAGCTAAATTACAAATAGAGTGATGTAGAAAGTTAGCCAAAATGTATTGAGATGTACTACGTATCTTTCTTTTGTGTTACCTAGCTTTGAAATAGCAAGATTTTTTGTTGTCTCAATTTTAGATGTATGTTTCTCAAATTTGATTGCAGATAGATGTATGTTGAGTATTTTAATTTCTGTAACTATTGTAAGTATTCTAGAAACTCAAATACACAAAGTACGTAACATTGACTATAGTTAAATAAAGGGACTTAAATAAACAGAATAATTATTGTATCTAATAAAATAGAGAATATTATTTTGAACTAAAGACACTAATTCGGTCGTTCATATTTTATTTGTCTAAGATTCGAACCAAAACGAATTTCACAAATTTCTTTTGCTCAAGTAGACTAAAGAAGACAAAATTACGGCCGGTCCTCGTGGTTTCTTTCGTATATCGCAGTTTGGTCCCTAAGTCGTTTAATTACACCGAAAATACCTATTTTTGAAACTTTCACTCATTTAGTCCCTATTTTGGATGGCCGTTAGTGCAGTTCGTTAAGTATTTGCGCCGTTAGTCCTTTGTTAATAAATTTTGCATCGTTAGTCCTTATTTTCTAAAATATAGTTTCCACGTTAGTCCTCCGTTAATAATAGATATCGCCCGATATTTTATGTTTTTCTGCTGCTCGTTTTTTATCCGCTTCCCTTTTTATGTTTTTCGTCCGCTTTCATTTTTATAGTTTTTGTCGCTTTTCTTACGTTTATCCGTTTTCTTACGTTTATCCGTTTTTCTTACTTTTTATGTTTATCCGCTTTTCTAACGTTTTTTAAAATTTTATCCGTTTTTGCTGTTTTCTTTCGTTTTTGCCGTTTTATCAGTTTTTGTCCGTTGTTCTTACGTTTTGTCTAGTTTTTATGCGTTTTTATCGGTTTCATATGTTGTGTCGTTTTTGCACTATTTCAAGATATTGAAATTTTTTCCAAAAGAAAAAATTTGGAAAAAAATTTCCAAAAAAAATATTTCAAAAAAAATTGAAACAAAATTTCAAATTTCAAAAATAAAATTTGAATAAAAATTTCAAAAAATTTGAATAAAAAATATTTTTCAAATATATATATTTTTTTAAATCTTTAAAAAATTTAAAATAAAAATTTGAAAAATTAAAAAATCTTGAAAATTTAAAAAAATCTTAAAAAAAATTTCAAGATTTTTAAAATTTTTCAAATTTAAAAAAAATTTTAAAAAATTGAAAAAAATATTTTTTTATTCAAATTTTTTGAAATTTGATTTTTTTTTTTTTTTTCAATTTTTTTTTGAAATAATTTTTTTTCTTTTGGAAAAATTTTCAATATGTTAAAATAGTACAAAACGAAGAAAACGGATGAAACCGATAAAACATACGAAAACGGACAAAACGTAAGAACAACTAGACAAAACTGGAAAACGCAAAACGAAAGAAAACATAAAACGTAAGAAAACTGATAAAATTTAAAAAGATGTTAGAAAACGGACAAAACGGATAAAACGTAAAGAAAACGGATAAAACGTAGAAAAACTGGACAAAACTATAAAAAATGAAAGAAACTGACGAAAACGAAAAACGGAAACTGATAAAACAATGAATCAAAACGGACAAAAACGTAAAAATCGGGCGATATCTATTATTAACGGGATTGACTAACGTGGAAAACTATATTTTAGAAAATAAGGACTAACGGCAAAATTTATTAACAAAGACTAACAGCAGAAAATACTTAACGGACTGCACTAACGGCCATCCAAAACAGTGGACTACACACAAGAAAGCTTCAAAAATATGATTTCTGCCAGAATTAAACGACTTAGTGACCAAACTCGAATACGAAAGAAACCATGCGACCAACCGCAGTAATTTTGTCACTAAAGAATAAACTAAATAATTGGGCCGGTTACATATGGCTGTTGAGACGGATGAGGCCTGTATCGACGACGTGGGACACTCTGGGCCCACAAGCCGTTTGTTTTATTGCATGCTGCTATATTTAAGTCACATCAGTAGCCACCTGGAATAATTAATCACCAAATTATCACTCTATTCAACTATAATACTCCGTATCTAATTACTAAATTGCTTGGTAAACATTCTATAAGTAAGCTCGTAAAATATTTTCAAATGAGATTAAGCTTTAGTAATTACAAACAATAATTGGTCAATCATATTTTACTAGGAAACTTGCATTTATATGACTTAAGATGCAACATACTGTATTTTCAAGTTTTTTTTTTTTTTTTTTTTTTTTTTTTTTTTTAAAGATAACTAAAGAAAAGTTTAGAAACCAATCTGTCACACTCCAAATACTTGTTTTTGCAATGGAATTCGCAGGAGATTTGATCATATAAAGATCAAAGTTATGATTATATCAAACGACGCAAAGTGTCGTTTGGAAAACACATCGTTTGATTTAATAAACACCGAGTTTACAAAGATAGGTCCCAAATGAAAGTTAACAACACGGAAATAAGTTTGCTACAAGCCAAACGATGTTTTAAAGTCAAGATAAATCCCACGTGAGACGCGTCGTCACCACGACTTTACGATAAGTCACACGCATGCCACGGTCAGATGCCTTAGACACCGAGATAAAACATGCTAAAAGTGTCAACACAGGCTGAGTGAGTTCATAGGTTTGTGTTGCCACGAAGAAAACCTTAAAAAATGTTCACGCAAAGAAGGCGTTCAAATCCACTCGCCCAAGTTCCACCCATACAAAACTTCAACTTGCGTGTTTACAACCCATCGCCAAAATATGCATAGTTTATGTTCAAGCGCATGATGTCAAATGAATTCACATAATAGTACATTACTTAATGTATCAATATTCAATTAATATAACACATATGAGTGTTGTTTCAAATAGTTCCAAGACCATTAGTTCATGATTGTACCAAGACCGCGAGTTCAACATTATACCAAGACCGCTAGTTCAATGATTATACCAAGACCGCTAGTTCCGTGATTATACCAAGACCGCTAGTTCAATGATTATACCAAGACCGCTAGCTCAATGATTATACCAAGACCGCTAGTTCAATGATTTATGATATAGAAATTCTAAGTATGACAATATTGTTACTTCGTATGACTAAACATGTAGTTGCAAATAATCATGAATGTCATAAAAGTAGTTGAGCATGTATCTCCCCCAAAGAGTTTAATAAAAAGCATTAAAACAATTGAAAATGTGGCTATGGAACTCAAAGTAATCCTTAAATGTTTAGAGTACTTATGAAAGTAAATGAAAATAGTTGAGCATGTATCTCCCCCAAAAGTAATTCAAAACGTATAAAAGTAGGGACTATGAAACTCACATGGTGCAATGTTTATGATGATATAATGGCAAAAGTTGATACTAATCAAATGAGGGCAACCTCTAACCGTGACCTATTATGTATGATATGTTCTATAATAAGTTATGATATAATGTTATGCATGCAAACGATATGATATCTATACCACTTGTGAATTTTGAAAATAAAGTTTATCGTCGATAAATAATCTTATAACGACTTGACAATTTATAAATTACTTTACAAGTATTTTCGTTGAAATGATATCCCACGATAGTCATTTAGTGATTTATTATAAAATTATAGCTTTTCGTCAGAAACAACGCTATTCGACCATTCATGAAAGTGACTAAATAGCCTCGAAAAGCTAGTCGTAAAATAGTGAATATCGAGTGTTAGAAGACAAACTCAATGGTTTGGAAAGCTTGTAGCATTATCTCAAAGTCTTAGCTTTTAAGTTTTGATTATAGAGGTCTCGATCATGGAGAAAACATAGGTAAAGTAGGTACATGTACCAAAAATATCGTTTAAGGGTAGTTTTGACAAAGTTTGAGTGACCGCATTTTATTCATTACAACCCGCTTGACGAACGGTTGAACATTTTGAAAAATAGGCTAGGTGAACTTACTTTACTAGAAGACATCGCTTTTCTAAAAGTATTCTATCGATGTTAAAACGACTCTCAACATGGTCCTTAGCGGCAACTAGATTTTGTCTAATAGGAAAATATATAAGTTATACTTGTAATAAAAGTTACGACAACCTTGTTTAAAATGTGAAGAACGTCCGCTTTCACGCTTTATATGTCCTTAGCTTCGTGTTAAAGTATACTATCATATTTTTGATAAATTGACTCATTTAGATAACGCTGAGACTCATTTTTGACCCGTAAAAATCTGGACAACATGCTGAATTTTCCGGAAAAATAGTTTTCGTCGTTAAACTTGAAAATAGCATAACTTCTTCGTTATAACTCCGTTTTAACCCGTCCAAGCGGCCACGTTTTCGTTATAAGTATATTTTCTGAATATCTAGCCCAAAATATTTTGTAAACTGTCGAAACTTCCAGAATTAGTAAAATGATCAAACCCTTATATATTGTTGTCGAAATGGATTTTTCTCGCGTAATACTTATTCAAACCACTTCAAACCAACGCCAAAGCTATTCTAAACCTACCATACACCTTCTTAGGGTGTCATGGGTTCCTATACATCATCAAAAATGATATGTTTTAAGGGATAATTATAGGATGATATATATTCATTATAAGTACTTAAAAACAAATAAAGTGGTATAGATAATCATATAACTTGCATGTTTTTCTCAAGCATGATAAAATGACCAAAGTATGAATATGAAAGATTAAAAATGATCATGAAATGCTTACTAGTGAAGTGGTGAGGTTTAAAGAACAAGGGTTTCTAATACCCTAGGTTTTTATTTCAAACCTCGATTAAGAGTATACTAGAGTTAATATTTTAGCTCGATCTTGCAAAATTCTTGGATTTCTCCTATGTTTCTTCCTTGGCGGTTTTCACAAAGAGATGGGAGAGTGATATTTGCTTTTCACCTTAGAAAATTATGCTAGTATGTGTAAGTATTGGTTTATAATAAAAATAAGTAAATATTATTGTATCATGTTGATATTTTGTACCCCAAAAGTGTTGTGTCATCCAATATGTCGACAAGCTCACCAAAAAATAATAAAAGTATTGTATTTTAGATAATTAAATGTATTTTGTATAAGTAAATGTGTAATTGTTTAAGTATAGTTGGTAATTTGTGTATATATTTAAGTATTTAGGGTAGCGTTAGCTAAAAATAAATTTTAACGGGACAAAATAAAATATATCCAAGTCATAAAAATTATAAAAATACATTTCTTACAAAAATTGAGTGAAATAATAATTATCGAATAGTGTTTACTTAAAACCGTTGTAATTATATAAATATAACAATTTATATACAAAATAAATTTAAAACACCGTAAACTAATAATATTATTTTATAATCTTAATATGAGTATAAAATATATCGTAATAATTTTAGAAGTGTCGGATCAAATGTTTAAAATAAATGATTATGCGATAGCGTTTATTTAATAGGAAATTATACGCTAAGGAAAAATGCAAAACCATGCATGAACTAATATGACGATGATGTTATTAATGATATGTAGACTAAATCTAGTCTATATTAAATGTCCTCGATGATATGTTCATGAATTTGCATTAAACCATTAAGCACGCTGATTTGATACTCAGAAACCTAGTTTCTGAAAAATGATGAATAGTGAATCATACTCGTAAACCTAGTTTACTAAAAATGATGAATAGTGAATCATGAATAGTGATTTTCTCCGGAATGAATAGTGTTTCATGAATAGTAAAATTTTGAAATACGCTTTAATATCATATCGACTTCAAAAACGATGAATAAGTAACCGATGAATAGTAAATTTCGAGATGAATAGTGAAATTTCCAAAGTTTGTAAAATGATCCGAAATTACGAGTTGTCACATATAAAGATACAAGATAAGGATTTTTAATCCAATCAATCCAACTAAAAGAAACATTGCATCTATAACGACTCCAATAAAAAGAACGCGACACCACATATTCAAAAATCGACGCCTTAGATGGAATCAACGAACCAAATACACTGTATTTACTTTTGTAACATATTGTTGTATTAATCATTTTAGTGAACATACAAAATCACTGTTTTGTATGTGAACAGTCGCGAAACCCGCAGATTGGCGGACGCCTATATGGTGGAAGCGCAGCTTATTGTTTTGATAGAGATCTAAATAAAACATCCGGATAAAAAAACTCTTTCATTTCCTATAACCAAATAAAATACAACTTTACCACTTATAATTATATGCACCCGTAACACACCACAACGACCAAACCTTTTCAAAATCTACGCCATACTGGATGATATTTATATAAAAAATATATGAACAAATATCCAAAATGCAACACAAATCGACTTTAAAAGATATTACGAAGCAATCATTAGCAAAATTATACAACCGATAAATTTACGCCCACGCATCGTAATTTTGAAGATATCACAACTACTGCTTTAAAACGAAATAAAAGATAACAATAGGGTTTTGTTGAAACGAGTAAACATGTTATATATGCCACCTAAAATGAGCCAATCCCACTTAAAAACTTCATCACTCTTCAAGATTTACATAAATAAACAATAAGAAAAGAAATTTATAGAAGCATAAACCATATTTTAATCTATATAATTTAACAAAATAAATTAAAGGAAGAAAAAAAAAATGCTTCAATATACAAATCTTATACACTTAATAAAACGAAATAAACACATAACATTTTTGTTCAACAATCTTGAAAACCATTTAGACAGTATCTAAATTAATCAAAACCCCTAAAAAAACTTCTTCATTCTTCAAAACTCACATAAATAGATAATAAAAACTGAAATCTCGTTGTAAAAAAATATACCTTTCTAATGTTAACGAAGAACACGAAAGATCTAAATCTTCAAAAGCATAAACCGTAGCTTGAAACTACAACAATTTGACATAATTAGGTAAAAAAAAAAAAAAAAAAAAAAAAACACCCCACGCAATACCCTTTATCCAAAATCTCATATCAACTACAACAAAAGCATACCTTTAATTTGAATCTCCCTATTAATAATATAGAAGCATAAACCATGTTTCCAATATGCAACAATTTAACCAAATCAGTTAAAAACCAAAGCATCTCCAAACACCCTATGCAATACAACCTATACAAAATCTTATACACTTAATAAAACGTAACATTTTTATTAAACAATCTCGAAAACCACTTATAGAGTATCTAAAATTAATCAAAACCCCTAAAGAAACTTCTCCACTCTTCAAAACTCACATAAATAGACAATAAAATTGAAACTGAGGTTAAAATTGTACCTTTTAATATTAACAAAGAACACACAAAAGACTTAAATCTTCGTAAGCATAAACCATATCTTGAATCTGCAAGAATTTAACCAAATTAGGTTAAAAAACCTAGAAACAACTCAAACACCCCATGCAATACACCTTATCCAAAATCTCATATCAACAACAACAAAAGCATACCCTTAATTTGTAATTTTCTTCAGCATCACTCATAATCTTGAAAAGGGAGAGAGAACCAAGATTAATGGAAGAAACACTTATAATCATCGATTATTGTTTATCATGCATGAAGTTTGGTGGAAGAAATACCGTAGATATTGGTCGGGTAATATGTCACCGAGTTTATAACGAAAATGGACCAACAAACATTAACCCAGTTATAACCCAAAAACGAAACCAACATACTACCAAACGACATCCTCTAGCACAAAACGACGTCGTTTCGTGTTTTTTTCTTTTCAAAATGGCGTCATCCGCACGCCTAATATATAATAGAGTAATAGTTGTACGTGTATATTGCTGTGTGCAAATAAAATATAATAATAGTAAAGCGTAAAAATGAATGACATGATACGTGTATGTATATTTAATTCTTGTTGTGCAAATAGTCAAATGCAACCATTCACCCGTGCTTATGCTTGCACATGCTAATATTGTATCTCTTATGAAATATTTATTGTATTTTTAATTTTCATTTAAACTTGATCAGGTAATATTTTGCAGTCATTCCATCCCTATATTCTCGAGTTTCTATTAAAAGAAAAGAAAGAAAAAGAAAAGAATAGAAGTGATTACAAAAAAAAGTGACAAGTTTTATCTGAGTTTCATCAAGAGCAAAAGAAAGTAGCTGAAGCATAATTAATTTTATATGATATTTGGAAAAAGAATGCAAATTTACTAATTTACCCCTTCGTACATTTTTATAAGAAAAGAACATATATATAATTTGATATTCACAATTTGGTTGCCATTAATTGGCCCAAGAGCGACAATATATTAAAGCCCACGTCTAATAGGTCATTAACTTCTCTTTTAAAGTAAGGTTCATAAAAAAAGAGCAACGCATCCTCACAAGACTCGGATCCACCAAGAGAGTAAAGATTGAAAACCCGGTCACATGCACACGTAATATTAAACTTACATAGAAACCCACCAACTTATCAACACTTTAAATTCACCCCTCAAATTTTGTAATTGCGATTATACTGTTTAATATAGGTGTCATTCTCATTCAAATTATCAAACGTTCTTGTAATTACGCGTGTGCATGGACTGGGTCCCAATGCCTTGATCGAAGCTCCTTGATTTCTGATTGAAGCATCGGTTGAAGAACGAATTTATTTGATCAAAACAGAGTTATCTTTATGTCTTTTTGCTGATTCTAATCTCTCATTCTTATCTATATTTCTTCTCTCACGTCTATTTCTTATTTCAATCTTTTCTCTTCTCTTCTCTACGAATTGTATAGATATATATGCTCTTGTTCTTGTCCTCTAACTTGTTTTCGTAGCATGACACCATAGCTCGATTCATTGGTGCCTTCAACAAGGGGGAGCATACACATCGTCGACTGGGCAATGAGTGATTTACATATATCAACCAATCTGCATGTGAGTGTTGAGTGAATTCCAAAATCATTCTTTCGGGGAAGCCAACCAAGCAAGCAAATCGACATCCTATGTATGAAACCCTAACTCTAATTAGCCATCGCTCGTTAGTATTTAAATGTTTTGGTTTTGTTTTGTTATCACATATAAATTGATGTTGTTTTCTTTTATTTCATTATGTTCATCATACGCTTATATGTTTCTTTCAAGATATTCATCTTTGCTTATGTGTATAGGTGCTTATTGCATTTCATGATCATGAAAATCATCAAGATCCTGGTATGAAACCCTAATTATAAGCGGCACGATGGAGTCCCATAGGAATTTTCGATTTCATCTAGGAGCGTGAAAAGATCATAATCACCGCGATACCCACCCATTTTCCTAAACACTTCAACATTTATATAACATCAATTACAACTTTTGTTACTTGACTAATATAACAAAGAAATACAGTTGTAAAAATCTTATGCACGCAACGCCAGGTATTTTATCGGAACAGTTAAAAACAACAAAGCATTTAAAAAGGATACAATGTTTAAGATGACAAAAAGGATCAGTTGAGAAGGAAAACGAAGCTTTAGATAACAAGAAGACAAGCAGTGTTCTAAAACAAATGGACTTGTGTGAAAGATAAGGATATGATTGTCTTTGTGCAAAAATAGAGGAAGTTTCACTTTTTTCCCCTCAAATCCGTCCAAATATAGGCATAAAGTTTTCCTCCAAAATTTTCATCCACTTTCTTTCGGAATCATTTCCTTTCTTTATTGAAGAAACTCGAGAACACAAAAAGTGATGTTTCCTCTCATTTACTTTCTTTTCTCCTGAAAAATAAAACTCGAAAACGCATCATGATACAAACTTACTATACATTTGTTGACAAGAATTTAGAATCAAACTATACATACATGTTGACAAAAAGTCAAGAACTAAGAAATCATAAACATGATGCTTATACAAAATTACAAACACTTAACTCCTAGCATCAAGTAAAAAATATAGAAACATGAATCATGCTTTCCCTTTTCTACTTTAGTTTTATTCGGATTTATTTAATATTCAAAAGTGTCATTTTATATAGAATATTAAATAAACGGGGACCTCCTAATATTATTGCGCCTCATTTTGTTATAACGTTCTAGAAGATAATTTTAACTGGTGGTATAGTCGTATAGTCACCTTCAACTTCCTTAACTTAGAGTAATGCTAATGCCAAATCATAATCCTTCAACCGACCGAGTTGGTGATTGCGTCTCTACTAGTTTAACTACATGTGACCGAGTCTCCCAACCAAATAAAGTTATAATTAGCATCCATTTATGATCAGTGGAAGAGATATTGAAAAAGAAGAGTGAGAAGAAAGCTAACCACAAAATTCAAATAAGAAAAGAGAATAATTAGGAGACGATCTATTTTTATGTATCATCTAAAATTAATGGTTGTGGTCCTTCTCAATCTTCTCATCTTAATTAAATTTCTCATTTGATTCTCACTCATACCACAAGTTCAATTTGGTTTGTGTGTGTGTGTGTTTTTTATTTATTTGTTTTTGTGGGGTATGTATTTTGTTGTGGTTGCGGTCGCTTTACTACTTATTTATGGTCTGTGTATAGTTTGGAAAAGAAAGTTGAATTAACGCTGATGTGACAGGATTAACTACAACAAATTATGATCACCATTAACATCAATCTTATGGATTGTTAAAATCAGTATGTGGTTTACACACGCGTACATGTATCTCTCATTCTAACTATAAAAATTAACTAGCGATCTTATGGTGTACATACAAAAATTATCTCGCATATCTTATATGGAACTTGAAGTGTTTGGTTGAGAATCTTACGAGGAATGAGACACCAGAAACTTAATTTTGGTCTCATTCTAACTATCATTTAGCATGTAAGATCGTGTAAAATGAAACATACGTTTATATAATACACACACAAAACATACATATACATACATAAACATTCAACAATTCATTATTTATTCGATAAATTATTGTATTTTACTTCGTTACAAAATATTATCTGTTCCACTAAATCTTCATAAATTATAATAACACTGTTTCAGTCCCATGTATAAATTGTATTTCAAAAATCGGAAAAAGAAAAATAAAACATCAATTCATACTTAAATATAGTGTGAAGTGTGAAAGTGTAAAGCAGGTTCACTAAGAATTAAACTAACACATATTAAACTTTTTTACTAAAGTTTTCCTAACTAATTATATTTAAATTAATTGACTCAGGTTCACTCATGGACCGTTGCATCTGTGTATCCCATTAATTAGTCCATTATGCGTATAGTACCCTTTGTGCGTGGCTTAACTTTTGATATTTAATACCGTCTCATATTCATTATCTATGTATTTATTTCAGTTGTTCCAAATAAACTATCCATTTTAAAAATAGATAAGAAATTTAGTTCAAGCTTCTATATTATTCTCACTTGAGATTATTATTACAACCATTAAAAAAAATTAAATTACTTAGTTAAAGATAAAATTGTTATTCTGCAAAAAATGTTAAGTTATTGTTATTATAATTTTTTTAAACCGTGTGTTTTTTTTATGTGAATAATTATTTGAGAGGGAGAGGGTACTGCAAAGCATTGTCGAATGTCGATACTTGGAGAGTTTTTTTTTCTTCTCGACGTCGAAAGTACATATTAACATATTACACTCCTGTAACAAAAGTGTCATCTGTACGCACTTTATTTTCACACTTTTACGAAATGTGAAAAGATTAATTTATACGCACTTATATTTATACACGTGGATAAAAACAAAATAATAACATTTTGCAACTTTATCTCGCGGAAAAAAATGTCCGCACTTATTAGCATGTATAAGCATAAACATGTTCATACTTAAGAGTGTCAAGTGAATTTGTGACACCTAATTTCTTTACCCAAAAGCAATTGAGTATCACAAAATTTTAACCACACTTTTAAGTGTGAACAAATTATATATCTGTTCATCTTACGAACGCCTAAAAGTATTTCTTCAAAATTGTATGTGCGGAAATATAACAATAATTTATATATATTTTTGCTTGTAGTCATAGTAGTTTCTTTTGGTTAAAAAAGAGGTTCGATTCTCTGATAAATTGCATAAACCAATAAAAAAAGAGTAATAATAGCTAAACATACTATGTTGGTACCTTTATACAGAAGCAAAACCAAGAACCAAAAAACATGTCTTCAGAGGACAAAACTAAACAAATGGAAATATCAAACACGAATCAACTCACACACATTCGATATAAAAACACTTATGAAACTACATACTCGACAATATAAACAAAGGAGGTTGTAAAAGAGAAGGAATGGGATAGTTCAAGGACTGATTTGTGAATAAAAAATGTACAGGGCTTAGTTTGTGAAATATAGTATAAATACACCACATGTAATCATTTCATTCATTCAATAAAATAACAAACTTTCCCTCTCTTCATTGTTCTCTTTCTTTCTTTGTTAATCACCGTTGTTGTTTACATGGTATCATAGCGTAAATCAAAGGTGTTTTAAACTGTTAATCATTACACAATCTGCTAGTGTGTCTCTAGTGTGTAATTGATTCAATTTTTTTTCGTTTCCGCTCGTCTTCTTGATTCAAGAATTGAGGTTTTACTTCAAGGGTTTTCATTCAAGAATTAGAGTTTTCATTCAAGAATTGGGGATTTTTTGTAATTCAAGATGTCTATTTCTAATTCTACTCCGAATACAACTGATTCGATGTCTCTACCCGCTGTTTTTCAAAATTTACTGTATTTGCATCCTTCTGATGGATCAGGATCATTGACTGTACAAGAAAAGCTCGTTGGATCGCAGAATTATAGGGCTTGGCGTCGTGCAATTGAAATTGGCCTGTCCACGAAAAGGAAGTTCGGATTTGTTAAAGGTATTGTTTTTAGATCTCTAACTGATGAAAATATGGCTGAATTATAGGATACTTGCAATAATATGGTTATATGTTGGATCTTGGGGTCGATAAGTGAATCAATTGCTAGGTCAATTATGTTTGTGGAAGCTGCTAGTGAAATGTGGCAACATTTAGAGGAGGTTGCTTTAAGTGATGGTTCTAGAAAGTATAAAGCGAATAAGGATACTTATGCTATTACTCAATCAGGTACTTCTGTGAATAAGTATTACACTAAGATGAAGAGTGGTTGGGAGGAATTAGACAATATGAATACTTTGCATGTGTTGTCTGCGATTAACCCTGAAATTGCAAATTTTATAATTGTGTTAAATAAGCAAAAGGAAGAGCATAGATTGTTTTAGTTTCTTAATGCGCTGGATGAGCATTATAATAATCAAAGAAATCAATTTCTTATGATTGTAGCCCTACCTAGTGTTGAAAATGCTTGTTCCATGCTACAACAAGAAGAATTTTAGAGGAACTTGTTTAGTACACTTAATTTTGAATCAACTGCTTTGCTTGGTAAGGGTTCCTTGAAAGAAAAGTGTACAATATGTGGTTTTAAGTGGCATCCACCAGAAAAATGCTGGGAGAAAGTGGGTTATCCATCTTGGCATCCTAAGTACAAGCAATCCAAGAGCAAAGATGTACATAGTAAGCATGTTCAGAGGAGTGTGGCACATGTTGAAAGTGGGAATGTAAGCTTCACTCCTCAACAATTTGAGCAATTAATGAATACATTTCAGCAATTGAAGTCAGGAACAAATGCATGTGATGACTTTGAGCATGCTTTTGAAGCAGGCATTGCTTGCTTAAATAGTCAAGTTGAATTGCTAGAATATATTGAGGACTGGATTTATGATACTGGTGCAAGTGACCACATGAACCCTGAGGGTTCAAATATTTTAGATCCTTGTATGCTGCAAATTAAGCCACAAATTAGACAACCAAATGGTAACAAATCTATTATCTCACATGTTGGAAAAGTCAAACTGAACAATGAACTGTTACTTAAAGATGTTTTGGTGGTTCCTTCATTTAAGTTCAGTCTATTTCAGTACCAAAACAAACAGAAGATAATCAGTGTGTTGTATTATTTTACCCACAATTTTGTGTTGTCCAGGACTTGAGAACCAAGAAGGTGGTAGGAATGGGCAACAAATCTATTATCTCACATGCTGGAAAAGTCAAACTAAACAATGAACTGTTAATTAAAGATGTTTTGGTGGTTCCTTCATTTAAGTTCAGGTCTATTTTTAGTACCAAAACAAATGAAGATAATCGGTTATGTTGTATTATTTTACCCACAATTTTGTGTTGTCCAGACTTGACAACCAAGAAGGTGGCGAGGAATGGGTAACAAATCTATTATCTCACATGTTGGAAAATTCAAACCGAACAATGAACTGTTACTTAAAGATGTTTTGTGGTTCCTTCAATAAGTTGATCTATTTTCAATGCCAAAACAAAGAAGATAATCGGTGTGTTGTATTATTTTACCCATAATTTTGTGTTGTCCAGACTTGACAACCAAGAAGGTGTGACAACCCGTACTTTCGGTCATTTCTCGACACCATTCATGTCTCATTATTTCAACATTTTTAGTAAACTTGGTTTACTTGTTTCAAATCGCGTAACCTTGGAGGTTTAGCGGCGAATTCATGATCATGACATCACGTACATTTCATATGGACTATGATTAGTCTACATTTCATTGACACCATGTGCATCTCATTGATTCATTCACGACATTTCATTTCACCTCCAACGCGTGATTTTTATATTTATTAATCTTTATCGCGTGAGTTTCTATTTTAAATATTTAACCCGTTACTTTCAAAAATGATCCGAGGTATTTTAAACTTACATTCAGTTCATAAAACTAAATTTTAGTTTTTCCTAGTGTTTCAAATTTATTTGGTACTTAAATCATTAAAGTTTAATTATTACGTCGTTTTCTTAAAAATTTCACGATAATTATTTTAGCACTCAATTTTCACAAGGAAAGTATTTTTACAATTTTATCAACTCAATACAATCTATTTTGACCCAATAAAACTTACTTGCACCAAAATTCCCATTTACCTTATAAATTGATTAATACTTACACAATTACTACATTTTTATCAAAGTCTTACAAAATATCTACAAGTAAAGATTTAAAAAAAAAAAATATATAATAATTGAGGAACAAGATCCCCAAAAATTCGGCTAGGGGAGTGATAGCATTTATGTGTTGGTAATTTTTCTTCCTTGATTACTTAAGTCTACACTCCAACTTCATATCTAATTCTTCACTTCATTTTTCAAATATTCACATAGTTAAGAAAGTTTCTCTCTTCCTTTTGGCTCTCACAAGGACCGGCCACAACAAAGAAATCCAAGGGATCCAAAAATTTTTGCAAGATCAAGAGTTTTTACAACCTAGTTATATCCTTTATATGGTTTTGAAATAAAACCAAGGATATTTAAGTTAATCCTTGTTACCTACACCTCTTCATTTTCACTAGTAAGCATATTTTTATCATTTTCAAGTTTCCTTATCATTTTCATATGTTTCTTATCATTTTGGAGCTTATATGCATGCTATGTAGTTTATACCATTTATTTCTTGATTTTAAGGTTTTATATACTTAATAGTCATCCTATAATTATTCCCAAGTTATTCTTTGGTCTTGATGGTGATTAGGAACCCATGACACCCTAAGAAGGTGTATGGTAGGATTAGATTAGCTTTGGAGTTGATTTGAAGGGATTAGAATAGGTTTTGTCCGAGAAAAACTATTTTCGTAAACTATATTTTAGGGTCTGTCCTTAAAACGAATTTCTGGAAAACCCACTGATGGTACGACATTTTGGCCTTGATTTTTAGAAAATATACTTTAAAAGCGAATCCGTGGCGCTTGAGCGGATAAAAGCGGAGTTATAACGAAGCCGTGGTGAATTTTTAAAGTTTGACGACGAAACGTATTATTTTACGAAAAAGACAGCATGCAGTTTTACATATTTCGGGTCAAAAGCGAGCCTTAAGCTTCACAAATTATTTCGACTTCTCAAAATATATTAGTTTACTTGATACGAAGCTAAGGACATATTTTACGTGAAAGCGGTTTAAAACGACAAAGACATGGCCGTTTTCATAAAGTTGCCGTAAATATTATTTTCTGAAAAACTATATTATTTTTGACGTAACAAGTATTTCATTGGCTATATCGTCCATGTTTGCGGCAGTTTTTAACCATGATGCAAAACTTTTTATAACAAAGTGTCTTCTAGTAAAATCAAGTTCATCGGCCATATTTTTCAAAACAAAAAGCCGTTTGTCAAGCGGAGTCATAGTGAATTATTTACGGATGTTCAAACATTGGCGAAACTCATTTTACGCACACAATTCACAAAACCACCATCTTTAGCCTTTGATATCTTTATGATCGAGACCTTTTGGACGAAAACTCTGAACTGAAACTTTTAGATATCGATACAAACTTTCCAAAACCGTCGAGTTCGTTCTCTAACGATCGGCGTACACTATTTTCGACTACTTTTCCGAGCCATTTTGTTGATTTCATGGTTTTTCCGCGACATTGTTTTGCGACGAAAAATGGTAATTTCACCAAAATCATTATAAAACCATTGTAGGATGACATTTTGACGTAAAACATGTAAAGTCATTTTGAAGGGTCAAGGCGTCAAAGAGTATTTTTCGACGACGAGTAATATTTTAAAAAACTCGTAAATGGTATAAATAACATCTGAAGTGCATGCATAACATTACATTGCAACTCATGACATATCATATCATTCGTCATAGGTCGCGGATAACGCATCTCATTATACCTCGGTGTACTCACTCTTGTCATCTCGTCGGTTTACCAAGTGAGTTTCGTAGCCCTACTTTTACTTGTTTTCATAACTGTTTTGGGGAGATACATGCTCAAACTATTTTCATTTACGTTCATAAGTACTTTAACTTTATCATGAGTACCATTGTTTCTAAATCAAAGGTTATACTATATAAATTGTTCTTGTTTGCGTGCTATGGTACTTCGTCAGTATAACGTTCTAAATCGATTGACTCTTGATATACATTGAGTTAGGTGCTATTGATTATGTGCTATGGTCCTATTGATTAAGTGCTATTGTTCTAGGTCGTGTTAGGTACTATTGTGAATTCATTTGACATCATATGTTTGGAACATAAACTACACACATTACGGCGGTGGGTTGTGAACACACAGGTTGCAAGTTTTGTATGGGCGGGACTTGGGCGGGTGGATTTACAATGCCTTTGCTACATAAACGATTTTGAAAGTCTTTACATTTCAACGATTTACAATGCCTTAGGCGCATAAACGATTTTGGAAGGCTTTACATTTCAAAACAAACTCTATGAACTCACTCAACCTTTGTGTTGACACTTTTAGCATGTTTTCATCTCGGTATCTAAGGCATTCACTTCATGGCATGCATTTGGACACATCATGGAGTCGTGATGACGACGCGTCTCACTTGGGTTTTGCGTGCTTTAAAACATCGTTTGAATTGTAACAAACTTATTTCCGCACAAGTTGATTTACATTTGGGACCTACTTTGTAAACTCGATTATTTTAATAAATCAAGCGATGTATTTTCCAAACGACACTTTAGGTCGTTCAATATAACTTGTGATTGTGATGCTATGACGATCAATCCCGTGAATTCCATTCGCGCAAAGCAGTAATTTGGGGTGTGATGATTGGCATCGAGCTTGATTATAGAGAACTAGGTTGCATCATTGACCCTAGACTATAACTACATTATCATAGCATCTCATCATTTCATCACAAGTACATGTTCACTTCACATGCGGTTTTACGTACATTTTCGAGTTATTTACTTTCATTTCACAACGATTGTCACATGGATGCCCTTAAATGCCCATCCCATTATTTTTCCCCATACTCTAACGTGGAGAATTCCTTGTCATTCCCTATCACAATTTTTATATCAATTGACTCATCACCGATAACGTCGAATCCGAGATAAACCTTTAAATAGGCGAAGTCACTCTCACTCCTTTGTTTCACCGCTAACATGTCGAGTTACACTTTATTCACACATTAAGTCTCTAAACCATCATACATTGAAGCACTTACAACACCTCATAACCCATTTTTTGGAACCCGTCGATCATTTTGAAACATAACCTCAAATTTATCATTTCTTATCACATTTCTTTGGGCGTTTATTATTAACATCGGATTTTGCTCGTCTCACATTTCCTCTTGTTTTGAAGAAGATATGGCACGAAGAAAGCTACAGTTGAAATGACCCAAGCGGCTATTCAAAAGTTGGTGAATGATAGCATTGCTAATGCTTTAAGAACTGAAAGGAAGCGGTGGGCTGCTGCTGCCGAGGCAGGCATGACTTCTTCTTTGTAACCGCAAGGCTTGCTACTACTCTTGGAAATGCTTGGGAGGATCCGGAGTTAAGAAATGTTCGTACAAAGATTTCAAAGTGGTGAACCCACTAAGTTCCGAGGTACCGAGGAGCTACGACTATGGTTAGATGGTTTGAAAAGTTGGAGTCGGTATTTTTGCTTTGTGCTGTCCGGATGATAGTAAGGTTAAGTATGCTACGAGTACTTTACTCGATGGAGCGTTGTCATGGTGGAATTCTTACGCTCAACCGATTGGTATGGAGAATGCTTTTAAGCTTACGTGGGAGGAATTTAAGAGCTTGGTGACTAAAGTTTTGTCCTCGAGCAATCAAAAAGTTGGAGACGGAGTTCTATGAATTGGTCACGATTGGGTGCGACATTGACACATACATTCGGAGATTCCGAGAATTAGCGCGTTATGCCCGTCGATGGTTTCGATAATGAAAAGTTGCTAGAGGCTTTTATTGGAGGACTTCCGAGGTCATTCAAGGAGATGTGACATCTTTTGATCCACAAACAATCGAGGAAGCTATTCGAGTTACTCGAAGTTGATGGCACAAGTGGTGAAGCGAGGTAAGTACACCAACACCAACCGAAACAACAACAACCCCAACAACCGCACCAACTACAACAATGACCAAAACAACAACAACAACGGCGATAACCAAATCAACAACAACAAAAGAAAATGGGAAAATGACCGGAAGGTTATGATAACGACAACCAAAACCATAACACTAACCATCACCAACAACATAATAGAAGACAAGAAGTCGCGGGGTCTATGTTCTTTGCACCAACAAGGGAAGAGCTTATGCGAAACTTACCGCGATGCCACCAATGCACGCTACATCATAATGGTCCATGTGGTATATGTTTTAGTTGTCACAAAGTAGGACACCTTGCTAAGGGCTGTAAGGGCAAGACCATAGTTACGTGCCGGATGTGGGAACAAGGACACTATCGGAATCAATGTCCTCAAAACCAAGGTCAACAAGTCGAAGGTGCTCATGGGAATGTATATATGTTAGAAGGAGCTCGTCAAGGTATCAACGACGCGGAAGACTGAAGAAGTTCGGAAACTAATAGTCTTATTTCTCCTTATGTATTATGTCGTACTAAGTTTATGTCTTTCATCGTATTCGAAACTTTATAACCTAAGATGTACTACTTTTGCTAAACCACTTGTTGTAATATATTCTCATCTATCGTACTTTATTTCCTTTCGATTCGATATCATTTACGAGGATTTTAATTCTTTTTACCTTAATTATCATTTTAACGACACTTCTCCATGTCTTTTCTCCTCGATGTTCATCACAATTTTAACAACAGTTGACCCAACACCAAACAAACATATGAGTCGATTAGTCCAAGCATTGCATAGTTACTCCTAAATTATACATAGCACGATCACCTATGTCTAATTCGGGAAGAATCATGCAATGAAGGGAGTAGTAGTCTTATATGAGTAAGCAATTCGTAATCGAGCCAAATTTTCAAAAGATTTTCTTCAAAACCACTTGTTTCCGGTTTGATCCGCGTGGCAGTTCTTGTTTGATGAGTTGCAAAGATCGAGCTAGAAACAAGTTGTTACCTAAACCGATTTAGCCTAATCTCATGCAGTTCTTGTTTGATGAGTTGTGAGATTAAGTAAAATCGGTTACCAAAAGTCTTTTGAGGGTTTTGCTCGGGAATGGGAAAGTTTGCTACATCAAACCCTAAACCCGTTAGACCTAACAACGATTGAATTCGGGGATGAATTCCTTTACAGATGGGCGAATGTGACAACCCGTACTTTCAGGTCATTTCTCGACACCATTCATGTCTCACTATTTCAACATTTTTAGTAAACTTGGTTTACTTGTTTCAAATTCGCGTAACCTTGGAGGTTTAGCGGCGAATTCATGATCATGACATCACGTACATTTCATATGGACTATGATTAGTCTACATTTCATTGACACCATGTGCATCTCATTGATTCATTCACGACATTTCATTTCACCTCCAACGCGTGATTTTTATATTTATTAATCTTTATCGCGTGAGTTTCTATTTTTAAATATTTAACCCGTTACTTTCAAAAATGATCCGAGGTATTTTTAAACTTACATTTAGTTCATAAAACTAAATTTTTAGTTTTCCTAGTGTTTCAAATTTATTTGGTACTTAAATCATTAAAGTTTAATTATTACGTCGTTTTCTTAAAAATTTCACGATAATTATTTTAGCACTCAATTTTCACAAGGAAAGTATTTTTACAATTTTTATCAACTCAATACAATCTATTTTGACCCAATAAAAACTTACTTGCACCAAAAATTCCCATTTACCTTATAAATTGATTAATACTTACACAATTACTACATTTTTATCAAAGTCTTACAAAATATCTACAAGTAAAGATTTAAAAAAAAAATATAATAATAATTGAGGAACAAGATCCCCAAAATCCGGCTGGGGAGTGATAGCATTTATGTGTTGGTAATTTTTCTTCCTTGATTACTTAAGTCTACACTCCAACTTCATATCTAATTCTTCACCTCATTTTTCAAATATTCACATAGTTAAGAAAGTTTCTCTCTTCCTTTTGGCTCTCACAAGGACCGGCCACAACAAAGAAATCCAAGGGATCCAAAAATTTTTGCAAGATCAAGAGTTTTTACAACCTAGTTATATCCTTTATATGGTTTTGAAATAAAAACCAAGGATATTTAAGTTAATCCTTGTTACCTACACCTCTTCATTTTCACTAGTAAGCATATTTTTATCATTTTCAAGTTTCCTTATCATTTTCATATGTTTCTTATCATTTTTGGAGCTTATATGCATGCTATGTAGTTTATACCATTTATTTCTTGATTTTAAGGTTTTATATACTTATAGTCATCCTATAATTATTCCCAAGTTATTCTTTGGTCTTGATGGTGATTAGGAACCCATGACACCCTAAGAAGGTGTATGGTAGGATTAGATTAGCTTTGGAGTTGATTTGAAGGGATTAGAATAGGTTTTGTCCGAGAAAACTATTTTCGTAAACTATATTTTAGGGTCTGTCCTTAAAACGAATTTCTGGAAAAACCCACTGATGGTACGACATTTTGGCCTTGATATTTAGAAAATATACTTTAAAAGCGAATCCGTGGCGCTTGAGCGGATAAAAGCGGAGTTATAACGAAGCCGTGGTGAATTTTTAAAGTTTGACGACGAAACGTATTATTTTTCGAAAAAGACAGCATGCAGTTTTACATATTTCGGGTCAAAACGAGCCTTAAGCTTCACAAATTATTTCGACTTCTCAAAAATATATTAGTTTACTTGATACGAAGCTAAGGACATATTTTACGTGAAAGCGGTTTAAAGCGACAAAGACATGGCGTTTTCATAAAGTTGCCGTAAATATTATTTTCGAAAAACTATATTATTTTTGACGTAACAAGTATTTCATTGGCTATATCGTCCATGTTTGCGGCGGTTTTAACCATGATGCAAAACTTTTATAACAAAGTGTCTTCTAGTAAAATCAAGTTCATCGGCCATATTTTTCAAAACAAAAGCCGTTTGTCAAGCGGAGTCATAGTGAATTATTTACGGATGTTCAAACATTGGCGAAACTCATTTTACGCACACAATTCACAAAACCACCATCTTTAGCCTTTGATATCTTTATGATCGAGACCTTTTGGACGAAAACTCTGAACTGAAACTTTTAGATATCGATACAAACTTTCCAAAACCGTCGAGTTCGTTCTCTAACGATCGGCGTACACTATTTTACGACTACTTTTCCGGAGCCATTTTGTTGATTTCATGGTTTTTCCGACGACATTGTTTTGCGACGAAAAATGGTAATTTCACCAAAATCATTATAAAACCATTGTAGGATGACATTTTGACGTAAAAACATGTAAAGTCATTTTGAAGGGTCAAGGCGTCAAAAGAGTATTTTTCGACGACGAGTAATATTTTAAAAACTCGTAAATGGTATAAATAACATACGAAGTGCATGCATAACATTACATTGCAACTCATGACATATCATATCATTCGTCATAGGTCGCGGATAACGCATCTCATTATACCTCGGTGTACTCACTCTTGTCATCTCGTCGGTTTACCAAGTGAGTTTCGTAGCCCTACTTTTACTTGTTTTCATAAGCTGTTTTGGGGAGATACATGCTTAACTATTTTCAAGTACTTTCATAAGTACTTTAAACTTTATCATGAGTACCATTGTTTCTAAATCAAAGGTTATACTATATAAATTGTTCTTGTTTGCGTGCTACGGTGCTCGTCAGTATAACGTTCTAAATCGATTGACTCTTGATATACATTGAGTTAGGTGCTATTGATTATGTGCTATGGTCCTATTGATTAAGTGCTATTGTTCTAGGTCGTGTTAGGTACTATTGTGAATTCATTTGACATCATATGTTTGGAACATAAACTACACACATTACGGCGGTGGGTTGTGAACACACAGGTTGCAAGTTTTGTATGGGCGGGACTTGGGCCGGTGGATTTACAATGCCTTTGCTACATAAACGATTTTGAAAGTCTTTACATTTCAACGATTTACAATGCCTTAGCTGCATAAACGATTTTGGAAGGCTTTACATTTCAAAACAAACTCTATGAACTCACTCAACCTTTGTGTTGACACTTTTAGCATGTTTTAATCTCGGTATCTAAGGCATTCACTTCATGGCATGCATTTGGACACATCATGGAGTCGCGATGACGACTTTAGGCGTCTCACTTGGGTTTTACGTACTTTAAAACATCGTTTGAATTGTAACAAACTTATTTCCGCACAAGTTGATTTACATTTGGGACCTACTTTGTAAACTCGATTATTTTAATAAATCAAGCGATGTATTTTCCAAACGACACTTTAGGTCGTTCAATATAACTTGTGATTGTGATGCTATGACGATCAATCCCGAGAATTCCATTCATTGCAAAAAGCAGTAATTTGGGGTGTGACAACCTTTGACACGGACCTTTGGCACCTTTCACTAATACCTTTGACACGGACCTTTGGCACCTTTAACTAATTCCTTCATCACAACACTTCTAGGAGGGAGGAAAGAATTATCAACAAGATAACTTCAGTAGTCTTGATGATGACGAAGCTTGGCAACTAATGGATTTGAGCTTGCTCGACTTCAAGAGGTGGTGATCTCGCCTTTAAGAGGAACCTAGAGAATCACACAAACACAAAACTACATAGAAGGATCCTTTGGATATGAGGTTAGAGAGTTTACAATACTAAGAGAGAGTATGTGTAAAAGGGATGAGTTGCAAGAGAGAAATGGCTCACTATTTATAGGCAAATTTCTCTACTATTCCCCGGTTCCCATGGATCTCTCCCCTGAGGGATCCAGCTATTGCAATCCAAGCAACTGGGTTAGCTTAAGTCTGGATTTTGGGTTGCAAATCGTGTTATGGGTTATGAACCAGGGTTTTACAAGATGCAATGTATCTAGACATTGGGTCATGGGTCTTGGGTCATGGATCATGGATAATACCCAACATGACTTCATGCATGATGTCATACAATAGGGCATGAGTTATGGATCAAGTTCCATGGGTATGGGTCATGGACTTTGGGTTTTACCCAACAATATTCAATGTATCTAGTCAATGAGTCAAGTACTTAGATTTTTACCCATTACACTATCCATTACAATATATACTCATTTCCAAATTATGTAAACACTAGTTGTTATACATATGTATTTATATAAGATGTAAACACTATTACTTATTTAGTGTTTTATATGAAAATGTAAGTGTGTTAGTAAACTATTGGCTCAAACCATTTACGTATTTTATTTGTTTCGTTAAAATGATTTTACGTTTGTTATCGACAAACCATTAGAAGATCGTAAAATATAAATAAACGTTTTATGGCTTATATGTATTAACAATCTCCCGCTTTTTGTTGATGAAAAAACATAAGATTATTTTAAGGAAAAAACTAAAATTCGTAAAAGTTTGAATTGGAGTTTTTACTCTCTTCTCCCTCTTTTTGTCGAAACAAAAAGAACATCGAAAAGAAACTAACACATTGTTTTGAGAAAAATGTGTGAAAGGTAATAATATGAAAAATAGAGAGTAAGAGAAGAGAAGAATTCTCGCCTTAGCTCCCCCTTGACGGGTGCTTCTCTTTGTTGAGGGCGTCAAGTAATTAGGAAGACTAAGCGAGTTTTTTGCAATTATGTTTGAAAATGGTTTCGTCTTTTTACGAACATCCCCCTTGAAGAATGAGCCCCTTTGTGAGGGAGTCAAGTAATTAAATCCTAAATGAAAGTATTGCAAGCGTTTTTGCAATAGTTTGATTTGACGAAAAGCTCCCCCTTGTTGAGGGTGTCAAAGTCTTCATGTTTATTTTGAAAATCTACAAAACAAAGGTTGGAAAGCAAGTATATGATGCATAATTCCCTGCAAATGAGACTCAAATTAGTAAAAAAAATGTTTATGTTGCACGGATCCCACGGTTCCTTCATGGAAGGGATCCGTCTAGGCAAAAGTCAGGGATTCGTGTACTTGCATTTTCATGACAGCAATGTGGATGTAAAGTGTGATGTTAACATCAAAATAAGATATGTATTAAGCCACCAAACATATTGCCATAACCACATAGCATACAACATGTAATATCATTCAATAAAACTAGAGAAATGATGTACATAACTCTAAAACTAAAAAAATGATCCGAACATAAAGTATGATTCCTAACACATCTAAGTTTAAACTTAAGACTAGAACACCACTTGAACTCCTGATCTTAAGGATGTTTAGGTTTGTTGGCCTCATCGAAACGTTCAAGGAGGTGATAAAACATGAAACGTAGTTCGTCACGCACTTCATGTACTAAACCTTTAACATGTTGACAATGATAACAATCTTTGTCATGACTAGGAAATGGTGTTGGTAGGAATGGAGTGGTTTGAGATGGAAGATTGGATGGAGGTTCCACAAAAGAAGGAGGGATTTGTGGTAGTATGTTTGATGAAGTTGGAGGTGGTTCAACTAAGGATGAAGGTGGTGGAATATGTGTTGAGGATAGTGGTAGAGAGGTATCAACTTCCATGTGATCCGGTTGTTGATTTTGTTGATTCCTCATAATCCAAAATGGACTATTTGAGGGTGATGGAGAAAAGGATACGGGTGCTAGTGTTGTTTCAACACCAAAGTTTTGTTGTTGCGCTATTTTCTCAATTGAATAAAATGTTGGCAATGGTGGTGGATGAGATGGCCTAGAAGGCAAGTCCTTTAAGTTGTAGAGGTGTGGAGACGAGAGTGGAGTGGTGAAAGAGATAGCTCTAGGTACTAGAGGTGATGGTTTAGTGGAAGTAGGGGTGTTTGGTTTAGGTGGTATAGTCGTGTTTGGTAGAGTTAGTTTTGTGGGAACTATTCTTTTGGGAATTGGTTTGATTGGTAGAGTTGGTTGTGATGGAATCTTAGTGTGTGGGGCTTTAACGGGTGATGATTCGGTTGTAGAGATTTCGTGAACAACCCGAGCAAGTTTCTTGGGAGGTCTTTTGGTAGATGAGTTAGCACTAGGAGCTTTTCTTATGGTGAGATTGTCACACCCTCGCCGGAGGCGGAAACACGAGGTGTAACGGAAGGGAACATAAGCACAAGATAATAGAACATACCAACGTTAATATTTAAAAGAAAGAGTACACCATTACAATACCAGTTTAGCCGTCATCGGCAAATATATTACAAAGTTTAGATTCTAAAATATTTCGTTCTATTACATAACGATTTTTAGTGACAAGTGAAAACTTCATTATGCAAGACCTGGTAGAAAAAGCTTACTAACGATCACCTGAAATGCATGAGAGAAAAACGGGTCAACTATGAAAATACACGTTTCGTAAAAATAAGAAAACTCGTAAGAGATATCCAAAGGTTTCGGTCATCGAAATAGTCCACAACGCAAAGGCATTGTAAATCCACTCGGCCCAAGTTCCGCCCATACAAAACTTGCAACTGTGTGTTCACAACCCATTGCACAAAATATAGCGTATTAAGTAGTCATGTATAAGCGGTCATAATAGTTCACAATATAGTACCACGAATATAATAATTCGAGGATGCTCTGATGAAACCAAATTATCTTTGGGTGCCACTACCCAAAGTTATGTTGGGTGCCTCTTCCCAAAGATATCTTGGGTGCCTCTTCCCAAAGATATCTTGGTGCCTCTTCCCAAAGATATCTTGGGTGCCTCTTCCCAAAGATATACTCCGAACATAGGAGACTTTATAGTGATGCTCGAACATAGGAGACTTTAGGTCAAGGTCATAACATGTACGGTTCAATAAATTCCAACAAGTCATAAGTTCGTTATTAAGTTCAAGGATTTGATTCGAGTTCACAAGTTCTAGTCAAAAGAGTTCACAAAAGTAAGAATCAATTTAATTCAAGTATGGTTCACGCATTCACCCCAAAATATAGTAAAGCGGTAAAAGGGATGTGATTACTCACTTGATGAATAGATGCGATGACAAAAGTGGTTACACGAAATGTAGCGTGAATCTCGGCCGACCTATTATGAATGATATGATATGCAATAAGTCATGATGTAATGTTATGCACGCATGATTCGGATGATATTTATACCACTTATGTATTTTTGAAAACAATACTTCTCGTCGAAAATATAATCTTTTAACGTCTTGACCATTTTAAATTACTTCACATGTATTTACATTGAAATGATATCCGACGATAATCATTTAGTGATTAATTGTGAAATTATAACTTTTCGTCAGTAAAATAATGTCATTGAAATTTCCATGAAAGTGACTAAACGGCCTCTAAAAGCTAATCGTAAATTGGCGCACGTCGGCGTTAGGAAACAAACTCAACGGTTTTGGGAAGCTTGTATCATTATCTCAAAGTTTTAGCATTTAATTTTTCATCCTAGAGGTCTCGATCTTAGAGAGAAATATAGGTTAAGTATGGTACTTGTGTGTTTAAGAGTGGTTTCGGTAAACTTTGAGCGACTATATTTTATTCATTACAACTCCGCTTGACGAGCGGTTGGATATTTTGGAAAATATGGTTGGCGAACTTGATTTTACTAGAAGACATCTTTTATAAAGAGTATCCTATCAATGTTAAAAACGACCCTCAACATGGCCCCTAGTTGCCGTAGTATATGTTTAATAGAAAATATATTAATGTTGCTAATAGAATAAAGTTACGCAACTTTGTTTATCGCGTGTAATTTACTCGTTACAAGTCCGTTTTCTCGTTTTCTATACCCTTAGCTTCGTGTCAAAGTATACTAATATATTTTCGATCAGTCGACACAATTTATAAAGCTTAAGACTCATTTTTGACTCGTAAAGAGTGACATTTTTATGCTGAATTTCCAGAAATTATTAGTTTTCGACGTCTAACTTGAAAAATTCATAACTTCTTCGTTATAACTCCGTTTTTATCCGTTCAAGCGGCCACGGTTTCGTTTTAAAGTATATTTTCTAAATATCTAGGCCAAAAATTTTTATCTACTGTCGGATTTTACAGATTTTAAAAATAAGGACAGACCCTTTTCCAAACTTGTCGAAATGAGTTTTTCTCGCGCCAAACCTATTCTAACCCATTCAAAACAACTCCGAAGCTATTCTAATCCTACCATACGCCTTCTTAGGGTGTCATGGGTTCCTAAACATCACCAAAACTAATGTATAACAAGGAGTAATTATAGGATGGATTATATATATTACACATAAAAACCATAAAAAGTGGTATAAACATCACATAACTTGCATGTTTCTCCAATAAATGATATGACCATAATAATGAATATGAAATAAAAACATGAATATGAATGCTTACAAGAAATATGATGAGGTGATGTGAACAAAGGTTTAATCCTAAAACACCCTAGGTTTTTATTACAAAACCTTTACTAAGAGTGTGTCTAGATTGTGAAAATAACTTGTCTTGAAAAATTTTGGGTCTCCTTCCTTGTTCTATGTTTGGAGTGAAAGAGAGAAGAGAGTGGTGAGTTTTTTTTTTTTTTTTTTTTTTTTTTTTCTTGAAATGAATGTGAAGTAGTGTAATATTGTGATGAGTATGCATATGTAATTAGATATTTTGGTGCAAGTATGTGAGTCACCCCCCCCCCTTGTTGTGTCGACAAGGGGGTGATATTATTAGCTTAATACATTTTTTTTTTTTTTTATACAAGAGTAATAATCATGTAAGAAATTTGAGGATAAGTGGTAAATTAAATACACATTTGAGTATTTAGAGTAGCATTAAATAAAAATAAATTTTAACGGCGCAAAATAAAATATATTGAGGTCCTAAAAATTATAAAAATACATTTCTTGCAAAAATTGAGTGAATAAATATTTATCGGGTTGAATTTACAAAACCGTCGTAATTATATAAACATAACAATTTATATCTGAAATAAATTGAAAACATCGGGTAAATTGATAATATAATTTTTATAGTCTAAAAGTGAGTATAAAAATATATTAAGATTATTTTTGGAAATGTCGGATCAAATGTTCAAAATAATGATTACGCGATAGCGTTTATTTAATAAGAAAATAAACGTTTAATGTAAAATGCAAAACCCATGCATAATTTGATATGAAATGATGAATATGGAGTTTGAGAAATGACCGGAAATTGAGAATTGTGACAGAGATGATAAATGGATAGTGAAATAAGGGCTTTTAGTTGCTGAGAATGAGGGTGTAAATGGTGATTTTGAGGTACTAGTCAAAGAGATTTATAAAGGGAAGGAGTTAGTAAGTGAATTTAAAGCTTAAGCCACTAAGATCCTTCAAATTGCAATGATTTGCATGCACAAGAGTCAACTACAGAGTTGCCTAGATCAAGGATGTCAATTTAGACAAGGTGGAGTGTTCAAGTTAGCAAGGAAGGCTTGAAATGATTGTTTTAGCTAAGATTGGCTTGGTCTGTGTAGCGGGTTCCCACGGATCCCTCAAATGAGGGATCTGTCTAGGCTAAACCTAAGGATCCGGCTATCAGTAGTCAAAGAAAAAGAAAATGATGTCTTGTAAGGTCTAATACCTACACATCTTGAGTGTTTTCAGTCTTCTCAGGTGTCTTAAATGATATGGGACTTAAATGATCAAGTGAAATGAGTGAGGGTAGCAAATGATTGTCTTTATGGAAAGAAATGGGGCTTTATGAGCACCAATGGGTGATCAAGGATGACACTAAGAGTTTTGAGAGTGTCAAGTGGAGTCAAATGATCCTAGAGATCAGATGGTAACTCAAAATAAATTTGAAAAATTCCTTAAAAATCATAAGAAATGAAAAACTAGTTTTTGGCCTATTTTGAGGTAAGGATGACTAAAATCAATTTACTAAAATTGAGAGAAATATCAAACTAGGTGTTTTGAGATGTGAGGAAAAATGTGTGAGCATTGGAGCGGAAATATGGTGAGTCTTGGTGAAGTGATAAACCAAAAACACCTTTAATATGATCCTAAGTTGGCTATGAGTAAGTGTGAGACCTAGTGAGCTTGAGGAAGACTTAAGTGATCCTAACATATCATGGGTAGCTAGTATGATAAGGTCTGGAATAATGGATTGATATGAGGATGTTAAAAATCTACTTCTGGTGCCCGGATCCCACGGTTCCCTTACTTGAGAGATCCGGCTAGTAGAAAGTCAGGGATCCGGTCATCTGAGACAGAATGCTTAACAGTGAACGAGTAATATTTTGTTCTAAGTGTTCGATTATAAAAACTAAACTCATATATAACCAAGATATCAAATGAACCATGACCGTTTTATTTCATAGGAATGATCATGTTACAATGGTAAAAGATGAGTCCTAAGGATTGATTCTATTTGAAGAAAAGACTAGGTTTCTCTTGCGTTTTCGTTTGATGGATCGTCGAATGGGTGGTGAGTATTTGAGGAAACCGGAATGAAGAATGACGTGATGGGAGATGTGTTCAAAGGTTCCATTATTTTGTTCACAAGTATGTATAAAGGACTTTGAAATTGAGGATGATGGTACATGATATGATGATAAAGGCGCGTTAAGAACATTTCTTATGCAATAAGTTTGTTCTTGCTACCTTGGACATTTAAAATTTGTCTTGCGAAGAAGTAGGCGAAATTGTATGGTTGTTAAGTTAGGAGACAATACATCATGTGAGCACAACAAGCAGGAAGTATCTCACGGTTTCCTCTAAGACTCCAAACATTTTCACATAGAATGACTGCGAGAGGTTTGAGATCATCTCAGATATCACGTGTAAGGATTATGTTTGGATTTGTGTAATTGGATTGAGGAGTGCATAAAATGCGAGTTAATTCTTGAGGAGAAGGTATGTGTGAACTATATGGACTGTTTTCTTCACGGTAGTTAAAGAGAGAATCAAGAGACCAATCTTCGGTTAAGGCACATTGTCCATGATTTGGAATTCGGAGAATGTGAGAAAATTGCCCAAGAGTTAAGACAAACTTTTTGGTTTTTGATCCAAAACCATAGTGATAGAGAGCGATCCTCGTTACGAACGAGTTCAATTTGACGGAAGAATTCCAAAACAAACCACGGATAAATTTTCTCGTTAATTCCGAGAAGACCTTCTAGTCCTATGGTGCGGAATGAGGTATTGGTACCTTCTTGGTATAATAGAGGTGAGTCAACAACACGTCTTTCATGGGAGCAACGAGTTTCTAGATTATTGAACCCACAGAGATTATTGAACCTACGGACATGATTGCGAGGTGTGTTAAGCTCAAGAGAGATATTAGAAATGTAGACACAAGTGAGTTGATGATCGAACTCATACTCATGAGTCATTATGAGACCTGTAGACATGAAATGAATAATTTACAAAAGTAAGTTAAGATGAAGTAATGAGAGTATTTTTTATTGAAGACAACTTAGTTCGACCCTTTGAAATGATATGATTGTTTTTATTGGCTATTCTATTTTTATTAACTATGATAGTTAACTTACTTTGTTCTAATAAATCAAGTAGGGTTTTCCCCTTTATGGTAAGTTTCATGAAGTGGTTTTTATGTTGCATGAGTTTCTGTCACCAGGTCAACGGTTCTCCTGGATCCCTTTTAAAAAGGATCTGACTAGTTAAACGTTAGGGATCTTTGGATCTGCAGTGTGACAGAAAGATGATCTTGACGTAAAATTGATTTTTGCAACTTTTATGTTTATAAGAAGGAATGTGTTTTAGCTAATGTTTACTACTTAAGCATGCATTGTAGATTTCGAAAACATGTCAAGGTTTAAAGGTGCGAAAGAAAAAATATGATAAACACGTTATGAGAAATAAACGAGATAAACTAAAACATTAATAATATTTCATTTCAACACTAAGAGCAATATAAAGGATTGGATATATGATACAAATGTAGGTCAATAAGACAAAGTACATGTCTCCATGAAAAAACTTGATCATGAGATACGCGAGAGCAATAAGTGTCATGATGATGATCACGAAGGTGATGTAAACCATCATGATGGAAATCTTTTTTGGTTTTGATTTTTCAAAGTGAGATGAGGAAGAAGATGAAGTTTGAATGAGAGGTATTTTGAAAGTGGAAGATTTGAAAAATGGGGTTTGGTGGTGTTGGAACGATCGGAAGAGGATTTTATAGGGAATGATGAATTTTTGAGATTTGTGTTTTGTTTTATTATTATTAGAAGGATTTGATTTTTAGGTTAAGATAACACATATTTATATACCTAGGTTTAGACGGAAGAAAAACACGTATGCACAAAGGTTTTCTAATGAATCCATGTATATCATAAAAGCATATAATATAAATAAGAAAATAAAAATTAATATAACTTTATAAGTTCCTATGCAAGCATACTTATTCTTAGCTAATGTTATTTAGAGATAAGTTTTAAGAAAATCATACCGCCAATACAATTTTGAGTGTCCCTTACTTTTGACAAAAAGTATCAACGGACAATTCCGGTTCCTTTGAGATCTAGTTGGTAGTATGTTAAGATACCTTCTTTGAAAAGGATATCTTATTACCAAGGAATTCTGATGGCTTGCTTAATAAGATTTTAACTAAACAAAATGACAAGAATGGTTAGTGCATTTTATAAGACAAAATAAGATGTAATAAAAAAAATTGATGTTGTCATCCAATCAACATCCAACAAAAGTGTTCTTAAAACATGGTATTTATTTTTAGAAAGTCTTCTTTGTATTTTTCAATTATACACGGATCGTATCAAGTTTTTAAAGTACAATATACTCTAAGAAACTTGGTAACGAAGCTCTGGTACCAATTGTGGAAAGCTAGAACAGGGGTTTGAATAGTTTTACTGATTAAATCTCCGTTTAAAACTATTTAGATCAACTTATGTCAATTTATTTAATGTGTATGTTGGATGTTGATAGATAAGCATATAAACAAGTAATGCAAAGATAAAGAGTAAGAAACACAAAACCACGATGCGAGTATTTATAGTGGTTCGGCTACAAGGACACCTTTCTTTCCCTACTCCACTCCCCGAGTTCCCCACTCGAGAGTTCGTAAGCAATGCACAACACAAGATCCTTAATGTGGCGGAGAAGCCTTCACAACGTCGCCTACTCTTTATCTAGTACAAGGCTAGACACCGGGTTCTTCCACGAGGTAGAACCAAACCTATCACAACGTCGCCTACACTTTATCCGGTACAAGGCTAGATACCGAGTTCCATTACAAAGGAGGAACTACTACCCAACACTACACCAATAGAAAACTACCCCAAATGAGACACACTCCTTATTGCAACAATATAAAGGATATCAATATCCTTTAACCCAAACTAACTATCTTGTACATCGATGCACCATATCAAATGTACACCCTTGGCATCTTTCACTAATGCCCTTGACACGATCCTTCAGCACCTTTCACTAATGCCTTAAACACGGACCTTTGGCACCTTTCACTAATGCCTTCGACACAGACCTTTGACACCTTTCACTAATGCCTTCGACACGGACCTTTGGCCCCTTTCACTAATGCCTTCATCACAACACTTCTAGGAGGGAGGAAAGAACTATCAACAAGATAACTTCAGTAGTCTTGATGATGACGAAGCTTGGCAACTCATGGATTTGAGCTTGCTCGACTTCAAGAGGTGGTGATCTCGCCTTTAAGAGGAACCTAGAGAATCACACAAATACAAAACTATATAGAAAGATCCTTTGGATCTGAGGTTAGAGAGTTTACAATACTCAGAGAGAGTATGTGTAAAAGGGATGAGTTACAGGAGAGAAATGGCTCACTATTTGTAGGTAAATTTCTCTACTGTTCCCCGGTTCCCACAGATCCCTCCCTTGAGGTATTCGGCTAGTGCAATCCAAGAGATCCGGCAGTTGGGACAGCTTAAGTCCGGATTTTGGGTTGCAAATCGGGTTATGGGTTTTGGGTTATGAACCATGGGTTATACAAGATGCAATGTATCTAGCATTGGGTCATGGGTCTTCGGTCATGGATCATGGATAATACCCAACATGACTTCATGCATGATGTTATACAATGGGTCATGGGTTATGGATCAAGCTCCATGAGTATGGGTCATGGACTTTGGGTTTTACCCAACAATATTCAATGTATTTAGTCAATGGGTCAAGTACTTAGATTTTTACCCATTACACTATCCATTACAATATATACTCATTTCCATATTATGTAAACACTAGTTTTTATACATATGTATTTTTGTAAGATGTAAACACTATTACTTGTTTAGTGTTTTATATAAAAATGCAAGTGTGTTATTAAACTATTGGCTCAAACCATTTACGTATTTTATTTGTTTCGTTAAAATGATTTTACGTTGTTATCGACAAAATATTAGAAGATCGTAAATATAAATAAACGTTTTTACGGCTTATTTGTATTAACAATATAGATGTATGGGGGCCATATAGAGTACCTACAAATGGTAAGTATAGATATTTCTTAACAATTATGGATGATTGTAGTAGAACCACTTGGACTTATTTACTAGTGCATAAGTCTGAATCATTCATGGCTCTAAAATCCTTTCTAAAGTTTGTGTCTACCCAATTTGATAAGAAAGTTAAGACAAAAGGCCAGACAATGCATTGGAGTTTTTAAAAGGTGATTGTGGTGGTTATTTGATGGAACAGAGAATTCCACATCAAACATCTTGTGTAGACAGGCCTCAACAAAAATGGTAGAGTCAAAAGGAAGCATGGACATATTTTGGACACTGCTAGAGCTTTAAGGTCTCATTCTCATTTACCATTAAAGTTTTGGGGTGACTGTGTCACAACTACTACCTACTTGATAAATAGACTGCCTCTAGTGTTGTAAATAACTCTACCCCTTATGAAGTACCATTGGGAAAGAAGCCTAAATCCATCTAGAACACATGACAAGTTTGATCAAAGAGGAATTCCTTGTGCCTTTATTGGTTATCCTCCTCACCAAAATGGGTACAAATTTTATGATCTTCAAAGTCACACTTCTTTTGTTTTAAGAGATGCAATGTTTTATCAACACATTTTCCCATTTTCTGCCCAAAGTATTCAACAATTCTTATCTCCTCTGCCAACTACATTTCCTTGTGAATTCAATACTACTCATAACTATGATGATCTTCCCACAACAACAACTATTCCTCCAGTCAATCCTCCTATTGTCAACACATAATCCATTCATCCTAATCCTACAGTTAATCTTAATCAGTCTCAAGCACAATCTCAACCACCTCAACCGACAGTCACTAGAAGATCAAATAGACAACCTACTCTTCCTACAAAACTCAAAGATTTTGTCCTAACTCATATTCCTAAAGCAAATCAAGTATCCCAAACACCCCTTATTCCAGATTTTAAGATGTTTGTTAAAGCTCTCTTGGCTCAGATTGATCCTGAAACTTTTTAAAGCAGCTGTGAAAGATAAAGACTGGTGTAAGACTATGGATGTTGAATTACAAGCCTTAGAAGAAAATGGACTTGGGAAGTTACTGAGCTACCAAAAGGGAAGAAAGCCATAGGTTGTCATTGGATTTTTAAAGCAAAGTTTAAGGCTGATGGGTCTGTGGAGAAAAGAAGGAAAGATTAGTGGTTCAGGGTAATAGACAAAGGCATAGGGTTGATTATCAAAAACTTTTTCCCCTGTGGTAAAGATGGTGACTGTTAGATCCTTGCAAGCTATTGCTGCCTTAAAAGGTTGGATGACATGTCAAATGGATGTCTCAAATGCATTCTTGCATGGGGATCTTCTTGAGGACGTGTATATGAAAGTGCCATTAGGTTATGGAGGAAAGGGGGAGAGTGTAACTAAAAATTCCTACATCAACCCAAACCTGATGTGTAAGTTGAAAAAGTCCTTGTATAGACTAAAACAATCTCCAAGGCAGTGGTTTTTAAAACTCTTTAATGCTTTGATGAGTTTTGGTTTCTCACAGTCCAAAACTGATTATTCCTTGTTTGTGTAGAAAGAAGGAGAGATGATTACTGTTGTGCTACTATATGTAGATGACTTGCTGATTACTGGAAATGATGAAGCACATATTATTGAGGTCAAATCACATTTGAGTTCCACCTTTCATATGAAAGATCTCGGAGAGCTTAGTTATTTCTTGGGATTGGAAGTTTCAAGGTCAGATCAAGGAATTTTTATTTTACAACATAAGTACACCATGGATTTGCTTAAACAAGAGGGAGTTCTACACAATAAACCATACAAACTACAAATGGAGTCTAATTTGAAACTGCAGGCTGATGTTGGTACCCCTTTGACTGATCTAGAGGTGTATAGAAGGTTGATTGGAAAAATCATTTACTTGACTATAACCAAACCTGATATATGTTATACAGTCCAACTTTTGAGTCAGTTTATGCACTCACCAACTTCTGTTCATATGCAAGCTGCAAAACATCTGTTAAGGTACCTTTTTCAAGCTCTAGGACAATGTATCTTACTGGAAAAAGATTCAGCAGTTCAGCTAAAAGCCTATTTTGATTCAGATTGGGCAAGTTTTCCAATGACTAGAAGATCTACTACAGGTTACTGTATTCTCTTGGGTGATTCTCCTGTGTCTTGGAAGTCAAAGAAGCAAGCTGTTGTGTCAAGGTCTTCTGTTGAAGCAGAGTACAGAGCCATAGCACAAACTTGCTGTGAAGTGACTTGGTTTGTAAGTTTGTTGAAAGATCTTGGAATCAAAGGTCAGGAACCTGTTAACCTGTGTTGTGATAACCAAGTTGCATTGTACATAGCTGCCAATCCGGTTTTTCATGCCAGGATAAAACACATTGAAGTTGATTGTCACTATGTGTGAGATCAATTGAAGGGTGGTCGTATTCATCCTACCCATGTTAATACAAAATCTCAACTTGCTGATGTCTTTACTAAAGTGGTATCTGTGGATCAGCATAACAACCTTATGTCAAAGTTGGGAGTTTCAGTTCCTTCTAACTCTCCACTTGAAGGGGAGTGTAAAAGAGAAGGAATGAGATAGTTCAAGGACTGATTTTTAAATAGAAATTCTACTGGGCTTAGTTTGTAAAATGTAGTATAAATACACCACATGTAATCATTTCATTCATTCAATCAAATAACAAACTTTCCCTCTCTTCATTGTTCTCTTTCTTTCTTTGTTAATCACCATTGTTGTTTACAGAGGTTAAGGTTAGAACTAAACCAATGCATAATTGGAAGGCGCTCCTTGGCAGCCTCTATACTTCCTCGACCATGGACAAATACTTGGTAGCCTTGAGCTTTAGACCTAAGATCTTCATTCGCACAACTTCGAAAATAATATGGACTATAGTACAGATCTTGACTTGTTCTCAAATAGCCTGACATTACGTTCTTGCCATATTTTATATATTGTAGTAATTTTATACACGTTTATTCTTGTGAAAATTCTATCTGAATTTTTTTACATTTTCTAGAAGTCGTGAAGGATTTATATATTGTGAACAGATGACACATTTTTTGTACTTAGTGATTCCTCTTATCGATCGAGCTTCAAAGATTCTAACGATTTTCACTCTCGGACTCTCCATGAATGGTTAGCAGTGGGTACTAAACTTTTTATTTGGAACTCAAGCAGTGTGTACTCAACTTTTTATGTGGAACTCTAAAATAACAAATCTTCGAATAAAAGCAAGCCCAATGTAACGTAATTGATATGGTTTTATGCGTAATTCCAGAAAGTAGTATGCAAAATCAGATGACATATTGTACTCTAATTTTATATCATAATCTTAAAAGCATTAGGCGTGCACAAGTTATTGGGCAAGTTGTTAGGAAATTAAGATCACAGTAATCTGAGTCGTGTAAACACTATCAGATTGAAGTATTTCGGTGGTTCTACCGAAATCTCTAGTCGGATAAAACTCAGATTTGAACTTGAGAATATGTTTTGTTAGTTATGAACCAGAACCAAAAAACGAATTATATGACCAAAAAACTGCTTAGCGGTTGTAACTGCTATAGCAGTTACTTCATAACCGAGCAGTTAAAATATGGGACAAAATACCGGAAATTTAATTTCTAGTGCGTTTTTAACATAGCACTTTATACCAAATAAAATTTTTAGTACGCGCCTGGACCACCGCGTGCCGCCGACCTGCTACTGGAAGGCGCCCGGACCCTTCATTCGGGGCCGCCCGAATAGCAATCATAATAACGTCATACAGTGTGCACTCCGCACAACCCCGACTTGTTGAACATTTATCGTGATTACTGCATTGGTCACCTAAATTAATCCATTACACTTAAATAATATCGGTGATGCAAAATCACCAACACAAGTTATAGCCTTATAACTTAGCTCTATGGCTCCACGCCACACTTCACCTCGTGTCATAGCTCATCGCGTCAAATCAACCAATCCATGTTATCAAGCATTTTTTTATAGTTTTATTTGGGTTTTGTTGGGTTAAAGTGTGAGCCGGTGGTGTGATATAAATTGAGTGATTGAGTAGGAGTGTTTTTAAGTTAAGTTATAAGTTCTGATTTATAAAAGAAAAATACTAAAGTAATAACATTTTCAAGTCCTATATCTTACAGACACTTGGTTTTCTTAAGAAAATATGATATGACATGCCCCTTGGATAGGTTTCATGTTTGGTCGCAAAAGAAATTTAGTCTGCTTTTAGTTTTTTTCTTTTCTTTTCTGTTTAGTAGTCACTATATGCATGTGCTAGTCTTTTATTTTTGTTGGTTATGTTGTGGTGTGAGCCATATATATCTTTGTTAAAGTATATATTAACTAAAATTATACACGAATTAACTATCTGCACTACAACAACATCAATTTTGTCTCATTGTTCTTGTCTTTTTATGCCTAGACAAAATACATGCAAAATATGGAGTTGCAGATACTTTAGTTTTTATGTGCGTTGATGCATAATCTGGCATGATTTGGATTCAACGACTGCTTGGTAGTTAGTCGTCTTCTCGAGTCACAGTAGACCTGTCAACAAAAGAACCGTTAGGAGTGGACCCGAGGCCGTAGCCGGGTTCGCCTCCGACGGTCAGTTAGTATCACGATGTAGCGTATCAAAGTTAGTTAGGGTTAGAGATAACGTGTCATGTATTTATAGGGGATAGATTAGGGTTTAGGCGTAGAGTGGCCGCGTCTGCGGGCCCGACCCATTCTCGCCCGGTCCGGACCAAACGTCTACAAGCTCCCCAAGTTTAGTATGAGATAGCGCATGGCTATGTTATGCTAAACTTAAGTTCTGATTCATGGCGGCGTGGGTGAAAGTGGATCCGTATCTTGCATCACAGGTAGGCGTGCCTTTTGTACCGATGGCGACGCAACATTGTGCGACGAAGGCGTATCACAGCAGGTCTTGTTGTCTTGGCGACAAAGAGGTGCGACGAAGGCGTCTTACATGTAGCGTAAGTGCTTGTTGTCTGCGACAAAGAAGGCGTATCGCATCACGAAACAATGGTATATATACCCTGGTAGCCCCCCAAGTTTGATGGTGCTACTCGTGTAGGAGCATTAAACTTATTTAATCTGCGAAAAAAAACTGAATGCAAAGATTAAAAGTATATGCCGCGAATCGCAGCATATAAAACCTAATTAATTGAAACAATAGACAACACATAGCATGAGTAATATATTGTGCATAGCATAAATAATATTTACCACATAACAAAAGTGGCAGTGCGCACCCGTCGTGGGATGCGTACCGACGAAATAATTAATTGTGTTTTTTCTTTTCTTTTTTATATAAAAAAAAACTCGGATAGATGTACCGTGACCGTGACCGCGACTAATAGACACAGATGGATTTATCGTAACCGCATAGATTCGAACGTTTGTGGATGATCGCAGATGTTTATACCACGGCCTTTGGTCCAGTGCGCATCATGGCGATTGACTAGCATCGTGGTATTCGCGCGTACGCGTTCTCTGCGAAATTTATCGCGACTGCGTTGTTCGAGCGCGAACAGGCGTACCAACCGTAAAAACAGTATCTGCGTGAATTAAATCGCGGCTAAAAGATAAAATAGCTCCGATCGTGCGGATATTTTCTTAGGTCCGATCGTGTGGACTAAAAGATAAAATAGGTCCGATCGTGCGGACGTTTTCTTTTTTCTGACCGAGTGCGAATTAACGCAACAAAGAATTTATATTCGAATGTGAAACAGTATATATATTCGAATGTGTTTAACAAATAATTTAAAGATAAAATAAACAAAGACTAATATAGTCTTTGATATATACATTGCTACGTGAAGACAATATCAAAACAATGTGGTGTTTTTTTTTCTTTCTTTGCCGTAATATTTGACCAAGTAAATAAAACCTTTTGGTTTTAAATAATACTAGAGTATTGATCAAGAATATGGATAAAGTTTTACGCATCTAGATTGTACGCATCTGAATAACAGGAACGTCCAATTTAATAAAGTGTTTCCAATTTAGAAATTGATTTACGCTTTCGGTAATATGAGAAACGAAACATGGTTTATTAGGTGGTCGCGGATAACGCCAACTTGTTGATCATAATCACATGATTGGATTCAACGACTCTCCTTGGGCCGTTAATGTCTTACCAGTCACAGTAGAGACTTGTCAACAAAGAAGCCGTTAGGAGTGGACCGGGCCGTAGCACGGATCCACCTCCGACGGTCAGTTAGTATGCGATGTAGATATCAAAGTTAGTTAGGGTTAGAGATAACGTGTCGTATATTTATAGGGGATAGATTAGGGTTTAGGCGTAAAGTAGGTAGCGTCTCTAGGCGACCCATTCCGGTCTGGCAAGACAAACCATACGTCCACAATGTGATTTAATTTCGAACATGTCCGTATCTAAACTATTATTTAATGAGATTACTAGAATCCTTTATTTATTTTTAAGGAGACAAACTTTAAGGATATTTTAAATTTTACACTCGAATCCACTTTCACGTTGGTTGTGCTTAACTTGGAAGTTCAGGTGTCTATGTGCCCCACAATTATTCTTCGAAGTGGCCACGTGATACTTTTGTTATTATCCTATATAACTATTGAGCAGGGCATGATTTCCTCACAAGCCAAATGTCAAAAGCTCATTTGCGGAACATTAAATAAGCATTAAATGCTGCTCCACCGCCTCTTTTGCCCCTAACATTCTAGATCCTTCCCTTGCAACACAATATACACTCCAACCGGCTTCTCTTCCCAACCGACTTGCTCTTCACCGGTCATTTCTGTGAACCAGGTTTGCTGCTTCATACATCCAGATCAGTATCAAACCTTCCACACACATATTCAAGATCGGTAGCACAGTTGTTATTTTTTCAATTTATTTTCTTTTATTTTCTCCTTTCAATTTATATTCACGTCGATCGACTTATTCAGCTACAATTATATCGCCTATGCCTTATAGTTTTTGTTGATTCGGGTTTAATTTTTCAGGTTTCAGAGGGAAGAATAAAGAAGAGGAGAAGTGAAAAGTAAAGTTGGAAAAACCTTAGATTTTCTGGATATACTATCGCTCCAACTTTCGGAAAGTATAATCAATGATTTTTATAATTTAACTAATCAAAACTGATTAGGTTTATTATTTTAAGAAGATTTGATGGATTTTTTTAAGTTCAAACGAATCCGAAGGCCGGTGGTATGCTTATGCGAAGGTACGGTGGATGAGCTCAAAATAAGTTAAGAGGGTATGGTTCTCTAATAAGGTTAAAATATGTGTTTTTTTTTAAAATAAGATTAGGGTTCGTTTTTGTTTTTATTTTTATGCATTGGGTACTTCGAAATTTAGGTGTATATTCATTTGGGTATGGTTGAATTGGTGTTATTTAATTTAGGATTGTGTAATTGAAAAAGGTTTTTAATTATAGGTGCATTGGAAACATAGTAATTAAAAGATAATCACTTTCACATTTCGATGCTAAACGACCCCTTTACATGTCGAAGCGACTCATATGATGGGCCTGCTATAATTATGTTGGCTGTTTACCTTTCCTACGTTAAGGATTTGCAGTTATTCAGACGGCCACGGTTGCGGCTAATCTTTGGCTTGGACGTCAGAAACACTGGTAATTTGCCTCTCAAATACCTTTTTTCACAGCTCATAATATGCTTCGTATAGATTACAGCGATGTTTAGATATTATCTGTATACATGTTGGTTAGGTTATTTATTAGATTTATGGCCTCTTATTAGTGATAAGAAGCTTGGGGAGTTGGACATTTTAAGTTACACGAAGTCTTTGCAAGGTCATGTGTGGTTACAGCTATTTATCATGTATAAAAAGATCGTCATCATGCCACTTATTCCAATAATCAATCGAGTCATCCTATAATTAAATGCAGCCGAGCTTATTTGTGCTTACATTATTTTATTGTTGCATACAACATATAACTAACCTTTTAAGTATATTGCTGCTTTGTTGCATACAAGCTATAATTGGTACTTTAACTTATATTAATCTTTAACAGTTGAAGAAGCTTCGAGAAAGAAATATGAGAAGAGAAGGGCAAGAATAAGGTTGTAGTAGTTCGCAAAGAAATAATGGAAGGAAGCGCTTGACAGCAAAGGGTAAGTAAAATTATTAATCCCTGTGTGATCGCCCATTGGACGTGACAATAACCTAATCTAAACAACCCTTTACTGATATTGGAGCGTCATTTGTTTGGTTATTGAATAATTGTTGCTTTGGTAAGCTGATGTCGGTTTCTTCTCTGCTGTCGGGCTTCTTTGCTTCTTTTATACTGTTGCTTCCTATTATAAATATATCTTCAACATTGCTTACTTCTTATTGTAGGCGCACATTCTGGACCGAAACTCCTTGATTTTACTAAACATGCGGCCCTCGAATTAGGTAAATTTTTTTTTGCTCCTGCTGTTGTATGTAACCGTATATTTCGATATTAAAAAACAGGTTTTTTCAATCAAAATAACTGACTAAGGGTCTTAGGCTGTGTTCCAGGTTCATTGGTACCTGATTTTACATCTGGTAGTGTATCAGCAGGCCGCCACTTACACTGGAACAGCTCCGTGTTGGACATCTGAGTCTCCTGGTACGTTACATCAACTGGTAGGGCATCAAAAGTCAAGTGGTAATTTCTTTCTCTGAATGTGAAATGTCTATGCCATGCCTTTTAGCATTTATAGACACAACACAAAATGAGAACATTTTTTTTTGGGCTGCAGTTAATATGGTTACCGCCAGAGCTGTAACACCTACTGAATCTAACGAACAAACAATGCGCACCTATCAAGGTAACGCTCCCCACTGTTGTTCACCTCCTTAGAAATCTACAAATTTACACCATGCTTTTATCTATGGCATTTTATTTTTTCAATCTTTGAGATTTACATACTTTAGTTTTTATTTACCGACTTGCATTGCGTATTGTGTTGCAGGGGATCAGAAGAGAAATGACATGGGTGCTAGAAGAACTAATACTAACAGGTAAAATAACAGTTTATTTATTTATTTATCTATTTTTTTTATTTAAATATATATTTATAAAGGTTGTTTGGGATTATTGTGTACTTTAATTGCAGGCTCAGCTAAAAGCTTTTTCCTCCACGTAATAAGCTCAAAAGTTTTTTTTGTAAGCTAACTGCAAGTTCATAGAGTGAGTAACCTGCTAATTTCTTGTTGTAGATTGTGTATTCGGGAGGGAACAGGACTTGATCAGCTTTGATCATGACCATCTGGCTATGTTTGTTTACAAAGAGGTATGTTTTTAAGATTAGTCTTCACTGAAATTATAATAGTCATTATAACTTGAATGTTCATCTAATTATATTTACGTTGGGCCTGCTTAGATATTCGGCGAATTATAACTTATAATAATATAATGGTCTTCAGGAAATTATGACACTCATTTTAACAAGAAACGCTGTTAGGCATGCCACATCCTCTTGGAATTTTTATATATGTAAAGGCCTTATTTCTTTACTTAAAAATAGTTGCGGAAAAGCCATGTGAGATCTCCTGTTGCCTGCTAGATGATAATAGGTACACAGAAAAGGTTCCAACCGGTAATCCGGTTACACGTTGCGATGAACTTAGCGATGCTAGGCGTAGATAGGCACATAAGCAAGCTAGATAAGCCGATCCAAATGACCCCTATATAAGCTCATGAGTTTGAAAATAGGCTGGAGAAAAGGGCTTTTTATATACAACTATATATAAGTCAAGAATTTTAAAACTGCCGATCCAAATGACCCCTAACAATATGATGCCGCAACCAAAGTGTCATTCTCTTCATTTTGTCTCAGAGTTAGTATTGCAGTTTACCTAATCATGGTGTAGTATTAGCGTGTTTGCTAAAATTGTTCATACATTTTTTCCTGACGTCATGTGCAGCCGTTTGTCATGGACCATTGGTGTTAGATTTTGTGAGAGGGACCATTGGTCCAGAAATGATTGACGCCTCTACTAGAAGTCAAGCTCTTGAATGCGGCGACACGAATTGTCGCACCCCAACAGACACGTCATGTCAGCCGAGTGGCGATAAAGGCAAGAGGCCAACGAAAGGTAATCTTATGTTGTCATTAGTTTCAATTACTTTTAAACATCAGCATATGTAATTGCATTTCTTATGCTAGAACACTTGAAGTCAACTTGATTGTATGCTTTAAACTTGCAGGCATGTACGGGTCCAACAAGAAAACAAGAGCAACTGAATGTTCAGTAACAGGTATGTCTACTTTCGACATTTGTAGCTTGAGACCCTTTAGATGCATTAGTGCATCCAAATGTTTCGTGAATGCTGTTGTCAGGCCACAAATATTCACAGAGAAGAATACGCACACTGAAAAAGGAAGTTTAGCGAAAGGCATTCAGGTTAGTTTAAGCATCAACAGAGATCATTTTTACATTTTCCACGTAACATTCGTTACAGATATCTTAATCAGCTTATTTCAGTTTCATTATAGGGTTATAGGATTCAAAGGTTAATTATCGTATTCAGCTCACTGTAAAAAAATGTTTAAAAAAACCTGAAACTTTGGTTTGTGAGAATGGCACAGTAGTCGTACACTCATTTTACGCTTGGAATCTATACTTCACTTTAAATGCATACTTTACAATTTTTACCGGCATTCACTTCTTACATGTACAATCTTTTGGTTGTAATGAGTACCTATTAGCCCTCATGATTCTTATATAATTATTTTTATAAGGTGTGTTTGCATACGTATCTAATAAATACTCCGTAAACCATTAGGTGTCAAACAATATATCTATACACAATACTTTTTGATAAGACTGCTGCAACACTACTTGGAATCGACATAGACTCATAGAGTGCTCCCCGGAATCGTCTGATGTGAATGGTGCAACAAGGCCACCAATTTCTCTTAGCCATCTCCAAAAGAAATGGTTTGTTGCTCCTTTATTTACCCATGATTTTGGGAACTGAACGTGTTTCAAGGTTCAAGGTGAATACGTTTTTTTCCTTTTTTGGGATCACATTGTATTTTGCTCAATCTATATCTCCGGAATTAGCTTCTGAACCGTGCAACATACCCATGACTGGCCACGGCTAATAGAGCATCATTGTATGAAGAAGTAGCAATGACACGGAACATTATAGTAATTACTTAATTATAGGTTTCTATATAAGTAGGCTCCATTTAGTCATGAACCTTTGATATCCTACCTGCATGTGGTCATTCTATCATCCTTGCCTATGTATATAAAGTAAGTCTATATAGAAGCTCCAACAATGATCAGCTATCCTTATGCCATTTTCTTTCAATGTTGAAAATACTAACAGATTATATACTTTTGTAGGCTAATCTTTTAAAATGTATGTAGAAAAGCTGAACCCAGGGAAAAAGCAAACATGACAGTAGGGTCACACAGCCAAACGGATCACCTAGAGTAAACGGGTCAACAGGGTCAGGAGCATCAAGTAAGGTGTGTGCGTCGAATTAAGCAGGTCACTCAAGCAGGGTTCAGGTTGTACAACTTAGATGTGTTATTGACGAGTCACGTTGATATATTGTACGTACCCATACCTGTATACGATTACCCACATCTTAGCAGTTTAAGGTTTCCAAGTTATGATGGTTGTGTAAATTTTGCCTACAAATTAAGGTTACTGTCATACAGGTGATGCATTTAATTCATGTGACCCTTTTCCTATGGCCTTTGTATGGCAAGTAGGATAGGATAGTTATTGACTTTGTCGCAAGTCGGTTTTGGTCTGATCTTTAATAACATGTTCAGCAGGTGTGTCCAGGAAGTGTGTTCAGGCAATGGATTCAGGGGGTAGATTTGGTTACCAAAAAACTCGACACTATCCACAAGCGCTCCATGATAGCGCGATTCTGCATATTCGTTACTAATAAGTAAAGGGTCATTTAGAGCACTTGCAATGGTTAACGTGAGGGCGTTAAACCCACGTTAATCGGCGTTAGATCACGTTACCCATTCCATCATTGGCGTTAAACGGGCGTTATTTTGCCCATGTCGGACCCATAACGAGCGTTAAAGTTAATTTTTTTTTTTATTATTTTTTAAATGAGTTTGGTGATGCGTGTGTGTGTTTGTAACGATTTGTGTGTGTGTTGCAGGTGGGGGTGTGTGTGTGTGGAGAAGAAGAAAGGAGGAACTTTTTTTTTTTTAAAAAAAAAAAAAAAAAAACGTACTTTTAAATTTATAAATGTTATTTGTATTTTTTTAAAGTGTTATATTGTTTATTAAAATAAGTAATATTAGTTTAGAGGTTTAATTTGTAAATTTTATTTTTAAATAAAAGTGGGCCCAAAATGTTGAGTTAAAGTTGAGTTATGATTGCGGGTGTTTTTTGGGTGAGTTAAGATGAAATGTTATAGCCAATGGCGGACCTCTTTGAGGGCGGGGGAGGTCGGCCTCTCCAAAATTTTCGGCACCTAGTGTAAATATTATAGGTTTTAGGGGTAATTTAGTTGAGGTTCAAACAATCGCGATTCGGCACCCCAAAATAAATTATTACCCCAAAATAAGTGGTCGAGTTACGGTTATAGGCGATGTAATTAACGTGTGCGATGTTAAAGTTTAACTTGCGTTATAATTGCAAGTGCTCTTAGAGTCCAACACAATCCTCATGGCTTAATTTCTTAATGATATCTGCTTTGCTAAATGCTATTGCCTCTTTACGGGGCAAATATTTATTTTATAAATGTTAACTGGTAGAAGTTGATAAAAAATATTATTTAAGTGTCAGAAGTTACACTTTTTAGATATATGAAATTAAAGGGGAGATTTCATTATGTAAACACTCAGAAAATGAGATTGTATAAAAAAGATATATTATACGACGAAGTTGTAAGCTATAACTTACTTAAATTTAGAAACTCTTAACATCTTCTTTACTCAGTACTACAAAACGAGTAAGATACTCATAGAATCAGTGCTTTCCGAAATCGAAAACAATTAAGTTCCCGGTACACGTTTATTGTGGACGTAGCTACTATTTTGGACATATAATAGACTAATGTCTTATGTGTTTTACGTGTATAGAGGAGTGAAGTCAGAAAATTTTGCTTGAGGTGACACATTTTGATAATTTTTAGAAACTATATTACAAAATGACTATTAAAAGGTGCGGAGTAAAAAAAAATCCAAAATTTTAGAAAATTTACGCTACTAATTTTTTTGCTAGGGGGCACATGACCCCCTGGACCCATCCCTTTCTCCGCCCATGCGCGCATACTAATGAGTGACGGGTTGGTAGATAACTAATAGTACACTAAAAGGTAACATATACATACGGATGGCAATGGGCGAGAAAAAACCCATAACCCACGGATACCCACATGTAAATTGATATAGCGTCTTATTACACAGTTTCATAATTAATTTTCATAAACGGTTTTGCTAAGAGGGCTAAACTTAGAATTTTGTGTTTTGTTGAATTTCACTAACCACTTGAAATGAACTAATATTCTTATGATTTTGAGTAATGATGTTTAATTTGCATCGGATATATGTTTAACATGGGTGAAAATTATACCCATAATTAATTTTCATAACATGGTTTTGGGTGATGGGTGACTAAAAAACCACGAGGCGGGTGATGAGTTAGATGTGACGGGTCACGTGGGTGACCATTCTTTCACGAGTGCCATCCCTACATATACAATCAGGGACAAAATCAAAAAAGTATGATCAAAGAGACAAATCATAAAAATAGTCGGATATTTTAAAATAATTACACTATAATTTTTTTCGTTAAAAAGACACGTGGCTATCCCGCCCTCTTCTTGTCTCGGCCTCTGCATACAGTGAACTAATGAAGTATTGCATGTTGTAGGTTTTACTACACTACAGTTAACTGTTATAAGAGATTTTTGCTTAACGATTTGTAGTTACATAATCTAACAATCAATAAGTTATGAGTTCATGTTTGATTGTGGGTCAGGTAAAATTATGTGTACATTCGCCTTTCGAAAAAGATCACAATACATGATATTTTATTCATGTATCTTATAATATTTGCCTCCTAAAGATTCCTAAAGGGACAAAAGCTACATTGGACGGTCCATCGAGAATCGCGGTTGATACGCTAAATATAGGAATTCCCACTCTCACTGGTTGTCATCGTTTTCTCATACATAAAAGACTTCTTTGGGAAAAAGTTGACTATAATAACATTTTACTTTAACAATCAACTTTTTGTGTACAAATATACAATACAATAAAGATGTTTTCAAATTCACTTATTTTGATCAAACGAAGTGAAAGGTGGTAAGTTGATTACTTAACGATTTGGTGCTTGTCCTATACTCATATTGTCTCTAACTTTTTTATTTGTGTTTCGATGTCGTCATGGACGGAGCCATGTAAAAGCTAGGATGGGCCGTGGCTAAACCAAAGTCTTCTATCAGATACAAGTCAGTTGTATATATTGAAATGTATTTAAGGTGCATTTGGTATATCGTAATCGAAATGAAAGAATAGTTTCATTTCGAATATAGTTTTTTGGTTAAAAACTTGAAGTCATAAATATAGATATTATTTCTGGATATGAGAAAATACTCCATTCTTACCCATTAATACTCCATTCTTACCCATTAGATTGGTTTGTAGATCTATCACTGATTCAATAGTCCCACACAATTTCTCGTGTTTTGTAACTTTGTTTGTTGTGTTCATCATTTTTGACCAAGTGAAAGCTTTGATACCCAAGCTTTTTATATTATACCAAACAACATAACTGATATTGATACATTAATTCATTTTTATTTCCATTCTACACTATTATCAAAATTATACGGAATGTGATTCATGTTAACGAACCAAACGCACTATTACTTAACAAAATTGCTTATTTGAAGACGTAACATCCTTACTTTTAAAGTAAAATAGTTACTAATTGTTTTTTGTTTAACTGATTATTAATTTGAAGTTTTTAACTATAACACATTCATAGATTATATAATATTTTAGTTGAAACTCTCATACATGCATAGGATTTACACATGAATCAAATTTATTTTAAATTATTTGTTTAATATAAAAGATTTGAGAATTTGACAATATTTAATATTTTTAACTGTGATATTATACGCACGAGGTTTAGACTATAAGTACAACCAATAACTATATCTTAACTAAATTTGTTTGATATGTATTTATAAATAGCTGCTTTCTTCTTGATACATATAATCTCGTGTATTTACAGATTTTTGGTATTACAATTAAATTATTTTCGTTCTCCGCATTATAGTTTTTAACCCGTGTACACACGGTTTATTATACGCTGATTAGGTCCGGACAATGACTATAACTAATAGTAATATTTTTACTATATATGCTCGTGTTTGAAAGTATGATCATTTTTTGTTTAATAATCTTATTGTTTGAGTAGTTTAAATTGATGTTTTAACATAATTCAAATTCATTGAATATAAATGTTTATATATGTTATGTTCAATCTAGTACATGTACTCAATAATATGTAGGCGAGTGTTGATAGTGTTCTTAGTATTACGATCAATTTATATAATAATTATTTTTATAATTTTAATAAGCGTAAAATATATTGTTCGTCCTTGACTTATATCCAAAATACATGTTGAGTCCCTCACAAAAATTAAATACATCGGAGTTCCCTACTGTTTACTTTTTGCAACACCCAAGGTCCCTTTGGCTATCTTCTGTCAGTCAACATCCGTTAAATGCCCCATGTGCCTTGCACATGAGGGTATTTTAGTTATTTCGTGTCTTGTCTTCTCTCACCCTCTTTCTTCGACATCTCCACTCACCATCACCAATCATTACAACCATCCACCACCATCCCATACCAACACCTCGGGCCAACTTTTAATAACCACCATAATCATCACTAAATTCAAGAAAATATCACTAAATTTTCATACATAACAAATCATTTTACTTCACTTCATATTACTCAAAAAATTTATAAAAATCAAACTCACTTTCCCAAATTTTGGAGACCAGTAACATATAAAAAAGAAAAAGAAAAACCAAAAGCAAAAGTGAATGCTTTTATTCTACAACACCTTGTTGAAATTCATTCTTGGCATGGCCCTCTTTCAAGGAAACTAATATTATGATGTGGTCAAGAGATACATGCATATAAGATGGAATAATCACATTGTATATACTAAATCATGATACTGATGCTCGTAGAAACATAACCAATTATCATATTTCAAAACTTCCATTTCCCATCATAAACTCTTGGCCTCTTGCATGTTCACATACATCATCATCATATTCATCAATTTCTAGCAATAACAAAAGATACTCGATGGGTAAAATAAGATGCTTTTGATATGGGAAGTGATTTGCACACTTTATAAAATGATTGGGACATTCTAATTAATTATGTTTGAACATTTATACCCTTACATGAGTGAAAGTGTAAGGGTAACTGTGAGGGTATAAATGACCAAACACAATTAATTGGAATGTCCAAATCATTTGATAGAGTGTGCAAATCATCTTCCTTTTAATACGTTGTCGTTTGGAATATTCCCATATCATTGATCTTTCGTATATTTTGTAGATATAAAACTTAGAAGACAAAAAATGCAGTAGCATTACAAGTATTGGAAATTCACTAAGAGTATCAATGGATCACTTTAAACCTCGAGCGAAGAATATACTTGGATAAAAAAAAGAAGGAAAAAAATCTACTTCTCATGCGGTACAAGTATCTGCTTGAATCAATTTTAAATAAGCATAGCAGCTGCATATGCAAAGTGTAACACAAAAGATGAAAAAGCTAGCATTTACGAATGTGAATTTCCTTGTGACTCGTCAATGTTGGAAAATTTAGTGCATTTGTGGTATTAGTTCACATCTGGTAATGGGTCAGGAGGTACGGTACACCTAAGGTCCCTGAACACCCTGACTTTATAGTGGTAAAATTCAGAATGTTAGTACTGTTAGGCAGAGTTAATACTGCTAATACTAATGTTAGTACTGTTAGGCAGAGTTAATACTGATAATATTAATGTTAGTACTGTTAGGCAGAGTTAATACTGCTAGTATTAATGTTAGTACCGCTAAGCAGAGTTAATACTGCTAGTGCTGCTGGAATTAACTTGTAACATGCTTTGACCTATTCAAGTGGTAGTTATAACTGCTTAATGATCACGTTTAATTGGTCATGTAACCACTATTAGCTATAATGAGAATAATTATGAGGCGATTAATGGGCTGATTAATCCTCATAGTTTCATTTGACTGGCTATGAGTATTTTCCTATAAATAGGAAATCAAATCATGCATGAAGAGATACAGAAAACATACACTTTGATGCAAAAGCATTACTGATTTGTGCCTAAATCATTAACATGCATTTGGTCTTATCCCAAGTAGATATTCGTGATACCCAGGCATTAGGGTCGAATAGTTTACTTTGAAAAGTGATTACACGATTTCAAGTGATATCCGGTAACCATTCGTTGGTAATTAGTTAGACTATTGATTATCTTCACCCTGCTCTGGGCACTTAACCCCCAACAATCAAAGTAAACTATTATGTGATAATCAATGGTTGCTGCTATGAAGCATAAGGCTGCTAACTTCTCCAAACTGGAATCATCGATCATGTGGCCTAGTGGTAAATGCTTAGGTTGTTAAGCGAGCCACTAGTGAGAGTAGTACCGGGTGGGTGACCTCAGGAAGTCCTCACTTGTGGTCCATGATCTTGTGCCCCTTAGACTAAGCATTGGGGTTCAAATCGAGCAAGGTCGGGTTTTCATCCGGACGTTACTTGGAGTGATGCGGTGTGGATTAAGACAACATAGGCGGTCGAAGAGGGTGGTGAAACCTAAGTTGGAAAGAAGATCAAAAAAACTTTTCTGGATAAGTTTGAAGGTGTGGTTCGAGAAGATGACAAAAGAAGATGCATTTCCTGTTGTCAAGCATGAGTGTGGCGTATGTTCTGAGCACACCAATTCCAGATGATGGGGATGATGCCACTGTGGAACAGATCAAGAAGAGGAGCAAATAGGAGGATGATGATTATATTTACAGAGGTTTAATCCTCAATAGTATGTCTGATTCTCTCTTTGATATCTATCAAAATGTTGAATCTTCCAAAGAACTATGGGATTCCTTGGATGCCGAATATATGGCTGAGGATGCATCAAGTAAGAAGTTTCTTGTAAGTAATTTCACATATTACAAAATAACTGATTCAAGACCAGTTATGGAACAATACAATGAACTTCTTGGTATACTTGGAAGGTTTACAAACACAAAATGAACATGGATGAGGCTATTTTAGTCTCTTGTATCATTGATAAACTTTCGCCTTCTTGAAAAGATTTCAAGCATACCTTAAAACATAATTAGGAGGAGTTAACTCTTGTTGAGTTGGACTGTCATCTGCGCATTGAGGAATCACTCAAGCGGGATAATGACATGATAAGCAACAATGTTCTTGGTGCATCTGTTGTTAATATGGTGGACCATAACAACTCCACCAGGTACAATGACAACAAGGGCAAGCATAAACATCATGATAACACAAGGGCTAACCCTAACAAGAAGGCAACAACTACTAGTTGGAAATGTGGCAAATCTGGTCACATTAAAAGGGATTGCAAAGTTGTTAAGATTGGTGGTAAAACCAATGGATCAGGCACTAGTGGATCAGGGAATGGTTCAGTTCCCTGAAAGGTCAAAATATGTTTAATAAATCTCTTCAGGTTTATTATGTTACATATGTATCTAAATATAACTATATACAGGATGATGATGTTGCGTGGTGGTTTGACTCTGGAGCAACTATTCATGTGTGCAAAGATAGAAGCTGGTTCAAGACTTATGAGTCACTGAATGATGGTTCTATTCTTCACATGGGAAATGAGTCAACATCCCTGGTGCATGGATGTGGTTGTGTAGATCTTAGGTTTAGTTCTAAAAAGATTGTAACTTTGTTTAATGTTATTCATGTTCCTGATATAAGGAAAAGCTTGGTTTCGAGTAGTGTTTTGAATAATCATGGTTTAAAACAAGTTATTGAATCTGATAAATTTGTTTTGTCTAAAAGTGGTGTGTTTATTGGTTTTGGATATTTGTGTAATCAAATGTTCAGGTTGAACATTGTTAATGATTGTGATAATTCAGCCTTTATGACCACCTTTGACCAGACTGACTCTACCCTCTGGCATGCTAGACTTGGCCATGTACACAATAAAAGGATGCAAGATATGTCTAAGTATGGGTTAATCCCAACATTTGACATGGACACTGAAAAGTGTAAAACTTGCTTGTTGACCAAAATAACTAAGAAACCTTTTCAGGGTGTTAATCGTGAAACTGAGCTCTTGGAGCTAATACACAGTGACCTGTGTGATTTGCATGACACTCCCTCTTTGGAGAATAAGAAGTACTTTGTGACATTTATTGATGATACTTCTAGGTTCTGTTATGTCTATCTGTTACATACTAAGGATGAAGCATTATATAAATTTAAAGTGTTTAAAACTGAAGTTGAATTGAAACTTGGGTCCTTGATCAAAAGATTAAGGACTGATAGGGCATGTGAATACATGGATACTATGTATTTTCAGTTTGTTGGTATTATCCATGAAACGACTGATCCCTATACTCCTCAACAAAATGATATTCCTGAAAGGAAAAACAGGGTACTGAAGGAGATGGTTAATTTCATGTTGCCCTATTCAGGATTGAGTCAAGGGTTTTGGGGTGAAGCTATGTTAACAACTTGCTATTTATTAAATAGGGTTCCCAATAAAATGAACAAAATTACCCTTTATGAACTCTGGACTAAAAGGAAACCCAACCTAAAATTTCTTAGGGTTTGGGGTTGTAGGCCTGTTGTAAGACTTTCTGATCCAAAAGTAAAAACTTTGGGTGAAAGAGGCATTGAATGCATCTTTTTTAGATATGCTGAGCATTTCAAAGCTTTTAGATTATATGTTATAGAACCTAATGAAAGTTTTTCAATTAACTCTATAATTAAATCAAGGGATGCAATCTTTGATGAAAATAGATTCTCATCAGTCCCTAGACCAAGTCAGAGGATTATTAATGGAACTCATGACATTGGTGTATCAGAGGTCCCTAATGAGGATGTGATTCAACAACCTGAACCTGAGCTTAGAAAGAGCAAAAGCGTCAGGACTCCAAAGTCATTTGGACCTGAGTTTCAATTTTATTTAATTGAAGGAACAAGGGATGAGGTCTCTGACCAATACTCCTATTGCTTCATTGTTGAGGATGATCCCAAGATATTTGAAGAAGCAATGAAGTCCCAGGATATTTCTTTCTGGAAAGAAGCAATCAATGATGAGATGGATTCCATCATGGGCAACAACACTTGGGTGTTGGTTGATCTACCACCTGGTTGCAAACCTCGGGTTGCAAATGGATTTTCAAAAGGAAAATGAAGGTAGATGGAACCATTGAAAGTTCATGGCTAGATTAGTCATTCGGGGCTTTAAACAAAAGTTGGGATAGACTATTTTGATACTTATGCCCTGTGGCTCGTGTCGATACCATAAGATTGTTGATTGCTTTGGCATCAATTCACAATCGATTATTCATCGATGGATGTGAAAAAGCTTTCTTGAATGGTGAATTAGATGAGGAGGTTTATTTGAACCAACCTCAGGGCTTTATCATTCCTGGAAATGAAAACAAGGTGTGTAAACTGATTATGTCTCTATATAGAATAAAGCATGCACCTAAACAATGCCATCGAAAATTTGATGAAGTGGTTTTATCAAATGGTTATCTTCTTAACCAGGGTCACAAATGTGTGTATAGCAAATTTGATGAATCTGGTAAAGGAGTCATCATTTGTCTCTATGTTGATGACATGCTGATATTTGGCACTGACGAAAATCAGGTTAACCTAACAAAGGAATTTTTGTCATCAAGGTTCTCCATGAAGGACATGGGGGAGGCTGATGTTATCCTTGGTATAAGGATTAAACATGAAAGTAAAAGAATTTTAATCTCTCAGTCTCATTATATTTAGAAGGTGTTGAGGAAATTCAGTTACTTTGATTGTACTCTAGTGAGTACACCTATGGATACTTGTGAGAAGCTGATGCCTAATTATGGCAAGGCTGTATCTCAACTTGAGTATTCTAGGGTAATTGGCTGCCTAAGGTATCCATGACTTGTATAAGACCTGATATTGCTTTTGTAGTGGGTAAACTAAGTATGTATACTAGTAATCCTAGTGTTCATCACTGGCAAGCAATTCAGAGAGTACTGAAATATCTGAAGAGAACTATGGACTATAGTCTCTCATATCTTGGTTATCCTTGGTGTTAGAAGGATACACCGATGCAATTTGGATCGGTAATCTTGAAGACAATTAGTCTACCGATGTGGTGGGTATTCCTACTTGGTGGAGGTGCAATTTCTTGGGCATCCAGAAGCAAACTTGCATCACCGGTTCAACAATGGAATCTAAATTTGAGGCCTTAGCGACACGGTAAAGAAGTCGAATGGTTGAAAAACTTGCTTCTTGAGATTCCATTGTGGCCTAAACCTATAGCACCTATTTCTATCCGTTGTTATAGTGCAGCTACATTGGCAAAGGCTTATAGCCATATGTACAATGGGAAGTCTAGAAACTTAGGTGTCAGACATAGCATGATTCGTAAGCTTACCATGAATGGGGTGGTATTTATAGAGTTTATTAGATCTCAAAAAAATTTAGTTGATCACTTGATGAAGGGTTTGGCTAGAGACTTGGTTTCTAAAGTCTGTTAAAAGGATGGGTTTAAGTCTAACTTAGTCCTTGAATGCTAAGACACCCAACTCCTCCCGAGGAAACTTGGGAGTTGAGTTCAATGTGGAAAGTCGAACATTCGATTGATTTGGAACACATGTTTTATTTTACATCCCAAGTTTGTGTTCGAAACTCTTTGAAAAGGAGGATGAACTCTTCACTTCTTAATGGTTAATTTCTTTGAAAAAGTGTTTGGCAAAAGCATGAATAAAGAGGAACCACCTATGTGAATTTTGAAGTTTTGCCGCTTTAGGGAGCTTTGGACTTTTGGCTCTTACAACATTTATGAATTGGATATGGACACATGGATTGTATAGTGTCAGGAGCGTTTAAGTGTTTGAAAAATTGTGTGTATTTATCTTCATTTATTCAAATGGGTTGAAGGGTTCAATTCTTAGAACATCCCGATTTTTAAATATTTGAACGTGTAATGTACTAAGATGGAAATTCAATCCTCAAGATATTTTCGTTTATGCACATGTTTTATTTAATGTTTAAATTTCATGCAAAGGAAGTGAACTAAATTTTGGGAGGATTGTTGGAAAATTTAGTGCACTTGTGGGATTAGTTCACACTTTGTAATGGGTCGGGAGGTGCGAGTGTTCCCCATAAGGTCCCCTGAACACCACGACTCTATAGTGGTAAGGTTCGAATGTTAGTCTTGTTAGGCATAATTAATACTGCTAGTACAAATGTTAGTACTGTTAGGCAAAGTTAATACTGCTAGTATTAATGTTAGTATTGTTAGGCAGAGTTAATACTGCTACTATTACTGTTAGGTAGAGTTACTACTGCTAGTGCTGCTTAAATTAACTTGTAACAGGCTTTGACCTATTCAAGTGGTAGTTATAACTGCTTAATGACCACGTTTAATTGGTCATGTAACCACTATTAGCTATAATGGGATAATTATGAGGCGATTAATAGGACGATTAATCCTCATAATTCCATTTGACTAACTATGAGTATTTTCCTATAAATAGGAAATCAAATCATGCATGAAGAGATACAAAAAATGATAAGGATTAAAACATACGTTTTTAGGGGGTCATTTAAGCCCTAAATCGACATATTTTATATCCGTTACTACTTAAAACGTTCATTTTCACTTTTTAGGTCTTTTGGAAGCAAAATGCTGGAATGAAGCATATTTGGACGAAAAGGAGCGAAAACATGAAGAAAATGGCAATGTCAAGATCAAAGGCCATCCAGCACACCTGACGGCGTCCCAAACAAAGGGCGACGCCGTCCCTCTATTGAAGACTTGATCAAAAGTGCACGCGACCACTCAGCGGAATTTCTGGTCCTAAAGTCTGACGGCGTCACGCCTTAATTCTGGAAGGCGTCACTCACAAGTTTCACACCAGACGCCCAAGATTCAAGACTCAGACGACGTCGCTACTAAAGACTGACAACGTCACACATCTTAACTGACGCCTTCCCAACGATGAGTTGGATTAAACGAAACCCTAATGACGGCGACCTAACGGCGTCACTAGCAAAAGGTGACGCCGTCGCGATTGTAAATGTATATATATAATTCGATTTTTCTGTATTTTAGGAGGTAGAATTTTGGAGAGAAAACCCTAACTCAGTTGTAGTCCGACTTGGACAGTATTCTAGGGTCCCATACCTTATTTTACATTGCAATATAAGTTTGTTTATCTAATTTATCATTATGTCTACCCCATGTTCAATTGATTGTGTATTTGTGTGTATGCTTGCTTGTTTAAAACGTCTAGCTAAATTACTCTTGTGTTTGCTTAGATCTATGAAACCTAGTTATTAACTGTTGTTAGGTTGTCTCTTGTCTTAATTGGTAGACGCTATAGTAAGGAAAACTAACTTCTTCTTTCGTTGTTGCGAGCTTGAACGTCCTAAATAGCAAAAAGCCACAGGAGTGCACCTAGGCCATCGTTGTGTTTATTGCGTGAGTTGTAGCTTTAGGATTGTGTGTATTCGGGGGAGATGCTATTATACTTTCCGATCCCGGGTATTCTAAAGGAGAGTTACATTTCATAGAACTAGGGAATTAGGCACCCCCCCTACGACTAATCAGAATAAAACGCACCAATTAAGATAAAGGAAGTGACAATTCAACCGACCAATAAAAGATAACTAGGGAGTAATAGCATATAAGTGAACACATCTTTAATCATCATACGATCACACCTCAATAATCTATCCGTAGTTAATTAGATAATTAGATAATTAGTTAAGTAGTGAAATCGGTAAAAGTACCACCCCCAATCATATACCCCGAGATTTTACCTTTGCTTTCTAAAAACTATAAAAAGAATAAAAGAATCATCCTCAACCCCACATTCTCGTCGTATATATCTTTCTAGCATTCTTATTCCCTAGAGAACAAAATCAATCCCGAGGCTTACCCATACTACACTACAACGATTAGGTTCACCGCCTAGAGGGTTGAAAAGTTTGCTCGTGAAAATGAGGTTTTCTCGGCCCGAACCCATGCATCAAGTTTTTGGCGCCGCTACCGAGGAATAGAATAGCTAGTTAGATTATATTTCGTTTAGGTCTACTTGCTTGATTCCTATCAAGTGAGCCTTTTTTTCTCTTTTTCATAGCTTTCTTGTAGTCTATCTTTTTCTTTGTGCCTTTGTTCGTAAAACCCTTTTCATTTGTCACAATGACGGATGAAGTTGCATTTGAATCATTAACAATGGAGGAACAATTTTATTTCACAGATAGAATTTCTTCTTATTGTTCTAATGAATTTGTGAGTGATCTTAGAGATATCCAAGAAGAGATGGGTGTAAAGTTAGAGGGCTTTGATGAATTTTGTGCATGTGTGGCTTCTATTCAAAAATCATTGTTAGGATCAACTCCTTTTAGTGCAACCATTTGGAATTTTTTTGAGAAAAGCTTCCTAAGCGTAACCTATAGTTTGAATGAAGTCATAGGTTTGTCTACATCATAATTTGGGGAAACAGATAAGGAGTATTTATCCGATTTTAGGAACCATGAACAAAAAGACCTAGTTTTTAAGAACATGGAACCTAAATACGAGCAAGATTGTGATATGGCTAGAGTTGAACCACTTAGTTGCATGTGTGGGATAGATTTCAAAACATATGACACGCATGAGGAATCCTTTAGGCAAACAGAACATAGTGATTAAATTTTTGAAAACGAATCTTATGACTCAGACCAAGAATCTGAAATGGCTAAAGAAGGATTTGAGATACTTAGGAGTGTATTTGGGTTGGATTATACTAAAACACATGATGGTATAGGTGCTCTAGATATAATGGAGAATGTGGATAAAACTCCAAGCCCACAAGCCCTACCATCATATGAGGAATACACACCACCTATGACTTACCCGGAAGAGGAAGAAGAGACTATAGGAACCCCGATTGATATAGAACCTTTGAACCAAACACCATTAGAGGATGTAGGTTTGAACGCTTGAGTGATGACCTTTCTCTTAGTTCTACAGAAGTTCCTAGTTTTGATGAACCGGAGCCTCAACCAAAAACCTTACCCAATTTTCCGTCTTTAGATGTGAATTTAGGAATTGCGTTAGGCCCCAATTCACCCATTAAACCATGTAGTCCGGGTAATGTTAAGATAAAGGTAGTAGACTCTAAGCCATGTAGAGTGGAAGCTAACATAGGAGTAACGCGTGACCTAACACACTTACATCACCCATTTATGGTTGATAACAAGAAACATTATGGGTTTAAACCAGGTTTATTAGGTCAAGATGGATCCTTAACTAAGAATCTCTTCAAGTTGATAGAAGATGATCCATTTCTGGGAGAAAGACTTGATTCACCCGCTACACCAATAGAATTAGGTAAGGTTACAATGAAAGAAGTACACCCCTTTGAGCATAAGTATCACCCATCACCCTCTCCTCACGTGGCAAATTTCAACCCTAAGGGTGTGTATCGCTACTATCACCCGCACTTAAGCTTAAGTGTAGGGAAAACTTCCCCTTTATCCGTTAAATAAGGGTAGAGTCAAGCTCGTGACTCGAACAAAAACAAGCGCTTCCTGGGAGGCAACCCATGCTTAATTGTTTATTTTTCAATTTGTGTGTTTATATATCTTTTTCATTGTTGTTTATTCTCATGTTAGACTTTGTGAAAATGCTTTATTTTGTTTTTAACCTTGTCTTAATTACATATAAAGGTATTTTACAAAAAGATAAGTTTAGGGAAGATCATATAAGTTTTTAAAGAACATGAACATGAGATTAACAATCATTGAAATTGATATATATGTGTTTTTGTTAGAGTCAAATGCTTGTATCGAGTCATAATGGATGTTTTGCGAAAATTTTCCGTGTTTTAATCGGGTAATTTTTCCGAAAAACGCAGCAGACTAGTTTTTGTCGGGACAACTGACGGTGTCGGGATTAACACTGACGATGTCGAGCAATGTAGAAACAAAATAATCAGTTTCGTTTTCTGTGTAATTTATAATTATTCTTAATTTTCCAGAAAAACTGCAAACATCCATTCCACAAGCATTATATCTTGTTTTCTAGTGTAGGTATGTGTCATATATAGTTTTACCGCCGATTTTACATTAATGTTTCGTTTGTTTTCTTATAAGTATGTAGGTTATATTGGACTTATGCATTCTTCTTGGAGGAGGATTTAACCGCAACTTCACACATGTCCTACCGAGCTAATCAGGGGAGTATTAGTTTCTTTCTCTTACTTACCTTCCTTTATCATAACTTTGATACTTTCGGGGAACATTGGGGACAATGTTCATTTTAAGTGTAGGGAGGGAGAATAAAACGGGAACTTAGAAACTATTCACTCTCTTGATTATTTGTCTTGTCCTTGGTAATTTGTGTAATAAACTATAAGAAATATTTGTTAAGGCAATTTTAGCACCAAATTTAAAAAAATTTATGACATTTACAAGCTAAACTTTAGTCTTAATAAAGCGTCTCATGGATAGGAATTATATAACTAGCACAAAAACCGTATACCACTCAAATTCCACCCCAAAAATGTGAGGTTCTCCCCTAGATCTTTAGGAATAAAAGCATTCATCTTTAATGCTTAATGAGTGTACCGGTAGTATAATAGATTCTAGAACTTGTTTTGTGAAGCATTCTGAGATTGCTTGTGAGACTACACTTGTGTAGTTAGGATTAACTAAATGATAAGAGCCATTAAGATAACCCTTGTTTTAAACCTGTGTTATAATTACCTCTTCTACATCGGTTGAGTAATTTTCCCCACACCCTTGCGATGTATTCATCTTTAGTACACGATACCCCTAGTTAACCCCTCATAGCCTATCCTTTTCGCGGTTCTCGTGATGTTTCGGTTTCCCGGAATATCAATGAAGAGCATTGCTTACAATCCATACCCAAATGTACACCCAAATCGACTTAGCCTACCTTGTATGCACTCATTTTTAGTGCATTATTGTTATCATTATTAAACCCTTAGTTCATTTATCTAGTTACTTGCATGGTTGCTAAGTCGAGTCATATCTTTTGTATACATTTTTGGGACGATTGGGACTCATGGGTAAAAGTAATATTTTATGGAGTAACGGGAAAGAACGATAAATTCAAGTTCCCTTTGTCTACGTAATTAAATACTCCAAGTGTTTTGATCTTTTCAAATCGGGTCAATTAGTGTTAGTTATATAAAAAATCAAGTGTATGGATGCTCCTATAAATCCCTTATATGTCGATGTTATCGTAGAGGATGGTAGAGTAAAAAGGTATGGAAAAAAAAAGAGAAAAGAGTTGCAATAAAAAAAAGAGATAAACATACGGGCTACCATCCTACATCTATCTTTATGTTTATGTTTTTAACTTTGTGTTTGTTTTGTTTCAAGTTATCTAGTGTTAGTGAGTCGAGTCTTGACTTAGCAACGCCACACTTTACATGCTTGTAACATAAGATTTTTGACTTGCCACACTAAATATCCCCTATCCAACAAAACCCTTTACTTCCCTACCCTAAGCCTAACGTTACAACCTTTATAAATACCTCTTAGATAGTTATTCCTAGGTGCTTACGCCAAAGCGGTGGAGGTTTGATCTATTCTCAAGCTTATGGTAATCTATGTACTATGCCAAGTAATGAGTATTTATTTTCCATTTCCATTTATATTATATTTCATATAAACCCGAGAGATGAGAAAATCCAAACACCAATTGTGATGTGCTAATATATAATATCCGTGCTTGTTATGACTATTGTTGTAAAACCCGAAAATCTAAAACCTATATAAAGACTAAAATACCCTTGGAATCAAGAATAATAAAATACGTAAAAACACGTTTATAATAAAGTACGAAATTAAAAACCTAATAAATAAAAACTTAACGAATATAATTTCGTGAGCGACTTTAGTACGACGAAGGGCGTAAATGTTTCGCTAATAAGTTGGGCGTTTGTTTGTTTAATGGACTCGTGTCTTTTGTTTTGTTTTGCGCCAAGCCTAAGCCCAAGAGGGTGTTTGTTTGTGTTCGTGTGAGCCAAGAGGGGCCGAAGCCCATGTTTTGTTTGTGTGTGTGTTCGGTTGGACCCAAGCCAACCCAAACCCAATCACTTTCCTATTCTAACTCAAATACTACAACTATAAATACATTACATAATCATTAAATTGGAACCCTAGTTTTGCTTTGCCTTTTCTTTTCTTCTTGCTCGGCCGAGAGTTCCCAACACACCTTTGGTGTCGATTTTCTTATTCAAGTGAAGGTATATCGTTTATTCATCTTCCTTTTAACGTATCATGCATGTATATGTCGAGAGATATTGTTTAGTCGCGTTTGTTTTCTTTTTTTTGTTTTGGCCGAGAGGTGCTAACCAAGAGGAACAAGAAACCCTAATTTATTTTAACTTGTAATTAATAAGGGCGTGTAAAGTGATAAATAATATTGAATCGGGTCGTGTATATGTTGAGTTAATGTGTAGCCGAGACATGCATGGGTTGGACGAGGCATGCATGAGTTTCGAATGGGGTTTAAAATATATTAACTTGTATACGAAACATGTTTAAATGAGCTAGGTCTTATGTAAAACATGCTAGCCGAAACCCTAGGTGAACCGAGTACATTTGTACATGAGATTTAGACACGTAATTAATGAGTAAGAATACGTAAACATAAACCCTAGTTTATTATGTAAAGCGTATTAAGTATACTAAACCCTAATAACTTATGGTCACATGAAATCATAAACGTGTATGATAAAGTGTAAAAGTAAAGAAGGTTATTAATTACGTATTAGGTTAAGTAGCAAGTCATTAAGGCGTAACATGTAAAGTAAATGCATATTAATGAGATATTAAAGAGTAAGAAACCCTAGAGCGTAAATGAGAGTATATTAGGGTTTGAGCTAAATATAGTAAGTGTTATTTCATGTGTGAGTTATAACTTATAAAACTATTTTCACATTTAAAGGCGGACTTTAATAAATGATATAACGAACCCTAATCTACAACATTAATTATAAAATACTTAAGACTCATTAATAAAACCCTAAAGTATAAAGATCACTAAATATGAATACCAAATGTTAAGAGATCATTTTGACGATTATGGAATCATTAATAACGGGCGACCGTTAATGTCTATAGGTTACGTGAAGAGGAGTAATCCTTTGTTTCGTCTTTACGCTTTTCGATCTTTGCGTTGGAATAAAGTGCGAGATATTCGACCTTTTCGATAAAGGTTTCTCTTAATGTTTCTTTTGTATTAGGTTTTCCTAAGCCTTTGCTATGAATCCCAAAATCGATTTGTTTGAGCTATTGCTTATCCGAACTTTGATTTTGAATTATGAAACATCGATTTTGAACTATCGATATGAAAACTATGATTTTGGAAATATGAATGATTTTCGATAAATATGATACGTATCGGTTATGACATTACGATTTGACCTAAGATAGTTTGACACCGAGCCAAATATTTAACTAGTCATGGGGTTCCATGTCCGTATCGATGATGCACCTCGATATGACTCTAGGGCGATGAGTGATGTTACGCCGCGTCTACGGATGGTGAAGCATATTTGTGAATATGTAGGAAGGCGTATGGATGCATCCTAGATCATTATCCGTTATATGTTATATGTCATCGATGATTGATCTTTGCGTGCGTGCTTGCGTCCTTCATAACTCTGGTAGGTCTCCCACAAAAGGTTGCCTTGTGTGAATATGAATGTGATCGATATAAATTACGGGCTCGTGGTAGTTGACTATAAATTTCTTTTGAAATTATGATTTATGTTTTGAAAAAGATAATGATTTTGCTATTGCTCATTCACTTTATTTCATATCCGTTATCGTTTAGTATTAAGCTTTTGCTTTCATATCATTCCTTTGGGCTTTTGAAGCTCGGTAGCACTTTTCTTTTCTTCCATGGCGGTATCTAAGCATTGGAGGCGGGTTGCTTTGGGATGAGTGCTTGAGTGGACTTACCTTAGAGATTTTAGCTTTGATTTCTTATGATGCCATTTAGACTTATTTATTTCGGATATTATGTTGGCGTTTATTTCGTTTCATTTGGGACCTATGTATTGAAGTCATTTTGACTTGGATTATTTTCGCATTTATGTTAAGACTTTCTTTTGGTTATGAATGTTTTGCTTTGATATGACACCATTACTTGTGATTCCTTTACCCTTGGCGGGTCGGGCGTTACAATTTATGGTATCGAGCCAGAGTTTCGACTTGTAGTCGGGACACGTGAACATAAGAACCTTAAGTTATCCCTTAGAATTAAGATTTGACTGTGAGGATTGGGTAGACTTAGGTTTCTTCTGCGAACTTCCATTTCGTATCTCATCTTTGTTCATTTTGCTAATCGTTTGAATATCGTTTAGATGGTTCGAACTCGTACTCTTTGGTGGCGCGGATGGAGCGATGATGCGGTTAACATGGATCTTTGCGATTGCGAATGCTCTCAACTCTCTTTTCCTGGTTTGACTACACGAGATGATGGAGCGGTGATCAACAACATCCGTGTCGAATGGTGCTTGGGTAGTGGTGGAGGAAATCAACCCCAGGCATTCACACTTGGCTCGGCGTTTGATGAAGCTCAAGCCTCTTTCGTTTAACCTTCTTGCTACTCCCAGCTGAAGGCGAGGATTGGATCACTCATGTTGAGAAGCTATTTGAAATCTTGGGTTGTGGAGCGAGTTTAAGACTCGTTTGGCTGCGTTTAAGTTGGAAGGTGATGCTTTGAATTGGTGGAAAGCATTGAAACAAGCACGAGGAGGAGATGCTTTCATTGTTACTTGTACTTGGACGGAGTTTGGACTATATTCTATAAGTTACTTCCACGATCTTTGGCGACAAAGGTATGAGAGGATTATCGAGGCGATCTACCGGTTTGATAATGAGAACTCCAATGAGTACATGAGTAGGTTTATGAGGTTGGTAAGCTTTGTTGGAGCAATTCTTTGGAGATGGTAGGCGCCAAGCTAAGCATTTCAAATGGGGATGAAGAAGTGGGTGTTGGACCATTGCTTAACATCGACTATGAGGATGTGTCGGCTGCAATGATGCGACTCGTAACATTGAGATCTTTCATGAGGTTCGAGGTTACAACAAGCGTGTCGCGATGGTGATCGGATTCAAGGTAGGACTCAAAGTAATGAGTATAAAGAAATCTTGGCGGGAGTTATGACTCGAGGGACAAGTAGATAAGGGTTATGATCGTGAGGTCGATCGGGAAGGAATGTGGACTCTAGGCGCCACGAGGCGAGGGGTCGGGATAGCGAGCTGCTGGTAAGAATGGAAATGATCGTCGAATCGGGGTAACAATAACCGCGTTACAACAAAGATCGATCGACTCGAGGATCGAATCGGTCGTGCTTGAGGATCTTACGGTCGACAAGGATACGGTGAAGTTTGCCTCCCCACCTATCTGTACTACTTGTGGAAAGGCTCATCCGGGACCGTGTTTCAAGGCCAGCTGGTGGATGTTTCTCTTGTGGTTCTACTACTCACAAGATCAAGGATTGCCCTAAGAGGAACCCGGCGATTCACGGAAACTATACCAAGCCGCCACCTACTACTGGGCGTGTCTATGCTACTACTCGGAATCGGTGAGCATACTTGAGTACCATTACGGAACTCTTTTCATTGATGATTATTACATCTTCGTTTTATTTGACACCGCGCAACACACTCCATCATATCATCACATGTGCTAAGAAACTTAATATGAAACCACGACCACTAACGAATCACTTATCGATATCTACGCCTATGAAAAGTCACATGATCATTGATCATAAATCGTTAAGTGTCCTCTTCGTTTTGATGATCGTATTCGCCATGCACATCTGTATCCTCTCGATATGGTCGACTTTGATATCATTCTAGGCATGGATTGGTTGGCTTATCATAGAGCTTCCATCGATTGCTATGCTAGAAGCGTGATCTTTGGAGCGTCAAACATCCTAAATTCGTTTATTATGGTTCTAAACCACTCAAATCTGTTAAGTTCATTTACGCTATGAAGGCACGGACCATGATTGCTCATGGGTGTCAAGGTTTCGGCATCTGTTAAGGACACATCTTTGGAGAGTCCTAACATTGAAAATCTTCCGTTGTTTGCGAATTCATCGACGTTTTTCGATGAACTCCTGGACTTCCTCCAACTCGAGAAGTTGAGTTTAGCATTGAGTTAATCCACGGTGCTAAACCGATTTGAAAGCTCCGTATCGTATGGCTTTGTAGAAGCGAAGGAGTTGAAGGAGCAGTGCAAGAGATGATAGATAATGGATTCATTCGACCTAGTGTTTCTCCATGGGGTGCACTGTTTTGTTTGTGAAGAAGAAGGATGGAAGTATCGTCTATGTATCGACTACCGTGAACTCAACCGTATTACTATTCGAACCGTTATCCTCTCCCGCGCATAGGCGATTTGTTTGATCAAGCGCAAGGAGCTAAGTTCTTTTCTAAGATTGATCGAGGTGCGGTTACCATCGATTCACGTGTGAAGGAGCAAGATGTTCCTAAAACCGCGTTTCGTGCGGATATGGTCATTATGAGTTTCTCGTTATGCCTTTTGGTTTGACGAATCGCTTTCTTGTGTTTATGGACACGATGAATCGTGTTTTCCATGAATTTCTCGATAAGTTCGTTATTGTTTTCATCGGCGACATTTTGGTGTACTCAAAGTGCGAAGAGGAGCATGAGCAACATCTCCGGATAGTTTTGGAGATTACGAGGAAGAAGAAGTTGTCGCCAAATTCTCGAAGTGTGAATTTTGGTTAAGACAAGTCGCTTTCCTTGGTCATATCGTGTCGGTGATGGTATAACCATGGATCCGTCTAAGGTTGAGGCTATCACTAAGTGGCCAAGACCTACGGACGATGTTGGTCGAGGGAGTTTTCTTGGACTTCTTTGGTTACTATAGGCGTTTTGTTGAAGGTTTCTCTCGTTTAGCTTTGCCGTTAACCCAATTGATGAGGAAAGGTGAAAAGTTAGGTGTGGACGGATGAAAAGAAAAGAGTTTTGAAGAGTTGAAAGCGGAGGTTGGTGTCGCTCCTATTTTGACTCTTCCATCCGGTTCGGAGGATATCAAATCTATAGCGATGCATCTAAGAAAGGATTGGGTGTGTCTTGATGCAACATGGTAAGGTGATAGCTTACGCTTCAAGACAAGCTGAAACCTTATGAGGAGAATTACCCAACTCATGACCTTGAGTTAGGCTGCTTTGTGGTGTTCGCGTTGAAGATCCGGAGACATTACTTGTATGGAGAGGCGTGTGATATTTTCACCGACCATAAGAGTCTCAGTATATTTTCACTCAAAAGGAACTCAATATGAGACAAAGAAGATGGTTAGAACTTCTTAAGGATTATGACACTAACATTCGGTACCATCTGGTAAGGCTAATGTAGTTCTTGGCGACTTAGCGGAAATCGGTATGATTGCAAGTATTGAGATTGAGCCTAAGATTATTCGTGACTTAGAACGTTTGGATGTTGAGTTGTGCGTCACGAGGTTCGGATGGATCTTGGGCTAGTATGAAGGTGGAGTCGAACCTTATCTGCAGATTAAGGAAGCTCGAGAAAGATGACGGCGAGTTGTGGGCGTAGCTCGAATGTTGAGGAAGGTAAGCAGACGGAGTTTAAGGTTGATAACGATGGGATTGTATGGTATGAAGATAGGCTTTGTGTTCCCAATGATCGGTGCCATTGAGAAAGTTATGGTGAAGCTCATAGTTCTCCTTTCACTATCCATCTGGTTCTACCAAGATGTATAGGGATTTGAAACGATATTTACGGTGGAGCGGCATGAAGCAAGATGTGGCGACATTTGTGTCGAAGTGTATGATTTGTCGACAAGTGAAGATCGAACATCAAAGAGCTAGTGGATTGTTACAACCATTGGATATTCCGACATGGAAGTGGGATAAGATATCTATGGACTTTGTGTTGGACTACCTCTTACTAAGAAGAAGCATGATGCGATTTGGGTGGTTGTTGATCGGCTAACCAAATCGCTCATTTCTTACCAATTAGAAAGGATTATGGTATTGGAAGATTGGCGAGATTTTCGACAAGAGATAGTTAGACTTCATGGTACTCCGAGCGGCTATTGTGTCGAGATAGAGATCGCGTTTTACTTCTCGTTTACGGAAGGGTTTGCAAAAAGCTTGGGGTACTCGACTTAATTTTAGTACGGCTTTTCATCCTCAAGCGGATGGTCGATCGAGAGAGGACTATTCGGACCTTAGAGGACATGCTAAGGGCTTGTGCTTTGGAATGGATGGCGGTGGGATGAATATTTGTGTTTGGTAGAGTTTGCATACAATAACAGTTGGCATGCTAGCATTAAAGCGACACCGTTTGAACTTCTTTATGGAAGGAAATGTAGATCACCTACTTGTTGGGATGAAGTGGGTGAGCGTCTAATTGAAGGACCGGAAATGATTGAGATCACTAATGAGAAAGTAGGCATTGCTAGAGAGAAGTTGAAGGAGGCTAGGTCTCGTCGGAAAAGTTATGCCGACAAGCATCGTCGTGATTTAGAATTTCGTGTTGGTGATCGGGTATTTTGAAAGTTTCGCCGTTTAGAGGTGTGAAGCGTTTTGGAATCAAGGGCAAGCTCGGTCCTCGATTCATTGGTCCGTTTGAAATTCGGGCGTATAGGAGAAGTTTCGTGTCGATTGGCACTTCCGCCTCGGTTATCGCATGTTCATGATGTGTTCCATGTATCTCTCTAAGAGGATACAATTATCATCCATTACACGTTGCTTCGTATCCGTTTGATCAGATTCGATCCGATATGTCTTTGCCTGAAGAACCAGAAGCTATTTTGGAAAGACAAGAAAGAGTTATGAGAAGTAAAGTTATTCCGTTCGTTAAGATTCTTTGGAAAAATCACCCGGAGCGTGAGGCTACTTGGGAGACCGAAGAGTCGATGCGAGCTAGTTATCCTCATTTCTTTGAATAGTTCGGTATGTTCTCATTTCGTTATCGTTTTCGTTTCGTTTCATTTCAATTTTCGAGGACGAAAATTTTTTTTTAGAGGGGAAGAGTTGTAAAACCCGAAAATCTAAAACCTATATAAAGACTAAAATACCCTTGGAATCAAGAATAATAAAATACGTAAAACACGTTTATAATAAAGTACGAAATTAAAAACCTAATAAATAAAACTTAACGAATATAATTTCGTGAGCGACTTTAGTGCGACGAAGGGCGTAAATGTTTCGCTAATAAGTTGGGCGTTTGTTTGTTTAATGGACTCGTGTCTTTTGTTTTGTTTTGCGCCAAGCCTAAGCCCAAGAGGGTGTTTGTTTGTGTTCGTGTGAGCCAAGAGGGGCCGAAGCCCATGTTTTGTTTGTGTGTGTGTTCGGTTGGACCCAAGCCAACCCAAACCCAATCACTTTCCTATTCTAACTCAAATACTACAACTATAAATACATTACATAATCATTAAATTGGAACCCTAGTTTTGCTTTGCCTTTTCTTTTCTTCTTGCTCGGCCGAGAGTTCCCAACACACCTTTGGTGTCGATTTTCTTATTCAAGTGAAGGTATATCGTTTATTCATCTTCCTTTTAACGTATCATGCATGTATATGTCGAGAGATATTGTTTAGTCGCGTTTGTTTTCTTTTTTTTGTTTTGGCCGAGAGGTGCTAACCAAGAGGAACAAGAAACCCTAATTTATTTTAACTTGTAATTAATAAGGAACGTGTAAAGTGATAAATAATATTGAATCGGGTCGTGTATATGTTGAGTTAATGTGAGCCGAGACATGCATGGGTTGGACGAGGCATGCATGAGTTTCGAATGGGGTTTAAAATATATTAACTTGTATACGAAACATGTTTAAATGAGCTAGGTCTTATGTAAAACATGCTAGCCGAAACCCTAGGTGAACCGAGTACATTTGTACATGAGATTTAGACACGTAATTAATGAGTAAGAATACGTAAACATAAACCCTAGTTTATTATGTAAAGCGTATTAAGTATACTAAACCCTAATAACTTATGGTCACATGAAATCATAAACGTGTATGATAAAGTGTAAAAGTAAAGAAGGTTATTAATTACGTATTAGGTTAAGTAGCAAGTCATTAAGACGTAACATGTAAAGTGAATGCATATTAATGAGATATTAAAGAGTAAGAAACCCTAGAACGTAAATGAGAGTATATTAGGGTTTGAGCTAAATATAGTAAGTGTTATTTCATGTGTGAGTTATAACTTATAAAACTATTTTCACATTTAAAGACGGACTTTAATAAATGATATAACGAACCCTAATCTACAACATTAATTATAAAATACTTAAGACTCATTAATAAAACCCTAAAGTATAAAGATCACTAAATATGAATACCAAATGTTAAGAGATCATTTTGGCGATTATGGAATCATTAATAACTTGGGCGACCGTTAATGTCTATAGGTTACGTGAAGAGGAGTAATCCTTTGTTTTCGTCTTTACGCTTTTCGATCTTTGCGTTGGAATAAGGTGCAGATATTCGACCTTTTCGGTAAAGGTTTCTCTTAATGTTTCTTTTGTATTAGGTTTTCCTAAGCCTTTGCTATGAATCCCAAAATCGATTTGTTTGAGCTATTGCTTATCCGAACTTTGATTTACGAATTATGAAACATCGATTTTGAACTATCGATATGAAAACTATGATTTTGGAAATATGAATGATTTTCGATAAATATGATGCGTGTCGGTTATGACATTACGATTTGACCTAAGATAGTTTGACACCGAGCCAAATATTTAACTAGTCATGGGGTTCCATGTCCGTATCGATGATGCACCTCGATATGACTCTAGGGCGATAGAGTGATGTTACGCCACGTCTCGGATGGTGAAGCATATTTGTGAATATGTAGGAAGGGCGTATGGATGCATCCTAGATCATTATCATTATATGTTATATGTTATCGATGATTGATCTTTGCGTGCGTGCGTCCTTCATAACTCTGGTAGGTCTCCCACAAAAGGTTGCCTTGTGTGAATATGAATGTGATCGATATAAATTACGGGCTCGTGGTAGTTGACTATAAGTTTCTTTTGAAATTATGATTTATGTTTTGAAAATGATAATGATTTTGCTATCGCTCATTCACTTTATTTCATATCCGTTATCGTTTAGTATTCGCTTTTGCTTTCATATCATTCCTTTGGGCTTTTGAAGCTCGCCGCACTTTCTTTTCTTCATGGCGGTATCTAAGCATTGGAAGCTGGGTTGCTTTGGGATGAGTGCTTGAGTGGACTTACCTTAGAGATTTTAGCTTTGATTTCTTATGATGCCATTTAGACTTATTTATTTCGGATATTATGTTGGCGTTTATTTCGTTTCCGCTGGGACCTATGTATTGAAGTCATTTTGACTTGGATTATTTTCCGCATTTATGTTAAGACTTTCTTTTGGTTATGAATGTTTTGCTTTGATATGACACCATTACTTGTGATTCCTTTACCCTTGGCGGGTCGAGGCGTTACAATTGTGGCGCTTTTACTTGTTGTAAACTATCTTAAACCAATGCTTCATGCCCTCTAATTTATAAATTGAATGGCCAAAAGCACATTTGCTTGAGGACAAGCAAATACCAAGTGTAGGGACATTTGATAAGGATTTAAAACATACGTTTTTAGAGAGTCATTTAAGCCATAAATTGACACATTTTATATCCGTTACTACTTAATATCGTTCATTTTCACTTTTTACGTCTTTTGGAAGCAAAATGCTGGAATGAAGCATATTGGACGAAAAGGAGCGAAAATATAAAGAAAATGGAAAAGTTAAGATCAAAGGTGTAGGATCGTATATTTTATGTTGTTTAGATGATTCGGGTGGTCTAGGATTGTGATTAAACAAGTGAGCCATTAGAGATGAAGAGAGTAGAGAGGGTGTTTCAGAGAGAGAAATATCGAAAGGAAAGGTTAGATTAATGAGAAGCACCACCCTTCCCTTAGAGGGAAGGGTATTTATAGTTACAAGCTAAGCGACCTCTTGACTGTGGATCGGTATACGGTGGGTAAAGACCGTCCTTCCTCCACGGTGTTACTCTAAACTAAACTACGCTAATAACTAACTAATAAGCGATAATTAACGATATGTTCACGAGCTAACTTGTGCTAGTCTATAGTTGGGGTGACCGAGCACTTCACATGGAATTTCTAATTCCTAACAATCTCCCCAAGGAGGTCACCCCATGATTTACATTTGAATCCTAGCATTCTATTTTATCTTGGTCTTGAGCTCATAGACGTTAATTCTTCACATCCGCAATCTTTGTGCTTTAGCGATGATTCTTCAAAGTCAAGCGCTTTGTACTTTAAGTGGAGGTCTTTGGCTGATCCACATCTTTGATGATCTTGAGCTTTCTTTGAGATCATCGACGCGGTGAATCTGGATCACCCTTTATTATGTTGCCATCATGTAAAGTTGTGACTTTCGGACCGACATGCTCACACTTTAGGGATCATGACATCTTTCCATCAAAGTAGCGGGCGTTCTTGGTTCATGATATTTTCGCAGCAGTAGCGAAGCATAGTATAAAAATATCGAGACGGGTTACGTAGATATGCACTTGTCATGATGTTCTTCAATTAAGTGTGGATGTTGTCGACATGCGGTGTGAATTGACTTCTCAATATCGATCGGTGCATCATTCAAATGTACCGCAAACAACGATTAGCAATAAAACACACGAGTGTCTTTGATCACTTCGTTGAATTGAGGTACTGCCCACGGTTCCCCATTGATCGATACAAGTCTTGCTGTGATCGGTATAATTCGAAGAATCTCCTTGGCGTGGTTTCGCATTTGTTCTAGTTGTTCTCAAACCGGGCGTCTCAAAGAAGACAACACGGAGTGAGTGAAACGGAATTGAGATTCGATTGATGAAAAATTGATTTGAAAAATAATCGCGTATTGCTTAAAAGAAAGAGTTTTGCAATCGACGAAAGTCTTATGAGAAAGATCAATTTTCAATCAAAATACCTTTTGTATTTGAAAGAGAATACACATTCGATGTGCTAGAGAAAAGAAGAAATTTGCACATCGAACGGTTTTTCCAGAAGTATTTTTTCAATCAGATATACCTTTTGAGTTTGAAATATGAATACACATTCGATGTGCTAGAGAAAAGAAGATTTGCACATCTAACGGTTTTTCCAAAAGTATTCGTCAATTCATTTCCTGGACCAAGGTAGATTCAAGAATGAATCGCCCCATTTTTTCTATCCAGTTGTCACAAGCTTGATCTTTAGAAAAGATCTCACATGTCACCCACCAAGAGCTTGTTTGATGTTGGCTCTAGAAGGATTTCCATCTTCATTGTGAATACTTTTACATATCACTCGGATGTTAAGCAATACCACAAGGATAATCGTGGGACTCTAAATATACTTACTTTCCACATTGTGTGAAACAGCAAGTCTTCATTAATTTTGTGTCCTAATGAGATTTTGTGGATGATCTCTTGGCTCTAGACTCAATAGTGCATATTTGGTTCCTATGGGAGACTAGGAGAGGGCCTCCTTCTTCAATATCAACAATCTCTAAGAAAGTCGATAGATTATGTCGGTTTCCGTGAGAATGAAACAAGCCCTTTTAAGAGGAACTTGAGTAGTTTGGGAAGTTTAGTGCGGTCGTCACTAGGTCCATGGCGTCTTGTCTTCAATACCGGCGTCACCTTAGTAACAACCAGTAGCATATGAATTGAACCCGGTTTACGCCCTAAGGTTAAATTATTGGAGGGCTATTTTTTTCACCCTTTTCACATTCAATTCTTTTCATTCTTGACCCCTTGATGCTTACGAGACTTCATTACTAGAACTTTGTTGGTTTTATTCGGTTCTAGCTCTATCTCGATCGCACTCTTCCCATATTCTCATTTTTTTCCTTTTTTTCATCATACCTAAGGACTCTACACTATCTAGTGAATTGTCCCTGGGTAGATCCCTCCGGCTCTGATGGGATCATGGGAACGAATACCTAACCTAACCATCCTTATAACACCATGCATAAAGTAAATTGGTTGGTATTTTGGTATTGTTCATTCCTTTATGAAACCCATTGAAAAATCATTTGGAAAATCAATCAAGGTACTTGTGATATAAAATCAAAGCATTTTGTACCTTAATTGTTTTTTATCTTTTAGAAATGCTCCCCCTCAACATGTGCATATGATTTTGAAATTGTTTCGCACATGGAGGCAAGAGGACTTTGAAATCTTTTCTTGATCACAATTTCCATGGAAAAAGCCATTTGATTTTCTTTGGTAAATTCTCCCCCTCAATATGTGCATAGGATTTTTGAAATCATTTTATCACATAGAGGAAAGAGTTCTTTTGAAGCACAACCACGATCACAAAAGCCATTAAGAAACCATTAGAAAATCAATCAAGGTACTTTATGTTGAAACATAGAAATCTTTGTACCTTGAAAGTTTATTTTCTTTTTGAAATGCTCCCCCTCAATATATGCTTGAGATTCAAAGTGTTTAGCACATATGGGAGAGCGACATGCACATCCGAATCAAAATGATCACCTTTTATCAAATTTCATTATTAAATCACAAATTCTCCCCGATCAAAATATCAAACCCTTTGAGATTTTGGATCCCAAGTGATTAATAAGGTTTGGAAAACATGGGAGAATATGTGGCCTTATTTAAATACTCTTCTGGTTTTTTGTTAAATGCTCCTCCACAATCATGTGCATTATGTATTTCAGAATCGTTTGGCACATGAAGGAAGGAGTGCTTTTGAAACAATTACCCTTTAAAACCGATTTGAGATTTAAATCACGATCTCTCCCCTGATCAAAAATTTCAACCCAATTGAGATTTTGGATCTCGATTGATTTAAATCATTTAGAAAGTTTTGGGGAAAGGCGTGGCAAATTTTAATTTTTAAAAATGACCGATAAGGATCAATTTAAGACATTAAAGATTGTTAGTGTCAGGTATGATAGTTTTAATTGATCTTTAAGTAAAATAAAATAATTTCACAATGAAACAAGAACAAAAAAAAATTTATTTAAAAAGATCTTTGAATTTTAAAGAAAATCATACCATGACATAACATTAAATCTTTAGATCACCACTTTATTACATACAAACCGGAACTTTTATAAAGAAATATTGATGAAATATTGTTTGAAAATATTTTATTTTAAATCACTCTCCCCCTCAATCGATGACCGTAGTCGATGATTGAGTGACTTAAGGTTTGATAAAATGAAGTCCGGTGATTTCCAAAATTAAGTCCAATTTATTTTCAAAACAATATTTTTCCATTTTCAAAACATTTTAAAAATTGTTTTAAGAAAAATGGTATCATCCACTATTAATCCTGCATAAAGATCGTTAGGTGGTTGTTTGCTTTTGTTGTTGTTCTTCGGAGGTTTGAAGAAACCATCTGGCGATGCGGTGAGAGCTCTTACGTTGCATTTTCATGCCAACTTTCCAAAAAGTCAAATTAAGCTCCGTTTCTTCATTTGTCAACCCAAGATATAGTTACCCTTTCCTTTCGGCATCCGATCATCTTCAATTGTGGGATCCGGATCGGGAACATTATTATATACCAATATACGCATCGTTAGTGAACACACATCTGAGATATATGGTGGTCGACATCACCCAAACGAGAATCGACTAATAAAGTCAATACAACATATCAATCGGATCATACAAATGCATGGGAATTATATGTTTATCAAACTCTAATCATCTAATCCTAACAATCATATCCTAGGCACCTAGTTCTTCAACGAGGTTAACATCATTTTCATTTAAGTATATAGGATAATTAGATAAGCTCGATAGATGATATAAATTTGAAAACATTCTCCCCTCAATCAATGACTTATTTTTACGAAAAGTTTAAAAGCTGAAGTCATTGATTGAGTTTTCAATACCTACGAAAACTACGAATCGATTGATTTACAAGCAACTCATTTACCACCATTTTGTTAAAACAAATATTTTTAGAAGAATTTTAGAAGGAAAAATATTTGAGTAGGAAACAATGATCCTTTGACATACTTTTCTCATTTCGTTTTAGGATAAGTGCACGAAATATTTGAAAATTGGTTTAGCGCAGCATTGTTTAAGCACGGGTTACAGTCTTAAGTAATTGTAAGCCATAGATTTGAGACATGTTTTGGAAAAAAAAATATTTACACCTTCTGCTCGAACTTCATCTATGGTCCCGTGTCATTGTTGAATGACATTTCGAATACCGTAGATGTTATCGATATCAGAAGACATGTCTTGAGAAAAACATATTTTTGGTCTTTTTCAAATTTTCTGATTTTTATGGGTTTTGGTTGGTTTTATACTTTTCTATTTTCTTTTTGTGGGTTTTATATTTTTGTATTTGGTTTTGATAACTATTTACGATATAGTAGATGATATAATTTAAGAAGATGATGATACAGTCCGAGATAAGGATATCGAGCGAGACGTCGTAGAAGATAGAATTCGTCATCTCTTAAACTTCCACCATCAAAGCTTCCGAGGCTCGAATAGAAGATAGAACATGAGCCTTTGAGAAGAGAGACTGGGCGACTTCCCCAAACCGAAAATCCATTAGATGAGCGATTCAAGCTCTATTTCAAGCTTGCCTTAGCCGGTGCCTGAGAAGCACACCATTATCATAAATCCATTGCTCCTTTTAAGAGCGATAGTCAAGATTCTTAGATTCGGGTTATATCATCAACTAGAACGACAACATATCATCCACTCTTTAAATTTCTTCTCATATTTCATTACCATGAAGTGCGGCGATGCATCCCAAAGGTGTCAAGAGACCACTTTCCCCAGTAGATGAATTGATGAAGTCGGTCTCTTAGACTAGAGCTCACGAACCCAAATACACATATACCCGAAGAGAGAAACTTATACCATCGAGTAGCAGTTAAGTCCGATAGCCGAAGAATAACCCCGATGTATACTTTTCTCTCCACGATTATAGTGTATGAGCTCAAGAACCGAAGTACCGAATGCCCAAAGAGAGAATAACCGATAACATTGAAGAAGCGGGCGAATCATCGATTATCTCTGCGGATGACAACTCGGAATAAGTGATTATATCTACGAATCGCGATTAAGCACTCAGTGAAACGGTGGCGCCCCAATGTACATAATTCTTTCTCACGATGATTGCGATAACATCGAAATCATCACACATAATGTACCTCTTTTATCTTGAAACTTTCTCTTACATCACTTCCCCCACGTTGTTGGAATAATAACACTAGACGCCATGAGATAAACATTGAGTTTCTCTGCGGTAATGACCTTTGTCTTCCTGGGATATCTTCAATCACTTAGAAGTATTAAGTTCATCAAGTTTACTCGCGTTTAGATGCGTGTCTCCTTCTCCCTTGCTGGTTTTGATACTCCAGAATCAACAAAACATTATAAGCCCACATACTTGAAATCTGTTGAGAAGATCGTTTGAAGTCTTTGTGAGAATCAACTTGCTGAAGAACAGTGTGAGCAAATCTAATTAGGGATTGAATCTTGACTTTTCACTCTCCCCCAATTAGTGCTCTCCCCTAAACCGACAATCTTTATGATGAATGCCTGAATTAAGAAGAAGTCTTTAGATCGTTGAATGCAACTCATCTTTAGTCTTCTAACATGTAGCAGAAAATGTAGAACCGACTGTAGACTCGACCTTCTTCAAGAATGTCTGTTTGGAGATCAGAAAGTTAACATCTTCAACTCACCAAATGCATTCCCCGTTAACTTACATAAAGAAAATCCCCTTAACTCAAATCCCTCCCAATCAAACAAGAACAGAAAGATGTTTATCAAGGAAATCAGCCCTGCAACTGGAAGCACTTTGTCATTAAACTCATCAGTCTGTATGAAGATGTCAACCAATGGCTCTTAAGAAGAAACCCCATGTAAAGAAGACCCGATAAGAAGAAGCTCGGTTCTTATATGAGTTTGGAGCCGTTTGACCATTTATACTCTGACGTCAATCAACATGCTGTAAATTCACACTTCTTTTCCCCCTCAAGAATTGCATACGGAGTTGCCATTCTTGATTAAACAAGTGATTATCTTCATAATGTATTCCATTCACACTTCTCCCCCTCAAAGGTATCAAATGATGTCGCCATCGTCATTATAATCGAGCAAGTGGAATAAGAGAACAATCATCGGTAGTCCGGTTCACTTGATAACTGAAAGCGCGTGGAAAAAGTATGAAGCATGTTGTTGAGAATGGTCATTGATAAGAAGATTTCTATTCTTCAGAAGATAAAGCGCACTGAAGCATACACTTTTCTTTTCTTTGAGGAACGAGGCTTGAACTGTTGTGTTCAAACGTCATTAAGAAGATTTCTCTTCTTAAGAAGATAAAGCGCACTGAAACGTACACTTTTCTTTTCTTTAAAGAACGAGGCTTGAACTGTTGTGTTGAAACGTCATAATCTCTCTCTTTTCAACCTCTCTTGGCAAACTTATAATCAACCCCATTATCATTCAAGAGGCTCTTTGTCGTGACGGTGATGGAGAAAACCCAATATAATGAATTTGACCTTGAAGTAAACTAACTTGGGACTCGTGACTTAAACTTGCACATATGTAACAAAGAGCGGTGGCGATTTCCATTAGAATCTCTAAGTACTCTCTAAGTACTCTATACTCTTCATCCAACCAACCATCAATTATAAGACGTACATCCCCTCTTGAAAATTCACAATTGAATGTGACACTGAGCACTACAACGTAACTCCTTAAAGTGATAGTTATTTTATGGTGGTAAGAGCCCAATTGTTGGAATCACTCCTAAACTTGATTTCAAGTGTTAGTAATTAATATGTAATAGTTAGCTTAATATGGCTTTTATGTTAGTAATCATGCCAAGGCTTATGTAGAAAGCCCATAAGCCTTGGCCCAAGCCCATAAGAAGGGAAGGTTGCTAGAAGTGTTGCCCTAGCTCCTTTCCCTATAAATACTCTTGTAAACCCTCACTTGAGGGTTGGTTGTTCAATTCATTTCATTTACTACACATAACTCTTCTCTTTGTATTGTTCAACCGATCATCTTATCTTTCTTTCTTACATATTGAAGCTTGTGTTACAAATATGGGAACCTCACAGTGGTATCATTCGCCAAATAGTTGGGTGAAAAGGTTTTGTTTTTGAAGTTACTTTTGGTCTTACGCATAACATACGGTTTCAAACTTTGTCACGCTTAAAAACTCATTTTTTACACTTTTCAATCCAAGATTCTTGTACTTTCAACGTTTTTAGGTGTTAAAATATCTGTTTTTGGCAAAAAGTTTCAAACTTTACGTGTTGATCATTGTTTTTAAGCTTGGTTTTATACGTGGGATCATTTCTACGCATAAGGTGTTTCTAAGTTTTGGATCATCAAGTTTCACACTTTTGTGTTATTTTGGTGATATTGAAGCTGTTTCATCACAAAAATCTGGTTTAGAATCATTTTGGGCTAAAAATCAGTTTTGGTTAAGTTTTACGCGTATCAAAACCCTAATCTTACGCGTAACTTTTCCTTGGTTTGATCTTCAGTTTTCGTGGTTTACTCAGTGTTTTCTTGCTTGGATAAGCCTGAAAACACTTCGACTTTGGATATCCTTTACCTTTGTGATAGTGTAAAAGATTTTTGGGCAAAACCCTAATCTTACGCATAAGCTCAAACTTATCGTAGAACTCTTTACGCCTAAGATTTTCTTACGCCTAAGCCTTGTCTTACGCATAAGCTAATCCACGCGTAAGTCTTCTACGCCTAACTTTCGGTTTCGCATAACTTTAGTGTTTCTCAATTCTTACGCGTAAGCTAATCCCACGCATAAATCACGCTTTACGCGTAAGTTTGGTGTTTTACGCCTAAGTGTTGCTTTGCCTAAACTTGGTTTTTCTACGCTAAGGATACTTCATCAACAACGTTTCATTCGACTACAAAGATCCATTTAACAACACAAGTTTTCAACATGTCACAACCACCATACTCTAGCTACTTTCCTTATACTTTTAATCAACAACAACAACAACAACTAAGTCCACAACATCAACAATTCAATCAACAACAACAAATTTATCAACAACAATTCAATCAACAACATTATCCACAACAAGGAGCAATTCCACCTCAAATGGTTCAACCACAACCAAGTCTTCAAGTACAACCTTACATAAACGTTTACAATCAACATCCATCCAGGAATACTATGAAGGAACCGACTTGGTTTGCAAAGATGTGTGAAGCTTTAAGTAGCCACAATCCATTCATGAGGCGGGATCACTTGATAGACCTCCAATGCTCACTCCGGTAACTACGATCAATGGGTGATTAGGTTCTTTAGGTTTGTGATCTAAAGAAGCCACATGGAAAGTTCTTAAAGAAGGTTATCTTGGAAGGTCCATTTCGGATGCCTATTCTCGTTACAGGAGATCCAAATGCTATTCCACAAGAGATGATCTCACAAACATTGCAGCTGTCACGACCTTTTGGTGATGAACTTCTACACTACGAAGCGATGAGCTAGCAATGCAATATATCCTTTTAGGATTACCAAACCCAATTCTTGAAGTGTTGATGCTCAAAAGACCGCAAAAGCAATGTGAGAACATATTCATCTTCTCATGGAAGGCACCGCACTCAATCAAGAGGATATGGAATCCAAAATTTACTTGGCTTATGAACACTTCATGATTGAACACGGAGAGACACTAGAGTCTTATCATCATCGATTCTCGAAATCATCAATGATTTGGATAAACACAACATCATCATGCCAAGAATTGCAGTCAATACAAAGTTCCTAAGTAGTCTTGGTCACGATTGGGAGAAGTATGTCATTTTCATCCGTCGGCGAAGAATCTTCATCATGCTTCTTACGGATTATTATGCGAATATTTGAAACCACATCAAAAGAAGTTGAAAAAGAAAGGGTTATCCGTGGACAAACCGCTTCACCATCACTTCCGGACAATCAACAACTTGCTTTGTGGGCTCAAACTAGTTATCCTCCTCAACCCGCTCCTCGACCAAGCTGCAACAATTACACCATATGATCCGTCACGGCAACAATCTCAACAAACTCAATTGGTTCCATACAACAACAACAATGATCAAGCACTTAACGATTGAAGCTAATGAGGACTCGAAGCTTTCGATGCATTGCAACAAGGATTTGTTATGATTGCTAAAGCCTTTGGCGGTATACAAACAAATCCAACAATCTCATTCGCTCCTCATCAAACACAAGGAATCGGTGTTGTGAACAATGGACGTGTTGAAGTTCGAATCGTGGTTATGGTCGTCCGGATGGGAGGTGGTCAAGGGTTTAATGCTATGGGAAGGAATAACATGGGTGCTCCACAACAACAGAGAGCTCAAGTGGTTGAGCAGGGTAATGCACAAGGAGGCTTTACTTTTGGCCCTTAAGGATGAAGTGGTGGAACTCTCACAAACAAAAACGAGCTTTATGGCGGATGCGAGACTCGAGATGATGATATGAAGGACTTGCAAGCTAATGCAACAGATGATGTTGATGGCACAAATGCAAGCTCTCCAAATGAGTGACACATGCCCGTGTATGACACCGATGGCTTGTCTCAGTACCGAACAAACCATATTCATCAGCGATCTAATATCTCGACCAACATCGAATCCGGCAAGGCTCGGAATATTCAAAATGAGTCGTCCACATCTCATTCGACTATTCTCAACTAGACCGGTAGTTACATTTGACGATCAAGATGATCTTATGGTTACCTTTGATACTCAAATTGACTCCGTGGTTATACTTGAGAATCGAATAGTGATCATGTTGTGACTCGCGTTGAACACGTTGAACTTTGCCTAGTCCGGATGTTGATCTCTTACTTAAAGACCAACAATCCCGAATGGATGAATGTTATGCATTAAATCGAAATTACGGTAAAAATGCTTTGTTAACGGGGACATTGAATGCTTAAAGCGGCAACTCAATTTTTCAAAACTCAAGAAAACCGTGAAAAAGGTTTTGAAGCCGCTTTTGCTAAATCACATCAAAGCGAAAAATCTTTAGAGCGACAGATAAGTGATCTAGCCGCATCGAAGAATGCTTTGTTGTCTCAAATAGAACAAGCTGAAACATGAACATAAAAAGCAACTTAACGCTCTTACTTTGGAAACTCAAAAGCCAAGGTGAGTTGTTAACTTGTAAAAGCAGTTCTCTGCGTACAAAAAGCATTCAGCGAAGCGAATAGATGACCATGTTGAAGAAATTGTCGACACAAAACAAACTTAAAGAGTTTGAAATGTTGTTTATAAACATGGTGAGTCAATCACAACCATTCAAAGTTTACTTTAAAACCCAATCCAAATGGATATGGACGAATCTTCGCGATTACAAGCCAAAGCTTTCAACCAAAGCATTCAAACCAAATCACGAAGTTTCTAGTGCGAATATAAAATTGATGATTCATTATGAGTGTTGTTGAATATCATCATCAAGAGGAATTAGATGCGAGAATCTGAGAATCGATCAAAGTTAGAAAATATTGTTTATAACAAACCATTTAACTATTCAAATTTGTCACTTTCGTCACCAAAGTTCTTCTAACACACCTAGGATTATCACAAAAGCGTCGAGTCTTCTAATGTTGCTCCCCAACCAAATTATGCACAAATTTATGGTCCTTTACCTTCACTCTGAAGTAAAATCAAAACCGAAAATCGTCAAATTCTTAGATATTTTGACATTTTCACTTCTTACCTCAAACTTTTAGAGCGTGAGATTGAATTTCATTACGAAATAAAGTTGAACATTTTCAATCACCTCGGTGCGAGAACAAAGAGATATTTTTAGAAAATAATTTTACCCCATGTTAAAACTTTGAAAAATTGTGCATTATATTGGGAAAGGGAATTTCATAAGGAACTTGGATTGATGAAAATCGTTTTTGAGAAAACAGAAACATCTATTTCAAATACAAAACGTAAAAAGAAAATGTTACAAAAAGATGTTGATCGACTCTTGAAAGATGTTATCTGTGCTGATATCCACAATGTTGTGTTATTGCATTCTTTTCCATATGCATCTGATTATATCTCTGCTGATTCTGTTGATTCTGTTGTAATTTTTGAGAATACTGATAATGTGCTTCAGATCAAGTCTTTAAAAGTTGAAAAGGAACGACTGTTAAACGAGCTTTCAAATGCAAAACATCGTCTTCAATGGTGTCAAAACGATTGTCAAAATCGTGAACTTGCTTTGCAAAACAAAATCACTCAGTTGCGCTCAAAATCTTTTGATCCTAAAATTGAGCAACTGGATAATCAAAACGTCTCTTTGAAATGTCAAATCTCAAAATATGAACAAGAACTTGCAAAAGTTAAAAAGGAATATGGTGTCATATTTGATTTACTCAAACAGACTCGTGATGAAGCATCAAACGAACTTGATCATTATCTTGCACACACTAAAGAAGTTACGAATTTTTCGAAATCTTAGATTCGAAAATCAAGATTTGTTGCACACTATCATTGAGTTAAAAGAAAAGTTAGGAATGTATGCACAAGCTAAGCTTAGCAGCCTAAAGAAAATTGCACCTATAACACTTCGGAAAAGTGACACTAGAATGCCTACTGACAAACCACAAGATACTAATGTGCTTCCCTCTATTGAAACATGAATAATTGCCTCTTTTCCCAAAGTCCGCACTTCACAGCCTAGGAGCAATACAAGGAATAATAGGAAGTTGCGACCTAAGAAAAGAACAATAAAGAATGATGAAGTAGAAGAACACCCTAGGACTTTGAATAAGACTCATGTTGCACCCACTTTAGATATTGCGTCGACAAATGTAATGGAAAAAGTGTTGTAACGAATCTTTGAACCTTTAAGTACTTTTGATATTGATCGATGCTTCTTGTGTTATTTGTCGTAAAAGTATGCTTCGATTGTCATGACAAATGTGTTGCTAAAGCTATCTTGTCTCGTTTACGGAATCTAAGAATCAGAATACCTCTAGGCCCACTAATGCTTCTAAGTCTGTGCTTGGTAAACCACCCTCCTTAGATTCTAAGAAACACATTGATATCCCTGTAGCTCCAGTATCACCTCTAAGGAATGTAGTACCACCTAGTGCATTCACTAAGACTAAAGCAAATACTAGTTGGAGATGGCAGAAATGGTTACATAATACACTAGGATTTAAATGGATGCCTAAAGTTATTGATGTGAGTATTTCTACTATAACTGCTTCGGAACCCTCTAACTCATCGGGTTCCACATCTACTTCTATTCCATCTATGTAAATCTGTGTAATCACGGTGTCTGAGATCATCCTTTGGATTGTTGATAGCGGATGTTCCCCGACACATGACAGAAATCTTAAGCTGTTATCAAACTTTATTGCAAAGTTCGTGGCCTTGTCGATTCGGGAATGATCACTTGCGACTATCATGGGCTACGGAGATTATATCAATGGCAATATCGAAATTAGCGGGGTTTATTATGTGGAAGGCCTCGGTCACAATCTCTTTTCGATCGGTCAATTATGTGATGGAGATTTGGAAGTTGCTTTTCGGGAGAAAACTTGTTTCATTCGTGATCTACAAGGAAGCGATCTTATATACGCTCTCATGATTCTAGTGCATACACCATCTCAATGCAAGACATGGTTGCTTCATCTCCCATCATCTACTTTCAAAGGAAACATCAACAAAATCTTGGCTATGGCACCATCGTCTCTCACATTTAAACTTTCAAACCATAACCAACCTTGCTCGATACAAACTAGTTGAAGGTCTCCGAGATTACGGTATTCTAAAGATCACCTTTGGTGCGCTTGTGAACAAGGGAAAAGCACTCGTGCTCATTTTCCTTCAAAGGTGGAACACGACTCTCGACATGTGCTTCATCTTCTTCACATGGATTTGTATGGCCCGATCGGCGTGCAAATGATTAATGGCAAACGCTACATCTAGGTAATTGTCGATGACTACTCACGATGGACTTGGGTATACTTCCTTGAGTAAAGATCAAGCTCCACCGATGATCATCACCTTTCTCACGAAAATTCAAGTTTAGCTCGGGAACATCGTCCGCCAAATCGAAACAGACAAAGGAACCGATTTTGTGAACCAAACTCTTCAAGAATTTTATGAGAAAGTGGGAATTGAGCATCATACATCTATTGCGTACACGAGAACAAAATGGAGTTGTTGAAAAGGCGAAACGAGCGTTAGTGGAAGCTGCAAGAACAATGTTAATCAATGCTAAACTTCCAGATTACTTGTGGGCGAAGGCGTATCAGCTGCATGCTACACTCAAACCGATCAATGATTACAAAGCGCCACAACAAACCACCTTTTGAGCTTATCCACATGAAAACCGAATCTCAAACACTTTCATGTATTTGGATCCCTTTGCTACCGAAATAATGATCATGATGACTTTGGAAGCTCAAAGCCAAAGGCGACATTGGAGTCTTTATTGGATCTTGTGAGAATTCTAAAGGTTCTGGGATGCGGAATCGTCCTACAAAGCGAGTTATGGAAATGATTCATGCAAATTTCAATGAGCTTACATAAATTGTTTCGAGTATATGACTTGGAACCCGGTCACAACCGTTTAAACTTCCTTAAACCCCATCATCGGTGAACCAAGCCCCGACTTACTCGTCAACAAATGGAAAAGCTATTTGCTCCTTTGTTTAGTGATGACATTGATGAGCGTGCTCCGGTGTATCTGCTTGTTTTCACCGCTCAACGATCATATTCCAATACGATACACTGCTACAACAACTATTGTTGAAGAAGCACCACCAATTGACTCGACAACAACAGTTGAACAAAGCGCTTCAACGACGAACCAAGCGATGATGTTACGAACAATGAAGTACCCCACTGCGATTTTGATCCGAATCGTTCTTTAACCCGTTTGCTAATGAAACTCCACGCACGATGTTGCGAGAATCATCTACAAGCCATTTGAATCCTCAAAATCGCACAATGTATACCAACATCAACCCTCTACACATCGTTGGACAAAGACCATCCTCTTGAGAACATTATTGGTAACCCGAATCAACCATTAAGTAGCGAGACAACGTCTTCGCACGAGATGGTGCACATTGCATTTATTCACTCATCGCATCGCCAATCGGGCCAAAAACATTAAAGACGCAATGACAAAGACAAGCTGGATTGAATCCATGCAAGAAGAACTCAACCAATTCAAGCGTCTTGAAGTATGGGAACTAGTTGAAAGACCAACGGGGTCTCGTCATCGGTCTCAAATGGATTTGGAAGAACAAATTGGATCTTTGAAGGGCGTAATCGAAACAAGTCACGTCTGGTGGCTAAGGGTTATAAACGGGAAGAGGTATTGACTTTGAAGAATCATTCGCTCGGTTGCTCGTCTTGAGGTCGTTCGGATCTTTCGCGTTTGCGGCTCATATGAATATAACGGTCTTTCAAATGGACGTCAAAGCGCTTTTACGAATGGTCAATTGAAATAAGCGGTGTATATCGACCGGCAAGAAGGATTCGTTGATCCCGAGTTCCCGAACCATGTCTACAAACTAAACAAAGCTCTATCTCGGACTCAAACAAGCTCCTCGGGCGTGGTACGATAAGTTATCATCCTTCCTCATTGCTAATAATTTCACCAAAGGTTCGGTTGACCCAACTCTTTTCATACAATATCACGGGCACATATCTTAATTGTTCAAATTTACGTGGATGACATCATTTTGGGTGACACATAAAAAGTACTCAATCGCTTTTGCAAAACTAATGAAGAAACATTTTGAAATGTCCATGATGGGTGAACTTACGTTCTTTCTAGGACTCCAAGTTCATCAATCACCCGTGGTATTTTCTTGAGTCGGTCCAAATATGCCCTTGAACATTAAACAAATTTGGAATGCAAAGCTGTGACACCTATGCCACACCAATGGCTCATACCAAGAAGCTAGACACCGATTTACATGGGAAATTGGTGGACCCTACCAAATACCGTAGTATCATTGGGTCTCTCACGTATCTAACGACTAGCAGGGCTGATATTGTTTTTCCAGTATATCTTTGCTCCCATTATCGATCGAGACCAAGCGAAACCCGCTCTTTGAGGCTAAAAGAATCTCAGATACATCAAGGGAACCATTAACTTGGGGATCGGTATCCAGAAGGAATCTGGTTTTCAACTAATAGCTTTTAGATGACGATCACGCGGGATGTTTAGATTCACGGAAAAGTACTTGAGAGCATCACAATTTCTTGGTGACAAGCGGTGTCATGGCAATCGAAGAAGCGAGGATTGTACATCGTTGTCCTCAACCAAGCGAATATGTAGCCATGTCGGCGTGTTACGCTCAAGTCATTGGATGAGAACACAACTCAAAGACTATGGTTATGTATTTGTGAATCCCGATGTCTTTGCGACAATCGAGTGCTATTGCGATCTCGTGCAACTCGGTTCAACATTCGAAATCAAAGCACATCGATCTTGATAACATTTCATCAAGGACCACGTGGAGCAGTCTTGTTGAATTATACTTTGTGGTCGAGAATACCAATGGCGGATCTTCTCACCAAAGCCTTAGCTCTGCTAGGTTTAATGAGTTGGTCCACCGGATTGGTATGCGGTTTTGACTCAAGAGGGCTGGATGAACTCTTAAAACATTCTTAAAACCATCAAACACCAAAACCTCTTTTGTAAATATTTTCAAAAACAAAATACAAAAATAAAAATCGATAAAACAACAAAAATATTCTTCTATCTATATTTCTTTTAACATGGCAAGTACACATTCCGTCAACACTCAAATCTTTCAAAATTGATATTTTTCGATCAAGTGTTGAGGGAGAAACAAATATTTTCGGTTTCATAAAACCTTGTACTTGCATGTTAACTTATCCGGTTGTTTCTTTAATAATGGTGGTCACATTTACGGTTTCTTGACACTCCTCGGACTAAAATTTATCAAATTTCAATATTTTTTAAGTCAAGGGAGAGTGTCGTCAAATTTCTTTCCAAATATCCTTTGTTTGGTAACCAAAATGGAAGTTATGGTCATGGGTTGTAAATGGTTAAGGTGGAGGGACTAAAACTGTCAAAAGATCAAAACTTTTTTTAACAAAATATCTCTTCCACATTTAATTCACCTCATTTACTTCCCAACCACCCAAATCCTACGCGTAAAAACTCATCTTCAAATCTGTGTTCTTGGTCAACAATTTGTAAGTGTTTTCACAATCTTTGGGTTAAAACAAACATTGGTTTTGAATTTTAAACGAATCCAATGGTTAAATATCAAGTTTGGGAGATTGTTGTATTCTACGCGTAAGCTATGAACACAACTTCTTCATTTGTGTGTTTGTGGTTGAAATGGTAGTGTCAAAACGTTTGTTTAATCATAATGATACCATTTTCATCATCAAATATCACCCAGAAAATCTAATTGGTTGTATTTGTTAATTAGGGTTTATGCGTATGTTTGGGGATTTTCATATGTGAGCGTTTTTGGTTAAAAAGATAGTTGTTTGATATTGTTTACAAGTTGAATTGACCATATCCATGCTTAGAATTTACCCAGTAACACTAATTGCATGAAAATTGAAGATTAGGGTTTATGTTCGTAAGTATTTGGGTATTTTTGATTCGCTCTGATTCTGATGTTAAAACTTGGATTGAACAACTCAATATGCTTCCTATACATCCCAGAAAGACTTTGGTGCAATTCCTATGGCTAGAACACTTACTCATAGAAATTGAACTTTAGGGTTTTAAGTTTACGCGTAAACTGTTTCTACGCATAACTGTTTAATGAGTATTCATGGTTTGAACTGATAAAGATTGAATGTATGTGTTAATATTGGTGATATGATGAACTTATTTTAGGTTTTCTACACGTGAAAATTCAGAATCAAGGTACTTGTCATCTACGCATAAGGATCACCGTACGCGAAGCATGTTATGCGTAAGAGTAATCTTACGCGTAACTTTACGCGTAAGGTTCTACATTGGGGACACTGGCGTATCCTATGAAGGATATGCGTGTGAGAACCTCTACGCATAAGGTTCACTCTTACGAGGTAAGCCTTACGCGTAAGGTTCCATATACGCTTACGCGTAAGCTCTACGCATAAGGCCCTCTTTTCCTACTCGTAATATTTCTTACGCGTAAGTCAAGAACCTACGCATAAGCTTACGTTTACGCATATAATCACTCATGTTTACGCATAAGCTTGCCATTTCTATGCCTAAGCCTAGTTTTAACCTTAATTATGAATTGTTACGCGTGCAAACTTGTAAATAAAAAAATCATAACGCCACGAAACCAATAATGTCACTAATAAGCTTAAATGTTTAATAAGTTATGAATAATAAGTGAAAACATAGACTTTAACTTAAAGTTAATCAACTCACGAAACTTATCATGACTGCTTTGGACTATCGGAATAACAAGTGACATTGGACTCGTAACAATCATCGACATTCAATAATTAGACAATTAAACCATCTGTTGACTAACGTAATGTCTTTCGATATGTTGGTTCTTTTGGCTAAATATCTTTCAGATCACGAAATGGACGCTCAAATGCAAAATGTGCAAGCACCAAACATTCTCACTGTTGAAGATATCTTCCCTAATGGCTATCCAATGAAGATAGGAAAGAATAACCTTCGTGTTGATTTTGATAGTCTCACTTTCGAGAATCTTCTTGTTTAATAGTTGTGGACATTCGAAGAATCACCTTATCGAACATGCTCACCAGATTACGCTACGATGTCGGAGATCTACATTCACCGATTCGGCATACAATGCGAAAGAACAAAGGTCAAATGTTGTGGCGGTGACGCCAACCACAAACAAGTCACCATCACGGCAGACTTAAGGGCTATTCTTCTCATTCCTTTCATCGAGCCAACCGAATACAATGCCACACCAACTGAAGAGGCTGTTCTACAATTTATGATCGACATTGGTTATGACGAAGCTTCAGGAGTAATCACAAAGCATTCATACGTGGATCTTAAGAATATTCCTCGGCCATGGAGAACCCTCTATATTATCATCACCAAATCCATTTCTGGACGTGATAGTGGTTATGAGCATCCTAAGCTCATGGAACTACAGATCTTTTGGGCATTGGTCAACATGAAACATATTGAAGTTGAAGCTCTGATATGGGATGACATGATGTCTTTCCTCAAAAAGCTTGGCTCCAAGATCCCATATATCAGATATACCAAACTGTTGATCCAAAGAGCTCTAGGGTATAATCCTGATATCCCCTTGAGAACCAATGATCCCAACAATCACTCCATGTTGTATGAGCCTACACTCACAGTCAGATTTAAGGAATCTACAACAAAGAAACAAGGTGCAGTGTTGCCAGATCACCTTCTAACTGAAGCAGTTAAACAACTCCATTCATACAAAAGGTATCTGGTAGCGGTTGATGAAGGCAAAGTAGGTTTTCTTGATGAAAAGTCCTCTGGTACTCCTACTAGGAAAACCAGGAGAGGCGGTGCGGGGAGTGTTACAAGCATCGAAAGTCGAGAAAGTTTCCAAGAGGTCACATACTCTCAAAAGGAAAGTTCCCTCTAAGGAAGCCATTCCTATTCCTATTCCCAAGCACGAACCGCAACAAAAGCTAGTGGATGAAAGCTCGAGAATACTAAATCGGGACGAAGAGGTCTTCTACTGAAACTCCAACCGATGACACAAGCGTAGCAAAACCTCCCAATCCAAAAGGCGATAAAGGAAAAGGAAAACTCCGTGCTTGAGCATGATAAGGAAAGTTCGAAGAAGAACCATTTGATGAGGAAAGAGAATATCAAAAGAAGTTGAAGAACCTCGACTCAAATATTTTGCCGATGAATTCATAAAGATCAAACTCGTGGCCCCGGAGGGTCAGTGGTGGAGCACAAGCCACACAGTTTCGATGTGGTTAATCAACCCGATAAGGAAAGCCGGTACCACCACCCACGAACAACAACAAAGGCGATTGAGGATTCCATCAACTATGACATAGAGGAACGAGACATGCAAAAGGCGAGAAAACTCTGGTGATGCTACTAAGGTGATGAAAGCGGCTAAGTGCGGAAATGATGATGATCTTGATTATGATACTTTTCTTCTAGCGGCCCCGCACGCTCCAAGGAGGAAACTTGAGCCATCAAGGACCCGGAGCCACCTCACATCTCCTCATCATCAGACTCGTCTTCTCACTCTTCACCTCCACCATCCAAAGGAACAACCAGATCCACATCTAAATCTGTGAAGAAACCTACTGACTCATGGATATCCCGTGCTAAAACAAGGATTTCAAAAGCTGTCAAGCAAGTTAGGAAGAAAGATGTGATCAACAAAAAGCTCAATCAACTTGCTGACAGTATCATCCTTCTTCATGACGAGATAGACAAGATGTCCAGTGAAAGGGAGTATGTCCAGAAGTTCATGCAACGTGATGTCCAAGGGGAACTGAATGAAATGATTAGGGGCTATACTCACAAGTTCCTACCGAAATTGTTCTGGAGTTACAAGGAGATGTTTACGAGACAGCTCTATCCAAATCTCATGAAATTGGTCAAGCAAACAATGCAATCCACTGGTAACAATGACGATCAATCCAATGGAGCCTGCAGTTCTCTCTGATGCAGAATTGATTTCTAAGCTGGTGCTACAAATGTCTCAACATTCTGCAACTTTCACTTCTGACGAAAGTAAACTATTTGAGGCATTACTGGAATATCAACTCAAGACTTCATGCAAGGAGCAAGCTGAAAGACCTAAGCGTCCAAGAGACGATAAAGATAAGGATAAGGATAAGGAGGCTAAACGTCCAAAGAAGTCTGGTGAAACCTCCTCCATGCCACCTCCACCCCAAAGGACTCCATCTCAACAACGATCTCCTCCACGCTCTTCTCACGAAAAACCTCGGGACTCGAGTTACCACCCAGCACGAGAAAACCGGTGATCATTTCGAATACTTGGTGGTGACGATGAGGAAGTCCCCGAGCCCCAACAACAACCCACCTCTCCCGCTCAACAAAGAAACCAAAGATCCTCATCTAGGCCAAAGAAGAAGAAGAAGGCGCTAAAGTGATGTCGTCTCATGGCTAGGCGAAGATGACACCGAGTATGATTGGTTCTCTACACTTGTTGATGCTACTCCCGCCCTAAGCGTGATCAAGATATGGTAGAAGGTCGTACATTGAAGCATGCTAAGTTACTTCAAGAAAAGTTTTGGGTGAAAAAGATGACCAAGTCAGAGTTAAAAGCATCAAGAATGAAGCTTTTCAACCGCTCAAAGACGACTCGGAAAGTGCTATTGAAGTTGAATACCATCTTGAAAATATAGCACGAGCCATGTCTAACAACATTGATTGGCTCAACCACAAGCAAACATTGACTTCACCGAAATGACAAGGCTCCATACTACACCGATGGACCAAACCTCTACCAACGACACAACGGATCAACCTAAGATTCCATTCGATACTTCTTCAACAATGACATGGAATTTCTTCTACGGTAGCGATGGTTCAAAGATATACGCTACATCACTTACACTTCCGTTCCGTGACCATGTACTCCAACCTGCATAGCCATCGAGGAAAAGGCTACTCACATGTTTGCCAACAAGTGGAACAAGATGACATCGATGCAATGTATGGGATTCACCATTGGTAGGGCATCAAGAATCTACTACAAAAGCTGCCGGTTCAAAGGTCTAAACATGAAGTGTACTGAGTTGTTAGGAATTAGAAATTCCGGTATTAAAGAGTCGGTCACCTCAGTATATGTAATCGTAGAAAGCTCGTAGTCGTAGTTCTTTTAAGTTAAGTAGTAATTTAGTTAAGTAACACCGTGGAGGACAGACGGGTCTTTACCCACTGTATGCACGATCCACGGCCCGTAGTGTGGCGAATTATGTAAGACTATAAATACTCTCTACCTTCCAAGGTGAGAGTTGGAACTCATAATAATATCTTTCACTTTCTCTCACTAAGTTCCTAAACCTCTAACTTTCTCTCTAGAATTCCATCCTATTCGCCACCTTGTGTTATGGTTTGATGTATGTGAAAAGTTATATCTTACAATTGGTATCAAGAGCCATGGTTAGATCATATCTTGCACATCTTTGGATTTATAGTGGTTTTAGGTGGTTTTGAGTTTGAAAAAGTTTAGTGGTTTTGCATCATTTGGTTGATTTCTTGTGTTAAAGTTTGAATTTTGTTGGTACTTTTGTGTTTAGAATCATCAAAAGTGTTTAGGTTTTCATTTGGTAGCTTGAATCATCTTGGTTGGGTTGTTTTGGATTGAAAAGTGGTGTTTATATGGTTTTCATGGTAGCGAGTTAGCTCACGGATAACATTTCTTCATAGCGACTTACAAATGTTAAAAGTTAGCGAGTTAGTGCTAGCGAGTTAAAGGACAAGTAGTGGAATCTCCACTACGATTAGCGACTTGTGGTAGCGAATTAGTCCAGAAGTGAGTTGCTCTTTAGCGACTTGCATATCTAGCGACTTGTGTAGCAATTCTTGCACAAATTTGGCTAGCGACTTAGTCTATAGCGAGTTACTACTTAGCGACTTGCTCTTCATTGGCGACTTGGGATTCTAGCGACTTAGGCGTGTAGCGAGTTAAGGGTTAGCGACTTAGTGCACTTATTTCTAGCGAATTAGTGCATTATTTGGTAGCGAGTTAGCACTTTAACTTGAGTGATTGTTTACGGTTTTCTCTTGATTTAGTAAAATCCCGTGAAAGAATCTATTTCGGTTTAATCATAGAGTTATAAAATCCCGTATAATCTGTTAACATGTCTACCAACATTCCATTGCTCCCATCGTTATCTCCATTGTTGCGAGGATGTTCAAGCGGTGGCTCGAGATACTAAATCCACCAATGCTTGTGAGGCGACTACGATTCTTGGGCTCAACGAATCAGTTGTATTGTCTTGGAAAGGAAAATGGTGTAAACATTCTCAAATCCATTGATGAAGGACCATATCGAGTTGAAGCGACTAGAGACATACTTGATACTAATGAAGATGGTACTCACATCTACGGAATGGACGGACCTAAGATGTACAATGAGCTTGATAATGAGGAGAAAAAGAGATTCGATGCGAGATATCGGGGCTTGAACATTGTTCTTCAAGGTCTTCCTAAAGACATCTACAAGGCGATCAATCATAACTGCGATGCAAAGGCGTGTTTGGGATAACGTTAAGATGCTTCTCTCGGGTTCGAATTAACTATGGAAGGCAGAGAATCAACTCTATGATGAATTTGAGCACTTCAAGATGAAACCGGATGAGAGTGTCTATGAGTACTATGTGAGATTTCATAAGTTAGTGAATGACATGAGGAACATCAAGATGACTATGCCTAACATTGAGTTGAACTCAAAGTTTGTGAACAACATGAATCCCGAATGGCACAAGTTTGTCACATCCGTGAAACTCACTAAAGGTTGAAACATACAAACTATGAGCAACTCTATGCCTTCCTCCTTGAGAATGAAAGACATGCTATGTTTGAAAAGTTGATTCTCAATCGGTTCAAAACCAACCGAGGTGAGACAAGTTCGTCTAATGACTCATGACTTTCTACTCAAACATTGGAATCACAACCAAAGCATCACAAGTCATTCCCTTGGGTAATGGTAATCACAAACTCATCCACGACCCTCGGTTCAAACAAGGCGATCTTTGATGCGCGTGGATAACATCGTTAATCAACTAGCTCTACTCATTAGTCAAAACATGAACTCTCCCACAAACCAACAACAACCTACGAAGCGCATCTAACCCACATAATCAAGCCACTGTTAAAGATGGAAGGATCGTGGTGCAACCCGATTCGGGAAAAGGCGGTATGATCGGGAGAGGTGGGTGGGAGAGGTTATGTCGGAAACCGAATCGAGGAAGAAATGGTTACCAAGGTCAAGCTAAGCCAATCAAATGCTTTAAGCGTGGTGGTGAGGACACTTTGCAAGGCGCACATCTCAAAGCGTCCACAAAATCCGAATACTTGAGAGATAAGATGTTCTTGGCTCAAGCTCGGGACAATGGTGCTACTTTGAATGAAGAGGAGGCTAGCATTTCATCTTGAAGGCAATGCCAAGACCTATGATGCGAGATGTAGATGAGCGGCCCATTCGGAGATAGGTCACAATCATCAAAATGCCTTTCAAGTCGGTGATGCGATGCTTACGACTACGATGTGGATGATGGACCTCTTGCACACACAATATTTATGGCTAGCATCTCTCCCATGGTGTCTCCCAAGGTCTTCTTCACCACTGGTGGCCCATCAAAGGACAAACTCATCTACGAGGTATTAAAGCTATATGATGATCTTGATGTGCAGCAGATGCATGACAAAGTACAACCAACCGAAACTTTTGAATCAAATATTGAAAATACGGTAATATCAATATTGTCCCATATGATCAATACGAGAAACAAAGTGAAAGTGAAGTTGTACCTAGTGATGCATCTTCTGCGATCAACAATGACTATGTTTTTGATGAATTCACTTGCATGTGCTCTGATGATTCCATTATCTACGAACTAAATGCCTATAAGGAGCGTGTTGCCATTTATGAACAACGTGCAAAATTTGAGTTGACCACTCGTGAGCGAGGAAATGGATGACCAAGTGCGTACGATAATTAGAAAAAGTAATTTTAGAGAAGAAGTATTGAAACAAGAATTAAATTCTTTGCAAGAAAAACTTTCTAAAGCATTAAGCAAAACAAGAACTTCAAGAAAGCGTGAAAATGCTTAAGCAAGAATTTAATGCAAAAGAATCAAAGCTCTTGAGAGATTTTTCTAATCGAAAACTTTGAAAAACAAACTTGAAAACAAGTTGTACATACAAGGAAACACCATTCGATTGCTCTCACATGGTCACCAAACATCGAGTCTTAGCGATAAGCATAGCATTCCCTTGTTGAGGAACCAAATCCGAGGTAATCAAAAGGCTAGAAATGCTCATAAGGTGATTTATGATGGTAATGAAATTCTTAAGCCTAGGCGAAACCTAGTTGCGTTGAGTGCCTTGAGGAAGATAAGAAATCGGATGAAGTCACTAGGGAAAGGATGAACAAAAACTAGATGACCCCAAATGCAAAGAGAAGAACATAAATATCACTCCTCATGATTATAAGAAGGAAAAGCTGGATTGCATTAAACAAGTTTAAGCCTCGAGACTTTGTTGACTCCCGAACAAGTCTTACGGAAAATGGATTTAGATAAGCGAAAGTCGAAAATATTGTAGAAACAAATCCTCCCCTTTGGAAAATGCCTAAAACTCGTGTATCCTCCCAACACACCAATGCATCTTGTTCCTAGAACAATTGCCACTAAAAGCAATATCTTAATTAGCCAATCGTTATTTTTCAACTATTTGTTGATTTTGAGAAAACTTGCAAGAAAAGGATCACACCACCCATGGCATTCTTGAAGGAGAAAGGGGTTTGAACAAATGAAAGAATGTTATTTAAGCGAGGTCATGCCTTTCTTTAAACTTTTAAAGGAACACTTTGAGAGTCTTAAAAGGGGATAAAACCGACATTAAGGGAATGGAAAAAGAATTTGATGCAATAATAGTTGAAATTAGTGATTATGAGTGCATTAAAATATAATGAGATCGAGAGGAAGAACTTGCATACATTGAATGAGAATCTTATTCTTGAATGTGTTGCTCAAGATGTCTTTTCTTTGCTTCAAATTGCTCTATTAATGCTTCCAAATTTCATGAACTATCTCGTGGCCTGAAAGTCTCCCATGATCGTGTCATTGAGCTTGAAAAAACTAATTCTAAACTTAATGAGAAAATTGAGCTGGATGATCATGACAATTTGGTTAAACATTTTTCTAAACTAGAAGTTGAGTATTTTAATCTACAACTAAAATATCAACATCTCAAAGAAAATGTCAAAACTTCAAATTTCAAGACATCTTGAGATGTTCGAGTTTGATCGAGTTTTCAAATAAACAAAGCGAGATGAGCAGATTCATGCTCGATGTAACACGATCGAAAGTTGAAAGTCCAAATCTCTCAATTAAAGGGTCAAGCGAACAATATGCGAGGTTCCCAAATGCCTCCTTCTTTAGATTCTCGGAATTCTCAAGCGTTTCATCTTCAAAACCTAGTAAATGCTTTACAAAAGGAAAACGAAAGTTTCCTAGAAGAGAATGAAAAGGTTAAACGTCATTTCAATGAGTTGTTTGAATCAATTAAAGTCACTCGTAACAAACACAACGAACAAATAACTTCATTGCAAAAGGAAATTGAGAATCTGAAGAGTCAGGTAAAAGGGAAAATGCCAATGATCAATGCGGAGAATGTTGTATCTAAGGTTCACTCTGGTAATAAATCTACTTTATACGTGACATATGTCCCCCTCACCTAAGGAACAACAAACTTGCCATTCAAACATATTTCTCATCCCTTAAGGATTGCTTAGAATACTGCGTGAGATTGTTGAAGAGGATAAGCTAGAGAAACCTCATGATAATGCAATTGGACATGCATGCTTATATGCCAAACGATCTCAAGAAATCTTAGAATGTTTGATCACTATATGCCCAAAGACATTAGGTGAGAGAGTTAACCCCTTGATTCCATGCTCAATGCCTAAGGCCAAACATGACATGCACTCGATTCCCAATAGTTTGAATGTGAGTGAGTAGTGCACAATGTGAAAGTGAGTTCGGATCTTAGATCTCATTAATGTTAAGAAAGTGAACACGAGTGCACTGCATGTAGCTCGGATCGGCACATCTAAGCGGTGGTGCAAGAGTAGTAAAACAAACTAATGTTCCCATTCCTCTACAGAGAGTGTCGGTGACATTAAAGGGAGCGGGTCAAAGTCTCAAGACAATACAAGGAATGATAGGACCTCTCAAGCTAAGAATGTGCCTTTGGAAGAGTAGAAGAACAATCTAGGAACCTTAAGTTTGAATCGAATAAAGCGAATCGTGTTGATTCTAGTATTAGCCATAGGCGTCTTGTAATTAATTCAATTCGATGCTACTTGCAAACCTTGTGCGATGATTGCTTGAATTACATTTCTAATCATGAATGTGATGTTAATGTTTTGACTAATAATGTTAATTGTCCGATTAATGTTGTTAATGCTAAAATTCATGCTAAAAAGGCTAAAGGCAAAAGCGAAGAGAGTTAGAAAACAATGGAAACCCACGGGAAGAACATTCGATGAGAATAGGCTTTTATTGGATACATGTTGGTCATAAGACTAATCGAGATAATGCCCACTAGAAAATGGATGCCTCTTGGTAGAACTATTCCCTTAAGAAGTGGTCACTTGTAAATAGGGCTATCTGAGACACTAGTATTGCATCTATTCACAATGATTCCATTACTTCAACATCGATATGAATGCTTCTATTTACGATGTGGGTGGTCCAACTATTGCTACTAACCAAATGGAACCCATTCTTGCATGGGGATCCCAAATATCGATTATCCATTCTTGTGCTGTGTTCAACTGCGGATCGTTCAAATCGTTTCGTGGTACACGGACTCATTTGTTCCAAGCATATATTTGGAGACCGGTCACGCTCATGAACCGTGAGCAAATTCATCGGGGCTCGTTAGATTTGGTAATGATCATTTCGGTGCTATTATGGGTTATGGAGATTAGGTTGTTGGTGATAGTGTCATCTCGAGTGTATTATGTGGAAGGTTTAGGTCATGTCATTTCTCTGTTGGTCAATTCGTGATTACGATCTAAGTAGCCTTGAAAACATACCGCTTTGTTAGAGATCTTAATGGAAAGGAGCTGTTGAAAGGAACTCGTGGCTCAAACCTTTACACTATCTCTATCGATGACATGATGAGAGCTTCACCAATCGCTTGTTATCAAAGGCTTCTAAAACAAAGTCGTGGTTATGGCATCGTCGTCTCAATCACTTGAACTTGCACCATCAACGATCTTTCGAGAAAGGACTTAGTTGTAGGTCTACCTAGACTAAAGTATGAAAAGGATCATCTTTGTTCGACATGTCAATTGGGAAAAAGCAAAAGTATGCCCATAAACCCAAACCTACTAACTCATCACGAAGTTCTTCATATGATTCATATGGATTTATGTGGACCAATGAGGGTGCGCGAATATCTTTGGGAAGAAATATGTGTTAGTTGTGGTTGATGATTATTCTAGATTCACACAGGTCAAGTTCTTAAGGACAAAGGATGAAACTCGATATCATCATCAAACTCATCAACAGTGCGAGTTAGACTAAACAAAACCGTCGAATTATCGAGCAGACAATGGAGCGAGTTTGTCAACAAACAACTTAGTGAATTCTATGAAAGCGTTGGAATCGACCATCAAAGAAGTGTTCCACGAACCCCTCAGCGAGCGGTGTAGTTGAAAGGCGAAATCGTACTCTTGTTGAAAGCCGCTAGAACAATCTTGATCTACTCAAAGGTTCCAATGTTTCTACGAGGTGAAGCAATTGCCCTTTGCATGCTACACACAAAATCGTTCCACGATTCACACCATTCATGGAAAAACTCCATATGAACTTGTCCACAGCAGAAACCTAATCTATCTTTCCTTCGTGTGTTTGGTGCCTTGTGCTATCCAACTAATGAGGTCAAGACTTGGGTAAACTTAGAGCTAAAGGCGACATTGGAGTATTTGTAGGATATGCACCCAACAAAAAGGGATACCGAATCTACAACAAAAGAACCCGAAATATCATGGAAACAATTCACGTTACGTTTGATGAGTGACCGGTCAAATGGCTCCTGGACACTCCACTCGGGACCCGCACTTCATAACAGTCCTATTGGTTCATCCTTGTTCCAAACTCCTCTCAAGAAACACCATATGTACCTCCATCGAAGATGATGTAAAGAAATTGTTTGATCCAATGTTTGATGAACTGTATGAGTCTACTACTAATGAGGTCTTGATCCCACAACAGTGGATGCTCGATTCCGATGAATGAAGTCAATCCATCGGTTTCAATATACGTAAGTCAAGAAGCACTGCTGCGATCCTTGATCTCATCAACAAATCATCATTCTTCAAATGTACATCATGGAAATGTTTACGCATCAATGATGAAGTTAATCCGCTGCGACTCACGAAGATGCTCCATTTGAAAACATATTTGCTACTCCTGAATCATCGAGAACCATCTTCTTGAGAGACATCGACTCGGCTACCTCGGTTCCTCAACAAATGCCACATGAACACCTCGGAAAATGGACTCACGATCATCCATTAGACAACATCATTGGTAATCCCTCTCGTCTGTATCAACCCGGAAGCAACTCGCAACCGATGCCTTATGGTGCTTCTTCAACTCCGTACTATCTAAGATCGAACCAAAGATGTTAAAGCGCTATGAATGAAGATAGTGGTTCAATGCTATGCAAGATGAAATTCATGAGTTTGATCGTCTTGATGTATGGGAGTTAGTACTGCTCCAGGCGTGCTATGATTATAGCTCTAAAATGGATCTTCAAAGTAAAACTTGATGAGCATGGTGATGTGTTGAAGAACAAGGCTCGATTAGTTGCTAAAGGATATCGTCAAGAGGAGGGTATAGACTTTGAAGAATCTTTTGCTCCAGTTGCTCGAATCGAGGCAATCGAATCTTTTGGCTAATCTTGCTAGTAAGAACATGGTGGTATATCGGATGGATGTAAAGGCGGCATTTACGAGCGGAGATCTTAAGGAAGTTGTCTCGTCGACCAACTGAAGGATTTGTGAACCAAGAGCATCCTACTCACGTTTATCGTTTGAAGAAGGCTCTTTACGGTTTAAAGCAAGCTCCAGGGCATGGTATGATACATGTCTAAGTTTCTTCTATCAACCGGATTCATCAAAGGAGCGATTGATCCTACATTGTTCACCGAAGTCGAGCAAACATTTGATTCATGTTCAAATTTATGTTGATGATATTATTTTTGCCTCGGTGACCCAATGGAATGTGATCGTTTTCAAATGAAATGAGTTCAAAGTTTCAAATGTCAATGATGGGACAAATGTCATTTTCTTAGGATTACAAATTTCACAAAGTCCGGAGGCATTTTCATAAATCAATCTAAATATGCAGAGATTTTAAAGAAATTTGGATTTGATTCAAGTGACCACATTGACACCCCATGATTGACCGAACCAAACTAGATGAGGACCTCTCGGGGATCATGATTGACCAAACGAAATATGGGAGTATGATTGGATCACGATGTACCTCACTGCTAGTAGACCGACATCTTATTCTCTGTATGCATGTGTGCTAGATACCGAGCTAAGCCTACTAAAAAGCACCTTGAAGCGATTAAGCGGGTCTTCGGTATCTCAAGGAACCATCAATATGGGACTATGGTACCAGAAGGACACCGGTATGTCACTAACGGCCTATCACGAGATCTTGATCATGCGAGTTGTCAAGATACACGTCAATCGTCGGGAGGTGCTCGGTTTTGGGTGATAAGCTTGTGAGTGGTCTTCAAAGAAGCAAATGAGTACTTCTATTTCCTCTCTGAGGTGAATACATAGCCATGTCATCTTGTTGTGCTCAAATCTTATGGATGAGATCTCGATTATCGACTATGGCTTTGAATTCAACAAAATCCCTCATCTTGTGATAATAAAGTGCTATTGCTCTCTCATGCAACAACGTTCAACACTCAAGAGCAAAGCATATCGACATTCGACATCATTTCATCGAGGAACAGTGGAAAAAGGTGTGGTGGAACTATATTTTGTGAGGTCCGAATATCGGTTAGCGAGACATCTTCACCAAAGCTCTTCCAAGAGAACGTTTTGAGTTTATTCTTCCACGTCTTGGTTTGAAAAGCCTTCAACCGAAACTCTCAAACGTCTTGAGGAGGAAGGCGAGGAGTAAAGGTCTTTCTTCATCTATCTCTTGTAAATAGTTATTGAAAAACAAAATAGAAAATTATAAAACTTTCAAAATCCATAAAATGAAAAATTTGAAAAAATCTTCAAAAATATTGTCATTTTTGTCATGTTTTTCGGTTCGATAATATCTCGGTCTTTGTCTTTGTCATTCAAAGAATGACACGGGACTTTAGATGTTGTTGAATTCTTAAAAAAAAAAAAAAAAAAAAAAAAAAAAATCAAAAATATTTTTGGGAGAAAGAGAAATGGTTTATTGTCATGTTCGAGCAATAACCCGCTTTTAAAGAAAAACGAGCCATATTTTACCATGTTTTCAAATCCTATGCTCGATTCTATAAACTCTATCTCTTTGAAAACTAAATGCTTTGAAAAATAACTCGATCTCTATTTTGATAATCATCGGGACTTATTTGTCAAAATCTCTATCTCTCAATCAACAACCTCGTCATTGATTGAGGGGAGAATGATTTCAATTAAATTAAAAAGTTATTTGGCATTAAAATTGTTTTCAAAAGATATACATGCATGTTTTATAAATGGAGTTTAAAAGTCTCAAAATCGATCCATATCGGTTAAAACACTTTCACGATCAAGTCACAATTCTCCTTAAAGTTTTCAAAATCAATTTAAATCTATACGAGATCACAAATCTCAAATGATTTGATAATTGTGATCGGGGAGAATGTGTGATTTAAATTGGATTTATAGCGATAATCGGGTAAATGGTTATAAAAGAATGTACATCTTGTCCTTCTCGCATGTGACAAACGATTTCAATTTTTCAATGCACATGTTGAGGGGAGCATCTATCTTAAACCTTTGATTTAAAGCGTGATCATTCATTCTAATGTGCGGGTTCCTCTAGTATGTGCAAAACTCCTTTCAAACCTCGAGGCACATATTGAGGGGAGCAAAATTCATGGAAACCTCATCCTTCCGGAAATGCTATACCAACTTGATCTATTGAGGAAGTGATGTTGATATCTTTAGAAAATGGTAATTAAAAAGAAAATTCTTTCTCTTGCCTCCGTGTGCAAAACATTTTCAATACTTGATGCACATGTTGAGGGGAGTTCTCGTTCTAAAAATATCAAAAACAATTCGGTACAAAAAGCTTTGATAATATATCACACGTGTCGAATTGATTTTCAAATGGTTTTCAATTGGATCCATTGGCGGATGAACAATACCAAATAGACCGACCAACTTTACTTCATATACGGTGATATAAGGATGATAAGGTTAGGTATGTGTTCCATGATCCGCCGAGCAGGAGGGATCTACCGAGGACAATCCACTAGTTAGTGTAGAAGTCCTTAGGTATGATGATAAAGGAGAAAAATGAGATATGGGAAGAGTGCGGACTAAGGCGAGCTAGTCTTGGAATAAACCCAACAAGGTTCTAGCTATGAAGTCTCGGTAAGCAGAAGGGTTGAAGAATTAAAAGGAATTGAATGTAAAAGGGTGAAAACAAATAGCCCTCCATTTATTCAACCTTAGGGCGTAAACCGGGTTCAACTCATATGCTTGATGGTAACATCGGTATTGAAGACAAGGCGTCATGGACCCGGTGGACGCTGCACTTCAACTTTCCAAACCACTCAAGTTCCTCTTAAAGGACTTGTTTCATTCTCACGGGAACCGACATTATCTATCGACTTTCTCTTAGAGATGGTTGATATTGAAAAAGGAGACCCTCTCCCTAGTCTCCGTTATAGGATCCAAATATGCACAAATTGAGTCTAGAGCCACGAGATCATCAATAAATCTCATTAGGACACTTTCAATGAAGACTCTGCTTCACACAATGTGGAAAAGAGATTATAACTCGAGTCCCACGCATTATCCTTGTGGTTTTGCGGAACATCCGAGTGTTATGTTTACATATTCACAATGAAGATGGAAAGCCTTCAGGAGCCAACATCAAACAAGCTCTGGTAGGTGGCATGTGAGATCTATTTTATAGATCAACCATGTGACAACCGAGCAGAAACAATGGGGCGATTCAATATCTTGAATCAAACTGGTTCGAGTTAGGGATTGACGGATACCTTTGAAAAACCGGTCTTTGTGCTTAAAAACTCTTTTCTTTAGCACATCGATCGTGTGCTCATTTTCAAACCAAAAGGTATTTTATGATTGATAATTGATTTTCAATGAAACCTTCGTTGTATTGCAAAAACAATTTCTATTGAGCAATACGATTGTTTTCAAATCTCTTCTTCAATCGGTGGACTTATAATTATTGGTTCACTCACTCCGTGTTGTCTTCTTTGAGATGTTCGGTTTGAGAACAACTAGAACAGTGCGAAACCCTGTCAAGGAGATTCTTAGGAATCCTACACGATCACAGGCGGTACTTGTCTTGATCAGCGGGAACCGTGGGCGTGTACCTCAATTCATCGAAAGTGATCAAAGACACTTTCGATGCGATTTATTGCTAAGCATTGTATGCAGTACGCCCGACGTTTGCGGTGATCGAATGAAGCGGTCAATCCATAGCCGCATGCTCACTTAACACATTCATCTCAAAAGAAATCATGATTAGTGCATCAATGACTCGATATTTTCACACCAAGCTTCGCTACTGTTGCGCAATATCATGAATCAACTAAAGCTTCCGCTACTCGATGAGAAGATATCATGATCCGAATGTGAGCATGTCGGTCCCAAAGTCACAATACCACAATGGATGTCTCGGAGATTTTTGATAGTGATGATCTCCAAAGATGGCTCAAACTTATCATCACGTGGATCGGTAAAGACCTCCACTTGGAATAACCAAACATGCAATGTGAAGAATCAATGACTACGAGCTTATGAGCAAAGGACTACATCAAGAATGCAAGATCAGCTGTTAATGTAATATCTATCTGTATTCAATGTAATTTTGATGTAAAATTGAGGTGACCTCCCTGTGGGAGATTGTTAGGAATTAGAAATTCCGGTATTAAAGTCGGTCACCTCAAGTATATGTAATCGTTAGAAAGCTCGTAGTCGTAGTTCTTTTAAGTTAAGTAGTAATTTAGTTAAGTAACACCGTGGAGGACGGACGGGTCTTTACCAGCTTGTATGCACGATCCAGCGCCCGTAGTGTGGCGAATTATGTAAGACTATAAATACTCTACCTTCCAAGGTAGAGAGTTGAGCTCATAATAATATCTTTCACTTTCTCTCACTAAGTTCCCTAAACCTCTAACACATTGTTGTTATGGTTTTCTCTCTAGAATTCCATCCTATTCGCCACCTTGTGTTATGGTTTGATGTATGTGAAAAGTTATATCTTACACGGATGATAAAGGGATCGTTCTTTATTAAGCATGTAGCTCTCTCGTCTAAATGGGATTACACTTTCCTCAAGAATATTGTGGTCAAAAGACAAGGCGAAAGGGACTATGATTTACGTGAAGCGGACTTTCGAATTTGTCTCTCAACGACATTGAAGATATGTACCTTGCCAAGGTGCAGGGAAGAATGAGACAATTCTCGATTGAAATCCAACGTGAATACATCAAGTCCGTACTCATCTTCATCGGAAGCATAGTGATCCGAGCGATGTAGAAGACTTGCAACTTGCCGTTGAATCGTATCAAACACGTGTCAACTTTACCGACCTCGGCTAGAACTTCCCGACATCAACCATCTTCCACAATACACTCTCATTAGCAAACCGTTTGGAGTAGTTTATCGTAGTGAACCGCATCGCATAGCTTGATGGCGTGTAGAGATCTTCATAAGTTTGGAGATCATACTTGAAGAAAGTCGGGGATGGGTTAGCTTATCGGTTAAAGGAGATACATGAAGGCATCGGGTCGAAGAAGAGATGGAATTCTCGGGAAAAGCGGGATGTGAAGAGGATCATCAATCGGATCGATGAAAGGTTGTTCGAAGGGACCGATTCGAACTACGGAGAGCCAGAGGTGGTCGTCGAGGATTACTCTCACGGCTATCAACGCCCGATTCAATTCTAGTGATATTCTTGGACTTCTGGTACCCTTAAACTGCTTTCATTTTCTATATTGATTTGGATGTGTGATTATTTAATGACAATGGCTTGTGCCCACATAACGATGTACAACCCGTTCTTGTAAAGAAAGGACTACGTAGTGCAACTTGATTGCCACAATCCTTATAAAAGGAGCGAAAGCTTCTTACTTTTGAGTAAAACTTATCAAACCTTTCACTTTTATAAGGTTTTGCTCAAAAGAACAAGTACTTCCCTATGATTTTCAAAACCTCAAAAGTTTATATCACTTGTTGAGGGGGAGTATTTGATTAAAAACTTTGTTCACAAATTGTTCTTCGTGATAATCTTCCACAAAACTCGAAATGGTCATATTTAATATCAAAACGTTATAAAAAATAACATTTATATGCCATTTTTGAGGGGGAGAAAATTTATGTGATAAGAAATATGTTGTGATTTGCTATTGAATCTTCGTGTGATAAGACTTAACCCATGAATTGACGAGCTCTGAACTATCATAAATCGAAAAGATTTGTCTTCCTAGACTTATCCGAGTAGATTGTACCTATTAGAAGCTCTTGATAGACATGAACTTTGTGGGTTTGACAACCTTCGAGGTTTGTCCACACCTTCAAGGTAGTTATTAGAGCTAGTTGTCACCCTAAAATCGACAATGTAACTCTTTAACTATGCAGCGTAACCGTGTCTCATGGGGATTGTCTATCTTGAGTCGATCAATTCAAAAGTGCGCGCTCTTCTCTCACCGTGCGATTGTCTAAACACTTAAGCACGTGTGGAGGGAGTATTTGCAAAAGATAAAACTTTCACGGTGGTACAAAATGTTTTCATTCACAAACACTTTGAGAGATTTTCAAGAAAATGGTTTTATGGCAACATAGGTTAGTCATGGAGTTATAAGGTGACTAAGGTTAGGAATAACCGTCCTATGATCCGCCAGATCCGGAGGATCTACCCAAGGACATCACAAATAGTTAGTACTTAGAAGTCCTTAGGTATGATTATAAAAGGAGAAAATGATAATCGGAGAAAGAAGGAGTTGAAGAATTAAAAGAAAAGCAAAGAAAAGGGTGAAAATAAATAGCCCTCCAGTTATTCAACTTAGGGCGTACAAGGGATCAATTCATATACTCTTGGTTGTCACTTGATGACGCCGTATTGAAGATTAAAGTCGTCATGGACCCGATGGCGCATCGCACAAAACCTTCTCGACCACTCAAGTTTCTCTCAGCGTAAGCTTGTTTCATTCTCACAGGAACCCCTCGTAAACTATCGGCTTTCTCTTAGAGATTCTTTGGTATTGAAGAAGGAGACCCTCCCTAGTCTCCGCTTAGGAAAACCAAAGCGCACTATTGAGTCTAGAGCCACGAGATTCATCAAAGATCTCTTAGGTACACTTGACAATTCATCGCTTGTCGTTCAACAATAAGAACACAAGTGATATATTATCGTGTCCTTCACGGATCTTAGCAATCATCGAGAACATTCATGAGAGGTTCACATATGTAATCCTCGGTGATTGAATGGAAACTCTGCCGGTCAACATCAAATAGCCACCACGGCGGTCACTGGTAACTCCCGTGGATTACGCTTAGTGTGTCTCAAGCGGTCTGATCGTGAGGTGATGCTTGGTGTACCTCAACGACTCATCCGAAGCCGAGGTGTACTTTGGTACATCGTGTTATCTCACTTGTGGGACTCTAGTTCGAGAGCGACCTTTGTGAGAATTAGATATGTGTTTTCACACTATGTTGTTAACACTCTAGAAGTTCAAACTTGTAAGTCTTTGGAATCAGCTTATCACTAACCTTTCTTATGTTTTCTTCTTATGGAAGCTCGGGCGGATGATCGTGCTGATTCTTCACATGCTCATACCAACAAAATCACTAATGGAAGTTCTCTCAAAAGGAAACACAAATGTCGGAATGATTCTTCGTCAAGTCAAAGAATCTACAAAGTTTAAAGACTAAGAGAACTACATCGAAGATTGAAATCCAAGCGTCAAAGAGCGTGTGAGCATGTTGGAGAAAGATGTGGAACACTTGAGCAACGAAGCGGACTGATGAAGACAAAAACAACATACTATCACTACCATCACAAAGAACAAAGATCAAAGAACAAAGAAAATGATGACGTCAAAGCCGAACTTTTCAAAGGAAACAATTTCTCTACACTGGGGAGATTGTTCGAATCAAGGCAATTCTTCTCACAAGAAAGAAGAATGTCAGAAGACCTCAAAGCTACTATTACATCAGCACCTTCAACGTTTATATCATCAATCACTAACACTTAGGGGGAGATTGTTGGAATCACTCATAAACTTGATTTCAAGTGTTAGTAATTAATATGTAATAGTTAGCTTAATATGGCTTTTATGTTAGTAATCATGCCAAGGCTTATGTAGAAAGCCCATAAGCCTTGGCCCAAGCCCATAAGAAGGGAAGGTTGCTAGAAGTGTTGCCCTATCTCCTTGCCCTATAAATACTCTTGTAAACCCTCACTTGAGGGTTGGTTGTTCAATTCATTTCATTTACTACGCATAACTCTTCTCACATTCATACGCATAGTGTCTTGTATTATTCAACCGATCATCTTATCTTTCTTTCTTACATATTGAAGCTTGTGTTACAAATATGGGAACCTCACACCAATTCCCCAAGTGGTAAAAGAAAAGGAAAACTCACCCAACAATAACTAGATTTCCAAGTCTTCGTTTTTTTATAATACGCTCGAACAAGGATCATGAAGAATCTTCATCCAACCATCCCGATACCTTGAAACTAAGTACACTCGCCGTGATATTTCACTTCAACCTCAAATAAATAATAGTGAAATAACCCCGTTGTCACATCTTACGGTTAAAAGCTCAAATCTAGCCTCCTTTGACGTTTTAAGTGAACTATGATAATGGTTTTCATCCGACCATGGTTAAGCGCACATAACCGTAAACCATGTAATAACCAAACCGCCATGACGAATATCCAAACACACATCAATTCATGAAGTACACCTTTTATCCTTCTTCAAGTAGAAACGATGCACCGACATCGGATAAGACCTCGAAATACACTTTCCTTTCTCCAAGATGGTTCCATCATCACGGATTTTACAATTCTATGGTTTAAACCGAAATAGTTTCTTTCGCGAGTTTTACAAAACCAAGAATAAACCCTAAGATAGATCCGGAAAGGCACTTTACAATTACGGGATGTTTCCATTGTCACGAGATTTTACAAGTCTATGATTTAAGCAGAAATAGATTCTTTGGGAGTTTTACAAAATCAAGACAAAACCGTAAACAATGTCGACGAATGTGTTATGACAACTTTGGTGTCGGTGAATATCTGTTTTAGGAGCACATGCAGCGGTTCATCAACGATTCATTCTTTATCATCAACAATTCATCAACAATTCTTCACCCATATGTAAAAACTTTACAAACCATACTAAGTAGAGTAATATACACAATTTTCCCACGGAGGTTGTAGTAGACCATCAAAGTACACGTTTCTCCCCATGATGGTTTTGAACTTTGGAGCATCATAATGTGTCGACCATTTGCACGAAAAGTTCTTGTCATAGGCAAGCGTCACGAAAGATTATGGTGACGTTGAAGATTGTTGAAAGATTTTGCTTAGGCGTGAAGTATCATTGACATTCGATGGCGTCGAATATAACATGAGAATTGTTGATCACATCTCAACCAATCAATCCATTGGAAACACATCATTCACGTATTCGGACTGACTATAGTAGCGACCACATGGAGAAGTAAACTCAATATATCGAACTTGAACATGAAGTAGAATTCCCAGTTTGTTACTTAAACTTGTACTAATCCTCGTGAAAAGAAGCGATTGTACCCAATGTACCAAACCTCTTGACATATCCTCAATTCGTGAGACATCAAGTGATAGCTACGTTGTGAGTTAAGCGAGAAGGAATCACAAGTAACTAAATAGCCAAGTCTTTATCACACTTAATAAGCGCCCGAACAAGTCATCTTGGCGGAAGGTAGAAAGAAAGAAGGCGAAATAAGTAGCGTGTCGAAAAACCTCACTTGGATCCAAATAAAAATACCGTACAAACAACCCGTAGTCAACCTAGTTCCAATAACAATTCAAGCCATGACAAAATATTCTCCGTGAAAAGTATACACCAAAGTATCGATCGCATACCACAACAACTCTCATTATCATACCAAGTCTCAACCAATATCATCCAATCAAGGTACTATCAAGCCACGTTTGAGTCAACCGATTCCAAACTTAAAATGATATCAATTAGGCCCATGTGATCAGCTCTGGTCCACGCATATCGTCGAATAAAACCCTAAAGCCCGTATCCGGATCTGGTATTAACACACCTAATTAACCGGTTATAAAATATAACCATTATCACGCACACTAACCCTAATCCATCCTTCAAACCCTAACAACTCACAAATAAATCCGCCCCATCTCTTGCATATCAATACGCATACAACCACGATTACTTTCTTCAATGCAATTGCTTAATCATCTTAACACTTCTCACATCTAATAGTATTTTGAGCGTCTCCATAAGATTCACTCCAACGGATGAATCAAAGGAACCAGTCGCCATTTATCCTTCTTGTTATACAAGAAGACCTGCGCCACGAGATGGCTTGAGGGTTTAGTGAAGGCCGAGATCAAATTCTTGATACAAAGTCGGTTTAATATGTTCCTTATGATTGACTTTCTGTTTCGTATTGTTTAATATCGAACCAAGAAGTGTATAAAGAAAATAACACTCTTGTTATGTCTCATTCGTATGTGTTCGAAAATCACTAATGATGATATGATTAGTTTGACTATTCAAAGGTCATTTGAGTATACATTGATGATGATTAAGGATCATGAGAAACATAATTAAAAATATGACACAACTCGTTTGACCTTTACGAGATCTTATAATCTCTTTCTTTGTAATTGTTTTGTTAAAATCGAATGAAAGATTATGGATGAAACGATTGTTTTTTTTTTTTTTTTTCTTGATCTTTTCTTTCGATATATGGATCTATGATGACATTCTCGGGACGAGTATGGATATTGAAGTCTCGAGATCTTTGAGTTCTAGGTAGTTAGAATGAGGTTGGATCGATGATGAGTTAAACTTTGTGAACTTGAATCTTTAATGTCTTGATAATACTTTGATAAACACAAACTTTGGTGAGATCTTGATATTGGTATGTTGATTTGTTTGTTGATGATTCTTAATGTGTGTCTCGATGTTTTACGGTTCTTGATTGATGTATATCGAGTCTTGTTTAGGTTCGAGTTTTGTTTGAATGATGATGTATGTCGATGTTTTACGGTTCTTGAATGATGTGTTTGTGTATGTCGAGTCTTGAATGATGTTTTACGGTTCTTGATTTTGGGAGGTGCTTTCATAGCGACATCAAAACAAGTCGCTTCATTCTTAATCAACAACTCGCATACCGGTCATCAAACACAAGTCGCTTTTACTTGAGTTAACTCAAAAGTCAACTCGCATTATTTACTTTTAGTTAACAACTCGCATCATTATCAACTCGCATTTGTTATCAACTCGCATCTATTATCAACTCGCATCTATTATCAACTCGCATTTGACCCATGAATACACAACTCGCATCTAGTTTATTTGACAACTCGCATTAGACTTAAGTTAACAACTCACTTTAGATTCGTTGTATCGACGTAGAGTAGATAAACGCTCAAAAGCAAGTTGCAACTCGCATAGGGTTCGTAGAATCGGACATAATGACAAGTCGCATTCAAAAATGCGCCAACTCGCAACCAATAAAGCACCAAAGCGCATCCAAGATACTTCGAATCTGGACCAAAATTGAATGACAACTCGCATCTAAGAACACTAGCAGACTCAAAACCGCAAAAATAAAAACTGCATAAGAACTTGTAACATATATGAGACCAGAATCAAAACAATCTTAAAATTGCTTAAGAACTTGTCATCATCAAAATTAACGAACAGTTTTCTTACCAAAAACACAATATTACGTTTTAAGATAAGGAATCATTTTCAAAACAGTTTTTTACCAACTCATAACAACCAGATTCCACATCAAAAACACATCATACAACTCGACAAATCGCATCATAGAATGTAACAAACCGTATAAAGAACCCGCTAAAACCATGAGATAAACCATGAGAATCAACACAAACAACATAACCTAGGCTCTGATGCCAATTGTAGGATCGTATATTTTATGTTGTTTAGATGATTCGGGTGGTCTATGATTGTGATTAAACAAGTGAGCCATTAGAGAGATGAAGAGAGTAGAGAGGGTGTTTCTAGAGAGAGAAATATCAAAAGGAAAGGGTAGATTAATGAGAAGCACCACCCTTCCCTTAGAGGGAAGGGTATTTATAGTTACAACCTAAACGACCTCCTAACGGCCTGTGGATCAGGTATACAGTGGGTAAAGACCCGTCCTTCCTCCACGGTGTTACTCTAAACTAAACTACGCTAATAACTAACTAATAAACTGATAAATAATGATATGTCTACGAGCTAACTTGTGCTAGTCTATAGTTGGGGTGACCGACACTTCACATGGAATTTCTAATTCCTAACAAAAGGCCATCAATACACCTGACGGCATCCTAAACAAAGGCGGCGTCGTCCTCTATTGAAGACTTGATCAAAAGTCCATGACGACTCGGTGAATTTTGGTCCTAAAGCACTGGCGTCACGCCTTAGTGGAAGGTGCCACTCACAAGTTTCACACAGGGCGCCCAAGATTCAAGACTGGGACAAGTTGCTCGAAGGCCGAGCGTCACACATCTCAGCAGACGCCGTCCCAACAATGACTTAGCCCAAACGAAACCCTAATGACGGCAACTGGCGTCACTTAAAAGGTGGCCTTGCGCGGTTGTATAAATATATATAAATTCGATTTTCACGTATTTTAGGAGGTAGAATTTTGGAGAGCAAACCCTAACTCGGTTGTAGTCCGACTTGGGCGGTATTCTAGGATCCCATACCTTATTTTACATTGCAAGATAAGTTTGTTTATCCAATTTATTATTATGTCCACCCCATGTTCAATTGATTGTGTGTATGCTTGCTATTGTATTTTTATGCAAATATGGAGCAAGAAAACTCTATGAAAAGATGGTGGTTCAATTCGATGTTATGGGGACAGTTATTCTATATATTTTGATATTGAAAATCATATTTTTGAGATTGACAACGATCATCTTTTTTGTAGTGAACTAGAAAATTCTTTTTATCGAAATTCTAGTTATCTCAATAATGGATCTATGAGTAAGAATCCCCACCAGGATCATTACATGGATGATACTTTAACATGTCTAGCTAAATTACTCTTGTCTTTGCTTAGATCTATGAAACCTAGTTATTAATTTTTGTTAGGTTGTCTCTTGTCTTAATTGGTAGACGCTAGAGTAAGGAAAACTGGCTTCTTCTTTCATTGTTGCGAGCTTGAACGTCCTAAATAGCAAAAAGTCATAGGAGTGCACCTAGGCCATTGTTGTGTTTATTGCGTGAGTTCTAGCTTTAGGATAGTAGTGTATTCGGGGGAGATGCTATTACACTTGCCGATCTCAGGTATTCTAAAGGAGAGTTACAATTCATAGAACTAGGGAATTAGGCACCCCCTACGACTAATCGGAATACAACGCACCAATTAAGATAAAGGAAGTGACAATTCAACCGACCAATAAAAGATAACTAGGGAGTAATAGCATCTAAGTGAACACATGTTTAATCATCATACGAGCACACCTCAATTAGCATAATCTATCCGTAGTTAATTAGATAATTAGATAATTAGTTAAGCAGTGAAATCAGTAGAAGTACCACCCCCAATCATATAACTTGAGACTTTACCTTTCCTTTCTAAAAAACCATAAAAAATGTTAGTGCAAATATTACGATATTTAATCTATACATTCTCATTTGTTTTGTTGATGACAAACATGTAACTTGTAATACATAACGTAAAATGTATAAGTTACATGTAATTATATTTTGTCTCAATATACTCTCAACACCCCTCGACGACTCAAGTCCTTGTATGCTACAACACAGGTTCATACATGTTTGTTATGTTGCGTTATGATCAAACCCCTAACAAACCATTAAACATGTTTAGTTAAATAGTTTATAAAACACTTAAGTAAACATAAGTAAATGTGTTGGGTAAAACCCATGACCCAAGACCCATACCCATTTGACTAGATGCATTGCATCTATTAGACACATTGTATCTAATGAAATACCCATGGACCAACCCATAACCCATGACAAATGACCCAAACCCATGGGTAAAGGGGCGTCTACGGATCCCTCAAAGTGCCCCGGATCCTCGGAATTACAAGGGCGGATCCTCGAAGGGATCCTTGGGCGTAATATGGTTTTGGTCCTATAAATAGCAAGCCACTTCACCATTTCTTCACACCTTCACACATAGTTTCTCTCTACCATTTCTAGGATATTTAGATCATTAGGAAACATGTAAACCACCCTCATCTCATATGATCATAATGCTTCTATCTCTCATTTGTTGTAAGCATACTCCCGAAGTGATCATCCAAAGCAAGCTTAGAGATCTTGCTTCCTTACCTACACAAGTTATCACCCATTACAAGATACAAGCACATGAAGATCTTCTACAACAAGATTTGGAAACTTGTCATCTTCATTCATAGAAAACTAACTACATCATGCTTTGTGTTCTTGATGTTTAGTTTAGGATTTCATATCCATTAGACACATTGTCTTGGATATTTACTAGTATCATATTCTTGTATCTATGACTAGACTAGATGATTTATGTGTTTGTGCCATAAAACACAAGGTTTGTTATGTTGGGCCACAAAACATAACGGGTATCATAGATGTGTTATATATCTATGACTAGACTAGATGGTTTATGTGTTTGTGCCATAAAACACAAGGTTTGTTATGTTGGGCCACAAAACATAACGGGTGTCATAGATGTGTCAAAGGCATTAGTGAAGAATGCTAAAAGAGTCAAGATGAAGGCATTAGTGAAGGGTGCCGAGTAATCTAACCAAGGGCATTAGTGAAAGGTGCCTAAGGTGTACATTCGATATGGTGTGTTTCGATGTACAAGATATAGTAGTATTGGATCCAAGGAAATTGATATCCTTGGTGGTGTTGTAATAAGGAGTTGGTATCCTTAGGGGTATAGGTGTTGTGTAGTGTTGGGTAGTAGTTCCTCCATTGTAATGGAACTCGGTGCTTAGCCTAATCTGGGATAAAGGGTAGGCTGACGTTGTGGTAGGTGTGGTTCACCTTGGTGTGAAAGAACCCGGTGGTTAGCCTAGTACCGAAAAAAGAGTAGGCGACGTTGTGAAGGCTTCTCCGCCATAAGAATTTGGTGTCGTGTAGTGTTTACGAACTCTCGAGTAGGTGACTCGGGGAGTGAAGTAGGGCAAGGAAGGTGTCCTTGTAGCCGAACCACTATAAATCCTCGTGTTGGTTTGTCTATCCTTTTACTTATCGCTTTACTCTTATTCTTGCATTACCTTGTTTATTTTCTATGTGGTTGATGTCTATGTTTGTGATACATACTTGGTCTTTCATATAGTAATAAACTATATTTAACACTTTACATATTATGACACGCTTGATAAAGAAAAAGCAACCAGACTAATAATGGTGAAACTTGATTTATAATGAACCATTAATCTTGCGGAATCTTATGTGATATTAAGGGGTTGGCCTTACATGCCGTAATCGTTAAATGCATCCTCGCGTCGAGATTAGCAAATGCAATGGTGTATACTATATTTGATACAAAGTTTTAAGTTTTAAGCGGAACGTATTCAACCCCCCTACGTTTCACAATTGGTATCGAGGCGGGTTGGCTCTAGTTTTTAAAACAAATGGTTTTCAAAACGAGTAAGGTCCTTGTATCAAATTCTTGGTGAAGTCAAGCATAATATGAAAAGTGTTTGATGATTTTATTTTCTCTTTGAAGTTTTGTTGTTAGATATCTTGTTAATCAAGGTTGAATAAAGGTAAAAATGGGTAATATAACTTCACTAAAAAGTCTACAAAGGTTAAACCTTTTCGTCGGGTTAAAACTTGCGTTTTGTAATTTCAGTCGATCCGCGGATCCCTCGAGTTACTTGGATGGATCCTCAAGCAAGGGATCCGTGGGATCCGTGGTACTGAAAGACGCTTTTGTCGAATTTCAAAATTCATAACTAATTAACAGTAAGTCGTTAGAAGTCATGCCACCTATCGGTTTAAAGGTATTTGAGTCTACTTTCATTTAAAAATAATTTCATAAACTGATTCAAAATTAAAATTTACAGAATCATTGATTTATAATAGAAAGTAATTTTTTTTTTGTCATAACCTTGCACAAACTTTTGATCTAATTGGAAGCGGATGTTTTCATCTTTGAATAACAATGTGTCCTCTTTTAAAATTAAGGTTTTGATCATATTTATAAAAGAAACTAATCAAGCTTGGTATACATGTTTATATTTAACACAAAGCGATGAAAAGAACTTTCGTATGCTATCTTTAAATGATAAATTGTCTTCCTTTCATTACTTGATTATTTGCTTATCTCAAATAGTTTTGTGCTTGTTTGATTGAATAACATATGTGGTTTCCTTACCTTGCTATTCATTCTCTTGCTTGTCGATTTAGTAATTTTCTACTAATCAATGTGCTACTTGAAGGAGTGTTTGGGATAACATCTAGTTGTGTCAAAAATGTTAGGTTTATAAGTTGAAAAATTTTTAAAACATATAACACACCAAATGGCTTTTTGATTGAGTTTGACATGTGTGCAACATAAATGTTTTATGTGCTTATATGATTTCTTGATTTCATATTTTCTTGTATCGTTTTCTAAAAACAACAAGAATGTACATCGGATCATAACCTACACTTGTGTTGATGATGTACTCTACCGTTTTACTTTTCATGATCACTCTCCAAGCTTCATAGTAGGATTGACAACTTGATTATTTCATCCGATATACTTAAGTAAATTATTTTGCAACGCAAATATAATTGTTCATATCCGAAAGTCCAAACTCGAGCTTTCCAACAACATATGTTGAACTAGCTCATCCAAACCATTTTTTTTGCTCACCGTATGGACAAGCTGTTAATTTTTACACCTTCATCACCTTAGTTTTTCAAGTATAATATTAATAAAACGCAGTAAAGTATCATCATTGTTACTCTTGATAGGCCATTGTAGGAATATAAATTTTCTAACTTGAGAATGAATCTTGGAGAACTTATTGCAATAGAAACTCAATTTGACCTAACGGTTGAATTGCTTCCTTGATTGAAGTTGGGTATGTGGAATCGCTCGTAAAAATGGTCGTGTTTAGCCGTAATTGAGCACCGCTAGTAATAGTCTCATATTCATTCTTTCACTTAAGAAATTTATACTCCTATGTTTTCCTAAAGTAAGTTTACAATGGAAATACTTTTCATTGTCTTAGAATTACTAATCAAAAAAGTTGTAAAATTAATTTTCCTTTTAATTAATCACAACCACTTGCCTCATCAAGCGATTATCTTGCTTTGATCGAGAAGAGCTACATGACTTCATGGACGAAGCTCATTGTATGCTAATCACCATCCGTAATGACTAGATTTTCCTAAACTAGCACCTCACAACTCTTTTGTCTTGAACACCATCATGTGCTCTTTTCTTTCTAGACATATACCTTTCATGTCATTGTTAGTGAAATGATTTACTAATCTAGACCGTAAATCTGTTTTGGACTTCTTGAATAGTGCTTGTTAAGTTTGCTAAACATTTGTGTTATTTGTGAGCTCGATCTCATTTGATTGCCTATATGTGATCTCTACATGCTCTCCTTGCTTTGCTTAACGTGTATACATGTATGCTTGATGTAGAAACAATTTGTTTCATAATTTGAAACATAGAGCAAAATTCTGCAACTATTCTGTTAAGAAAATATGTCTCAGACGCCGGATCCCTTAGATGTAACTAGACGGATCCCTCAAGTGAAGGATCCGTGGGATCCGGGTGGACAGAAGTTCCTTTTTAGCTTCCTTGCATTAATCCAACATTCTAGACCTTATTGGACTAGTTAAACATGCTACGTTAGGATCACTTAAACTTTCCTTAGGTTCAGTTGATCTCACATTCACTCATGGATAATTTAGGATCACATTCGAAGTATTTTTTGATTTATCATTACTTCAAAACTCACTATATTTCCACTCCAATGTTTACACATTGTTCCTCTCATCTCAAACACCTAGTTTGATATCTCTCTCAATTTTAGCAAATTGATTTGATCATCCTTACCTCAAAATAGGCCAAAACTAGTTTTTAATTTCTTATGATTTTTTAAGGAATTTTCCAAATATCTCTTAAGTCATCATCGATCTCTAGGATCATTTAACACCACTTGACACTCTCAAAATTCTTAGTGTCATCTTTGATCATCCTTTGGTGCTCATAAAGCCCCATCTCTTTCCGTAAAGGCAATCATTAGCTACCATCAATCATTTCTCTTGATCATTTAAGACCATCTTCATGTAAGACACTTGATAGACTAAGTAACTTAGGATATGTAGGTGCTAGACCTTGCTAGAACCCAATCACCTCTTTTCACCTCATCCGTAGCGGATCCCTAGACTTAAGCTAGCGGGATCCTCTAGTGAGGAACTGTGGAACCAAGTGGAGCGAAGAGGTACATTATCTCTTTATATAATCATTTAAAATTTCCTTTTTCCACACAACCACTTGTTCAACACTTAGGATTATCGGTTTCTTATATGTTTTTAAATGAGTTGCATTTATATGCTTCTTTACGTGTTCTTTCTTTTCGTTTCATGATTTTATGTGAACAATTTATCCATTTGTATAAATGCTTTCCTTTTGTACTAACTCATTTGGATTCTTGTAGATTGACAATGGTCGATTTCATCATCAAGTCTAGTCGTGCTCATTCGCAAATTTTTTATATTCCTAATCTTGCATCATCATAACCATCTTACTCCACCTTTATCACTACTCACAAAGTCATCATGTCTACCATCTCTATTGAGACATCAACCAAGTCAAAGATTCACCTTGATACCTTTCATCACCATCCCTTGCTAATCTTGAGTCTCTTTATTACCTAGTAATACTTGACCTCTCATCACCTATATCACAACTTTCATACCTCTAAGTCATAATGATGATTTCTATCATTATCACCGTGTCCAAGGTCTAGTTCATGAACTACGTGATGAAGTATGTCTCATGTTCTACCACATCCTACTTATGTCTCACTACCACTACATATAATTTTGCACTAACTTTTTGTTTTGTAGATTTTCAAAACACACTAGAAGAACTTGTCGCTCTCAATAAAGGGGAGTTTTTTCGTCAAAGCAAAAACATTGCAAATTTTGCAATAATTTCGTCTTAGCCTTCCTAAAATACTTGACGCCCTTAACAAGGGGGAGCAACCGCCAAGGGGGAACATGCACACATTCATTCTTCAAAATTCCTTTATGTTTCAACAAAAGGGAGATTTCTTTTTCATCATATATTTTTTCTTTTTTTTCCTTAACACTAACCTTGATGTAGGTTAAGCCTCAAAATTTTGATCCATTGAGCCGTTGGCAATAATGGTTATAATTCAAAGGATATTTATATATTTTTTTTCTTTGTGTGATTCTCTAGGTTCCTCTTAAAGGCGAGATCACCACCTCTTGAAGACGTGCAAGCTTAAGGTCATGAGTTCTAAGCTTCGTCATTAGTGTTTCCTGTTGAAGGTATTGGCGTGGTGTGCCAATTAGAGCAATAAGGTGTTTTTATTTCAACTTCACTAGGGATGATGCAAACTCTCCATTCTTGGGAAAAATTAAGTTTAAACACCAGGACACACCCTTTTTGTTTCGACAAAAGGGGGAGAAGAGTGTAAACGAAGAAGGTAATGTATAGGAAGTACGGACACAAGTAACTTTGACATTTTACCTATCTATTACTTTTACATATATTTTGTCATCATCAAAAAGGGGGAGATCGTTAGTGCAAATATTACGATATTTAATCTATACATTCTCATTTGTTTTGTTGATGACAAACATGTAACTTGTAATACATAACATAAAATGTATAAGTTACTTGTAGTTATATTTTGTCTCAACATACTCTCAACACCCCTCGACGACTCAAGTCCTTGTATGCTAGAACACAGGTTCGTACATGTTTGTTATGTTGCGTTATGATCAAACCCCTAACAAACCATTAAACATGTTTAGTTAAATAGTTTATAAAACACTTAAGTTAACATAAGTAAATGTGTTGGGTAAAACCCATGACCCAAGACCCATACCCATTTGAATAGATGCATTGCATCTATTAGATACATGTATCTAATGAAATACCCATGGACCAACCCATAACCCCATGACCCATGACCCAAACCCATGGGCAAAGGGGCGTCCTACGGATCCTCAAAGTGCCAACGGATCCACGGAATTACAAGGTCGGATCTCTCGGAAGGGATCCTTAGGCGAACATGGTTTTGGTCTTTTGCCTATAAATAGCAAGCCACTTCTTACCATTTCTTCACACCTTCACACATAGTTTCTCTCACCATTTCTAGGATATTTAGATCATTAGAAACACGTAAACCACCCTCATCTCATATGATCATAATGCTTCTAACTCTCATTTGTTGTAAGCATACTCCCAAGTGATCCTCCAAAGCGAGCTTAGAGATCTTGCTTCCATACCTCAAGTGATCACCCATCACAAGATACAAGCACATGAAGATCTTACAACAAGATTTGGAAACTTGTCATCTTCATTCATAGAAGACTAACTACATCATGCTTTGTGTTCTTGATGTTTAGTTTAGGATTTCATATCCATTAGACACATTGTCTTGGATATTGTCTAGTATCATATTCTTGTATCTATGACTAGACTAGATGGTTTATGTGTTTGTGCTATAAAACACAAGGTTTGTTATGTTGGGCCACAAAACATAACGGGTATCATAGATGTGTTATATATCTATGACTAGACTAGATGGTTTATGTGTTTGTGCCATAAAACACAAGATTTGTTATGTTGGGCCACAAAACATAACGGGTGTCATAAATGTGTCAAAGGCATTAGTGAAGAATGCTAAAAGAGTCAAGATGAAGGCATTAGTGAAGGGTGCGAGTAATCTAACCAAGGGAATTAGTGAAAGGTGCCTAGGTGTACATTCGATATGGTGCATTTGATGTACAAGATAGAGTAGTATTGGATCCAAGGATATTGATATCCTTGATGGTGTTGTAATAAGGAGTTGGTCTCCTTGGGGGTATAGGTGTTGTGTAGTGTTGGGTAGTAGTTCCTCCATTGTAATGGAACTCGGTACTTAGCCTAATCTGGGATAAAGGGTAGGCCACGTTGTGGTAGGTGTGGTTCACCTTGGTGTGAAAGAACCCGGTGGTTAGCCTAGTACCGAAAAAAGAGTAGGCGACGTTGTGAAGGCTTCTCCGCCATAAGGAGTTGGTATCGTAGTGTTTACGAACTCTCGAGTAGGTGACTCGGGGAGTGGAGTAGGGCAAGGAAGGTGTCCTTGTAGTCGAACCACTATAAATCCTCGTGTTGGTTTGTCTATCCTTTTACTTATCGCTTTACTCTTATTCTTGCATTACATTGTTTATTTTCTATGTGGTTGATGTCTATGTTTGTGATACATACTTGGTCTTTCATATAGTCATAAACTATATTTAACACTTTACATATTATGACAACTTGATCAAAAAAAGCAACCGGACTAATAATGGTGAAACTTGATTTATAATGAACCATTAATCTTGCGGAATCTTATGTGATATTAAGGGGTTGGCCTTACATGCCGTAATGCGTTAAATGCATCCTCGCGTCGAGATTAGCAAATGCAATGGTTTATACTATATTTGATACAAAAGTTTTAAGTTTTAAGCGAAACGTATTCAACCCCCCACGTTTTCACAAAAGACTAAAAAGAATCATCCTCAACCCCACCTTCTCATCATATATCTCTTTCTAGCATTCCTATTCCCTAGAGAACGAAATCAATCCACGAGGCTTACCCATACTACACTACAACGATTAGGTTCTTTGCACAGAGGGTTGAAAAGGTTGCTCGTAGAAAAGGAGGTTTTCTCGACCCCGAACCCATGTATCAGAAAACATAAACACTTGGATGCAAAATGGTTATTGATTTGTGCCTAAATCATTAACATACATTTGGTCTTATCCCAAGTATATATTCATGATACCCAGGCATTGGTATCTAATAGTTTACTTTGGAAAGTGATTACACGATTCCAAGTGATATTCGGTAACCATTCAAGGCTATTGATTATCGTCACCCTGCTCTGGGCTCTTAACCCCCAACATTCAATACTCAGCAATACATCAGTTCAGAAAACAAATATGAAATTAGGTAAGATTTACGTAAACATAGTTACTAACAATAGTCGAAAAGAATAACAGAGCATATTGGTGCAACATTAACTAACAAACAAACATTTGCACACATAAAACAACAAACAATAGCCAAAACCGAGCGGACCTTAGCGGTCTGGCGCCTACTGACGCGATCGGGCACCAAAGAACGCTAGCCGTCTATTAAGATCGTCTTTCACCTTACCCGAAAAATGTGTTTCCTTCATTACAGGTATGAATATGATAATTGAGTTATTAGAAACACTCGAAACAAAGTTTGGACTTAGAGAGAAGCGAAAATAAGTCCTACCGTTTTTGACACAACGCCAACTCAATTTATTTAACCAAATGCCTCTAGACAAGGCCAAAACTCTTTTTTCAAACCAAAGACATTCATAATTTCAATATAACATCAAACGAAAGTATTCATATGACCATAATCCGTGCGTACGTCTTCTCTATTCACGTAACCGGTTTACTCCCTTATTGGTCAAAGCAATTCAAGATCTCTTTGCGTAAATGCATCTTTTCCCTTTATGGGAAGTTCTTTACTTGTGGTGCAAAGCACTTAACTTTTTTCATCAAGGTGATTAGAAGTCATGCTACTTGTTTCTTAATCATGGATTGTGTTATTTGATTATTTGAGCTTGTTTCTACACACTTTCACATTGAATATCATATTTCCCACATTCCTGAAACATCTCATTTATTCTTCACATTGCATCACACATTCCTAATCATTTGTTTGTCTCAAACATTCCAAACAAATCTATATCTCTTTCCCCACATTCCACTAAACATTCCCTCACAAATTCCCTAATCATTTGATTATCATAAACATTCTAGACACACTATACCACACATTCCTACACATTAAACATTATCCTTCTTCCTCACTTGAAGTCTAATACATTTTTCACTAAACTTTCTCTATACACTTCTTCATTAAACCTTCACCACACAACACCTTTTTTGCAGGATTGAGTTTTAATTTAAAATTGCCAACTCACACTTCCTATCCACAAACATTCTCTTACACAATCTTTTACTTCTTATCCCCTACATTTCAACACAATATTCTTCATCCTCCTCATTCATTCTCAACATTTAAATTTCAAAATTGAATTTGAAACTTAGGCTCTATTCCATCACATCATACAACTCACTTCCAACTCAACACAATTTGAATTTGAAATTCAAAACTTCCTTTCTCAACATACACACTTCTCCAACAAACTTAGAATATTCCTTGGCATATTCTTTCTTTCTAACCCATGCCAATTCACTCCTTACTCAACCATGGTTAGTTTCTAACCCTCATTCAACATCCACACTTTCGCCCCAAGTTTAGCATAATTCTAAATTATATTCCATCATATGATAACTCATGCCAACTCACCTTACTCAACCATGGTTAGTTTCCAACCTTGCTCAACATTTGAATTTGACATTCAAATATCCCTCTTTCCCTTTCATCACTTTAGCATATTCTTGGAATATTGCATATAGCAACTATCTTAATCAACTTTACACTCAACCTCCAATAACTAGTTTTTGAATTTTAATGTCAAATATAGGAGGCAAACTTTTATCCAACATGCAATGTTCATTGGCTCTTCTCTTCCTCTTTGAAAATGGACAAACACCCCAAGATTTATTTTAAACACTTTACAAAATATTTTTGATAAATGGCTATTTGAGTTGGTTGGCCTTATCACACTCTAAGTGTTAGAATTATATTGGGAAGCTCAAAAGTGAAGTGCACTTGGAGTTTTAACAAGATGGAGTAAATGTAAACCAAGCCCAGACCAAACAGTGGTTTGGCGCATCGCTGATGCGCCAGTAGTGCGCCAGGTGTCTGATGTCCAAGGCATGATCTATAAATGCCCCATCTTGTCTTGGGCATTCTTCTCCCCTTGACATTCATTCTTTCTCTCTTACTTATTTTCTCTCAACCCTTTTAGTGGTTAAGTCGAACCACGATATTCTTGTGGGTGGTTTCAAAGTAACATCGTTGGGAGTAGCTCTTCCAGCGAAGTGTCGATCTTTGTGCATATCGGTGGAGTGAAGTTGTAACGGTTTGTAATCCGCCATAAAATTACACTTAATAATAGTATCGGTGTCGTTGATTCATAGCTGGATGTCTGAGATGGTATAAAGCCCCATCCCAAACCAAGATATATTGTGGTGTCTCTTTACCGCTTTATATATTGTGGTTGTGATTTTGTTGTGTATAACCACGTGTTGATCTTTGAGACTTGAAGTTGTTCGAAAAGGCCGTATTCAACCCTCCCGGGTCCCCACTAACGTTTGTAGAGACCAGTCTTTTAAAAAAATTGCTATTGGATGTTGTATTTGCACTCTCATCTGGCTTGGCACGATCAAGGGTCTGAAGAAAAATGCATACATGTTTCAAAACACTAATTTACATGATTACATCTATTATAAGAAACACAATAGATTTTGATAGAGTGCGATTAATGTTAATCAACAATAAAAGTCCAACATTTTCTTCTTACATTTGCTCTTTACCTCCAAAATTTGGGAAAGCGGGTTTGATTTTCATAATTTTTTGATGTGGAATAAAGTGAAATGAAATGATGGGTTTATGTTTGTATATTTAGTGAATGGGATGTACTATTCCTACCCTCCCTACTAGGGAGGGTTTGTCCTTTTATTCCTTTTATCCCTATTTGTTTGAGACAACACGGTTTTGTCGGTTCGTCTGTATTTACACGCGGTTTAAGCGTTTGACTTATTAAACTTTATATTTCATGTTCCGCATATTCAGATTTATAGTTTTTTGATATAAAAAAAGTTATTAAAATAAAAGAAAATAAAAAAAATGCAAAAAATAGGAAGGGTGGGAATATAAGATCTAGGGGGTGGGAATATTTTGTCCCTTAGTGAATATACTTTATCAGTTACAAGATAGTGATAGCACTTTGCCTTAGCAAAATTCCAAGCGTTTCAAGTAGTTGTTATAGATACCGTAACATATGGTGATGGCAGATTCTTTTCTAGAAACTCATACCCAGTGTGCTCATTTACAAGTTGGCAATGGAAAGCAGAGATGCAAAATATGAATTCGACTACAACATTCGGATATGGGGCCGACCATACAAATGACACCTTAAACATAACTAAAGTTATAAAAAACCTTCCACAATAATATAGGTTTGCTAAAAAAGATGTCATTGGTACTTTCAAGGATGGAAAACAACTGTTTGAGAAATACGTATGATTTGATGGATACAGTGGGTATCAAGCTTCTGGTAGAAGCCATAGTCAATTAGTAATTGTTAAAAGAAATGGATTTTGATTTTTATAATGTGTTGATATTGATGGCCATGAAGATAAAAGGTGTAAGGGCAGTCGGTGGGTATGAAGATGGATGATGAAGATTGGTGTTTGATCAAGTTTATGTGTTTTAACGGAGTGGAGGGAAGAGATTTGATAATAGTGTTGGTGTTAATTTTAAAATGAGAAGCAGAATTTTAGAGAGAAGCGGAAAAGGAGATAGATAGACTAAAATAAGAATGAAGTGACCAAAGAAGATAGATTTGAGAATGATGTTGGTCCTTAAAGTTGTACCAAAATAGAAGTAATTAATATAACACAATGAAATGAGCAAAATAACCTCATGTGCAAGGCACATGTGGCACTTAACAAATGTTTATTGACGGAAGATAGTTAAAGGGACTTTAGGTGATGCAAAAAGTGAATAATAGGGACGTATGGTGTATTTAATTATTATTAGAGACTTCACGTGCATTTTGTATACAAGTTCATTAACGGGTGTATTTTGCTATTTTAATAATAATAGTAATAGTATTAGTTTATTAGAAGAAAGTTTAAAGTACATGAGGCTTTTGTTAAATATATAAACTTTAAAATTTATGAAAATTGAGGGCTTTACACTTAAGTTCATAAAATTATATTTAAGATTAGTTATATTTAAGATTAGTTTTTTCCTTCTTTTATTATTTTTTTATTATTATTGTTTTTAAAGTTTAAGGTTTAATTTTAAATTATACTACGTATTAACCAATAAAAATATAACGTTTATTTAACTGAAGTCCGAAATTTATTAAAAAAACAAAAAAAACAAAACTCACGAGACCATGCTTATTTTCATTTTTTTTTTCTCCACCAAATTTTTCCAAAATTTAACCAAACTAAATTAATTTTGACTTTTATTAACTAATAAAAATACTCGATTTTACAATTGAGCTTTCTTATTGATTAATAAAGCGACGAATTTTCACAAAACATATTGCTAAGCGAGATAACCCCAAAACAACGCACTATGCCACTATTGTCGAAATTACTTACTTAAAGTAGATAGCGCCGAACAATGCACTATGCTACTATTGTTCGAGTAAGTTGGTGATGATAATTGGGTCTACGTCCGTTCAACTTGTATATGAGTCCAGTGTTGTCTATGTCACATAGCACATAATTCGCAACCTTTACAAAACGTGTATATTATAGGACCGAATTAATCAAATCAAATCATTTAACGTTATAAAACTAGAAGAAGAAAAAGTGATAGGTAATTGTTCAAAAACATATGGCAATTTTTAAAATTCATAAATATTGCCGTTTCACGTGTAGTTAAGTTGCAATAAAATATTGTATTGGGTTTAAATTTGGCTAACATGTATTAAATTGCTTATGAATATGGCTAACACCTATTAAATTGCTTATGCAAGTTGATCAACAACAAAAACGTTATGAATTCAAGTCGTGTTAAAATTACTAGTGAAAATTGTTGTATGATAGATTGTATATGGCGTGACTTTAAGTCGTGTTGAAGTTAGTTGTGAAAATTGCTTCGAATCTGGCTAACATGTATTTTTAAATTGCTTATGCCAGTTGATCAAAACAAAATTTGTTAATTTAAGTCGTCTTAAAGTTATTTGTGAAAATTGTTGTGAGATAGATTGTACCTACTGGGGTTTGCTCCAGTGGTACCATTTGGAGATTGATCAGGGTTTGAATCCAACTTTTAGCTAATTAGGTCGTTGGAATCGGAGCTCATTGTCTGAGGTTGGGTCCTTGGAGGAGGATCTGGTTGGCATCAGAAGATGCATGGAGTCGAAGTGTTTCCACCAACATATACCCTTTGAAGATTGTATATGATGTTAAAAAAATATTGTCCTAAAGAGACAATAAATGTTATGTATGCTATAAGCACACAAAAGGTGCTAGTTAGCTGGAAATTTCTTAACCCGTGTGCAATTTTAAAAATAGACTTGTAATTTGAAACGAAGAGAGTAGTGTTTATTTAAAGGAACTTTTTAACTATAAAACTTCAACCCGGAGGAGTTTTTTACTTGACCATTATAGTTTTAAAATAAATTTAATTAAACGAGTACTTTCAAAAGTATTTAAAAAAATATGGTATTCTCTAAATTTTGATCTACTTTTAACCATGTTCTTAAGAGCCACTTTTGTAAACAATTGCAAACAGTACCCAACATCAGTTTACCATATCTTAAAGATTGCTATGAGCAAATTTTTATACACCATTAATATACAGAAAAATTATTTTGTAAATGTTGCTAAATTATATTGTTATTGTCAAATCAAAAAGATACAGTTATATATAAATCAAGATTAATGGTGATAGTTAAACCCATACCTGATGTTCAATAAAATTACAGCCATAATGTCAAAGTTTTAACAAATTAATTTTTGACGAAAAATTCAGAAATATGAGGTAATTTGTAGAATCCATTGAAATAATCATTTTCCAGTAACATGACCCAATAAAAATTACGGATAATGTTTAAAAAGGAATTAGAGACGTGGGCAATTTGTAGAATCCAATGAAAATTAAGCTGATCTTATTGTGTAATGCGGTAAATATTGCTGATTCACATGTAACCGACCACCATATGCAGTTGATATATGCAGTTAAAAAGAAAAAAAAAAAAATCAGTTTATATATATTACAGTTCTCACTTCAAAAAGCCTAATACATATTAAACCTTTTAATTTAAACTTGTTATGATCATAATGTGTAATTTTGTATCTTCCTCTTCCATCTTATATCTTGATTTAATATATAACAATATCTTTTTGGTTTGACAATAAAAATTTAGCAACATTTACAAAATCTTTTTTATGTATATTAATGGTGTATAAAAATTTGCTCATAGCAATCTTCAAGATTTGGGAAACTGATGTTGGGTACTGTTTGTTTACAAACGTTGCTCTTAACATGGTTAAAAGTAGATCAAAATTTAGAGATATCATATTTTCTTAAATACTTTTAAAAGTACTCGTTTTGTTAAATTTATTTTGAAACTACAATGGTCTACTAAAAAACTCAACCCGGAGTAAAATAGAAGAGAAAATACCAAATTACAAATCTAGTACACTATATTTGCCTATTTGGATTAAAAAAACATGGGCCACACAATGAGGACGTCACAGTCATTGCTGAAAACCAATTTTTTGGACCTGAGAACAGTTCAACTATAGTTACAACTGGTTTGATTAATCAGTTGTAGATAAGCATGATCAAAAGACGTTTTTAATCATTTCGGCTTTGTGCCAACTTAAACTAAACAATTACTCTAGTTTCTGTTTGGAGTTTTGGACCAAAATGTCTTTTGGTGAGATTTTGAAGTTTTGATCCTTCTGATTTGGCCCAACAAGAGAGCAATTCGGTAATTAACATAAATTGTATACTTTTGTAGCCCAATAACAATTTTTGTAACCATAACGAAAGACATTAGTGTTTTATTTTGATAGTTATTAGTGATAGTAAAGGTTCGGTAGATGTATATATTAGGCTCAGATTTTCGACCTAACCCAGACCAAACGGAAATCCGCCGCCACTCTTGAACCACAAAACAAACCAAAATAGTACGGTTATTTTGGGTCGCTTTTGTTTCTTAATTCTTACAGTTTGCTTTTTATGCTCGCCTTAGTCACCCACATCCCATATTATGGGCGTTCATCGGTTCAGTTTTCAGCCAAATTAAAATTTTGGCTTTCTGTTCGATTCAGTTTTAATACCAAGGAACTTGAAAACCAAATCTCACAAAAACCTTTTTTTAGTTAAATTAATAATAGGCTAATTGGACATGTATATAAAAATTGAAGTGGACTCGATAAAGTTAGCAGGCTAAAGACCAGATTGACTGGATCATAATGGGCTCGGTTCATAACTGGTGTAGGGGTGTTCGTGGTTCGGTTATCGGGTTATTAGTTTTATTGGTTTGGTTAGTTCGGTTAATTTTTTCGAGTATAACCTAAAACCGAACCGAACCGAAATTAATTTGATTCAACGAACGAAAACCGAACCCCTATAACCGAAAACCGAACGAATAACCCAATTACATAATTTTAATTATTTTTATTTAATTATATATATTTTTAGCACAAAATATTTTTTCAAGCTTAAATCATGTTATATTTATACTAAAAAGAGTTTTAGCTATTTTGTCATATATATATATAGAAAAATATATATTTTATATGAATTCGGTTTTGGTTCTTTTTAGTTTTCATTCGCTAAAACCATATCTAACCCGATAACCAAATATTTAGTTCGGTTCGGTTCGGTTTAACCAATTCTGGGTCACAAATTCGGTTCGATTATTTTCGGTTCGGTTGGTTTGCTTTGGCTGATTCTATGGATATTACCCAATCCGCGAACACCCCAAAACTGGTGTCATGACCTATACATGCACCTTTCAATACATTGTTGGGCTGTTAAAAAAAAAAAGAAGACCGCATGACCACTCCACAAGGGGGATTTGTTTGTGTTTGGCTAGGCTTATGGCTTTATGACTCACATAAGCTTAAATCAAATATTTAGCTAAGCTTATATGAAAAGGTTTTCATAAGCCTCAAAATTATGGCTCCTTTAAAAATATTTGTCTTTTATAACATAACCCATCACAAATTATCACTTTACCCTCCATTATACTTTATTTATGGTTCATATTTTCTTAACATATATCTCTTTTGGTCATTTACCAACATACCAAATTCAAGAGGTTATCATCTTATTAATATAAGTTAATCCAAATACTCATCATAGGTTTATGAGCTTATGATATATAAGCCATAAATTGCTTATATAGCATAAACATAAGCTTAGCCAAACATGATCAAACAACAACACTAGTAACAAAAAATAATTCTTGTTCATGTTCATTTTTTATAACCTTCTTTTTATTTGCTTGTATATTCAATCACTAGAACAATAATGACTACGAACAAACGCAAATAAACCAGCATTACATATTCGTTTATTCAAGTATCACCATTTTATAAAACCAGATTATTAAACATGAACAATCATGAATCAACATACGAGACTTATGTTCAAGTTTGTTTGTTTGATTAAACGAACAAAGTCATGTTATTTTTTGTCCTCTAATATATATATATATTATTTATATTTATTTAAACTTGCTTCCCTCCAAATCATCACTAGCGTCTCAACTCTCAACTACATGTACATATTAAGCAATGTAACCAACCAACTAGTATTTCTATTTGCTAGACATTATATGAAAGCTTAGTACCATTTCTATTGAGTGATCACTTTAAAAGGTTTGCGAGACAAATAATAAGTTTGCTATTAACAACAATGGTGAGAATAGGAGTGAAGCTTAATGAAGAAATGTGTAGCAAACAACCAAACACCATATAGAATGGGCATAATTGCACAAATGGTATTTGGATGAAGACACATTGCCTTCCTTGCCTCCCTTCAAAGCACTCTTTTCCTACCCCCTTCCACTATGCTAATAGAATTCGACATACTAAAATTCTAAATGTTTATTTTTTTAGGTTGTTTAACTATATCCGACAGCAAATTTGATCTACAAAATCAGTTTTATGGGTAATAGTTATTTGTTTTACAAACATAAATTGTATGATTCTTGCATAAAGTTATATAAAGTTTTTGGGTTGTTAAATAAGCCGGCTTGAATTACATAATTCAGCATGTATCATGACTCCATGTGTAATCATCGTGTGAGTGAACAAGAAATAAAGTTTATATTTTCTAATGTGATATCAAGTGGGAATAGACTTAACATAGAACACATTTATTGATTTAACCACTTTATTTTGTGGCAGACTGGCCGTGCTTGTTTCAAATTGCCTATTTTATTGTTTTTCTACTTTTTTTTTTTTTTTTTAAAAGCAAAGATATTATAGTAGCTGGCAGAAAAAGAAAGATCAAAGAGATCAAGAACAACATCCGAACCAGCAACCAAAGACGAGCCCGGCTTTTGATTTATCTATATACAAGGAAAAAGATAACAAAACTAAAATTAAGTCGTAACTTGTTATCAATTAATAAAATAATCAATATTACCTCCATAAACTAGCCTGATCATCATCAATCATATTTCAATAATGTTAATTATTTATTGTTACTGAGTTATGTTTATTGTTAATGATGACTATCTTTGTTAAATATAAAACAGTATTTATTTAATGAGTTATGCTTATTGTTAGTTAATTTTGTTGTGTAAGACGAAACATAAATAACAATTTCTTTGGTTTGTTGAATGGTTTGTTTGATATGGTTTTCAAAAACGGGAAAAAACCAAAGATGTATCGTTTTTTGGGTTACGAGTACCTGAACCGGTATGGGCACCGACATCCCATTCAGTACGACACCGGACATAATTCTTTGCTCGAGAAAAATACGATACCACCAATTCGGTACAAATTCGGTACGGGATTGATACCAAACTCATCCTATTATATTATATGAAATATGAAATAAGGACATTGTACTAAACTCTACGTACTCATCAAGAAATCCTTGCAACAAATTTATCGTGGACAAGCTGATTGCATATTTTACCTTAAATAATTTACCTTAAACTGAAACTTTTTTTAAATCAAAACTAGTTGTAGTAATGATTTAGATCGCATATCTAAAGATTCACATGTTATCTTGACCATGATGTCAACTTTATATAGAATCCCATATCCATCATAAAGCGTGTTCAAGGTTAATAAATAAGAAAACAGCAATTTGAAAGTGCCATAATTATAAAATCATCTATTAACTAAGAAAGTTATACATTTTACTTGATTTTAATAAGATTGGGTGTAGTAAGAGCATCTTCACGGGTTGAAGACCATGAAGCCGCGTGTCATACTTGTTACACACTCGAAAGTTCACGTGTGGCCTGTTGCTTTTTTGTGTACTTGATGCTCAGCTTCACCGAACCAAATAAAAGAGGTGAGACAATTTCTTTTGCGTGTGTATTTGCAATGTATTAGGTATTAACCACTACAAAGGTTTGTGGTGAGAATGTATGGTGATCGATGTGGTGCTGATCTGACGATATCTTATCATTTTGCAACAAATGAAGAGCTTGAACTAATATTGCTGAGTATGTTTATTTTTAAGTGAGGTATAAGTAAATGATAATGAAAATGTTAACAACCACGAGGTTTGTTGGTGGAGTGTATGTTAATGTGACGCTGATATTTCATACGACCACACAATCGCCACACCATTACGTTTAAGAGTTACAAATTTATGTTGCGGATATACTCTAACTTTCATAAAGAAAAGTTGAACAAAATTCAAGTGCATATGATTAATTTAGTTAGAAAATATAAAAAATGGAAAAGATTGAAGGGGGCATGCGCATATGGGGGGTTTGTACTTTTTTCTAGTACACCCATAAACTCTTATTTATTTCAGAAAGTCCCTACTTTTTCTTCACTTTTACAAAAACCAATAAGGATTTTTTTATACACCCAACTATATTCATGATTCCTTCAAACTTCAAAAGGTTCATTTGTGTCTATGACAAAAGCTGAAATGATTTCAAAAGACAATATCCATACGTACTTGTATCATGTGTTCTGAAAAGCTATGTTGGTAATGCATTTTTAGCTAATATAATTGCAGTTTGCTGCCTTACAAGTAGTAGGAGGTAGGATCAAAATGAGAAATATAATTAAGATAAGAAGAATGAGAAAAGCCACAACCATGAATATTAGATCGTCCACGAAAATAGATCGTCTCTATTATTTATTTTTTCTTATTTAAAATATGTGCATTACAATTATTTCTCACTCTTCTCATTTAAATAAATCTTCTCACTATATCCATACTTAGTATATGTACACTTTATTCATGTTATGTGCAAACATTTTCTATCCTCATATCTAAAATATATACCATAGTAAACGCTTACATAGAAGCGGTGTTGCAAAAAATAAATAAATAAATAAATAAATAAATAAATAAAATAGTAAAAGCGATTAATCGTCATTTAGGCGCTACAAGGCCACTAACCTTGGTCCATCGTAGTCAACGGTGGTCAAACTTGTCAAAAACCTGCAAATCCTGCGAGAAATACCCAAAAGTCACTGTAAAATTGTATTAATAATTTATAGTCGGTGTTTATATTTATTACAAGATGTTTATTTAAGGAAAATCTTGACGGAAATACCTAAACTTACCGGAAATGCCAATCCAGTATATCACCGGTTAATCCCGCCTAGAACGACTACAGGCTACAAGGGAGTCGACCGCTCGACTACCGATTCGCGATTTTTGCAACCTTGCATATAAGTTTGATGATTTATTTCATCTATAGACGGTTGGTTTTAAATTGGCTCGTGATCCTCCTAATAAGAGATATTGGAGCTATGGTTGAGCTCAGATGTGGAGCGTGGTTAGGTAACGCAAACCTAGATTGTGTCATTTACTTAGTGTGGGGTTGTTGTATACGACGGCTCTTTGTGCATTGCTAAGTCTTTCTTAGTAACGTACCATAGTTTTTTATCCTTTAGTCGACAAGGTTTGTGGTCACCGTTACATAAACATAAACAGGGTAAAACTCCCTTTTTGAAATGGTTTGTGTGTAGGGACGGAATCGAGGTGGATCCCAGAGGTATACATGACACCTATTATTTTTTTGACGTAATGTTATTTCTTTGTAAAAAAGATACTCGGTTTTTCCCAAATGCATACGGTTAAAAAAATTGTGTTCCTAGTCTTGTTTAATTTAAATGCATTTGCTTAATTTCGTCTTGGTTCCATCCCTATTGGTGTAGTCATGTCGCGGTTGTTACACATGATTAAGAATTGAACTTGTGATAATAGTCACAAATCTTTTAAATTTGGGTGTAATGGTCGCATTCCTTCATCTCTACTCCCGTGCCACATTTGCTTTTCATCACACTATCTAACCCACCACCTAACATCTATAGTGGTAACCACATAACCTAACACGTAAAATATATCACTTTATAAAAGGCGATTACATATTTACCCAACTTAACATGATATGGCATATTTACAAAACATGCTTTGTCGTTTATGCATCATGCGTTCAAAGTTGTATTTTGGTATATATAGCATTTTTACATTAGATTAGGTAAATTTGAAATTACCTTATAAAAACATGTCCTACAATACACCATCACAAACACTCAAAACATCAAAGCATACCCCACACCACCTCTCATTTTCTTTTTTCTTGTTGGGTGAAGGATTTCATCGACCCAACCCCTTTTTTCACCTTAACAAAACACCCCATCATGGGGTTCACACGCCATCCATGGCCTTAGTGTGTGGCCGAGTAGCATCATTATGTCCCTCCTATTATGCATAGCCAAGTTAGAGTGTTCCTGATATCATTAAAGGAGAGAATTACTGTTAGCAAACCAAGTATTTCATTTAAAAAAATATATAATAAAATAAATGTTTTAGGGACGTCTCGTTGATTTTAATGGTCCCGTGCCACATTTAATAACGAGGCCCTCTAAAAACATAATTATAATGGCAAAAAAATGTCAATATCATAAATGAAAACTAAAAACACTTGGACAATCTCTTTGCTTCTTAATTTATTTTTACGTTAAAAAAGAAAGGGGAAAAGTAACTTATAAACAAAAGGTAGTAAACGACTTCATATTGGAATTCTTGATTTTAGCAAAAGACCTTTTTTGTTCCTTCAGTTTTCACTCAACAACCAAGAAATAAAAACACATTAACTTCCTTAATACAAACATAATACAAATACTGGAAAATACTAATAATGAAATGGAGGCCCTAGAAATAAATGGGCCTGGGCACTCGCACAGGTTGCACACCCTTAAAGCACAAAGCGCCACAACTAACCAAACCATTTTATTCGAGGCTCACGGGTGCCACATCACTATAACAAAACATCCAACATCCACAACAACCCCTCACAACAAACCTCAACTTAATTATTTGAGGCCCACCAATTACAATTTTTTTTTTTCACATTTTCAATAAACTAAATTTATTTATTAAAACAAAAATACAATACAACATATTTAAAAAAAATTATAAATTAAACATTAAAAAGAAACAAAAAAAAGTAAAGCTTGAATGTAAACGTTTTATCACAAGTCTAGCCCAATTAAAAAAAAAAATGCATCCTCTTCCCCAATCCTCACACACACACAATTGATATGAAACCTCTACACACACTACACACACAATTAAAATCAAACCTCTACACACTCTAAAAAAAATAAAAAAAAAAAAAAAAAAAAAAAAACGTTTAAACCTCGCCGCATGCGGTGTGAGGCATTAAACGACGAAGCACGGCGAGCTATGACGAGACCGACACCGGATGCTCTAACACCGGCCATGTGTACATACAATAGTAACTTTGATGGCAACTCTATTTATTCATAACTAGTTTTGGACAGAATTACATAAACCTCATGCGATCTTCCTAACATTCCATTTGTGCAATATCTGATGAATATCAATAAAACTATTTTATTCTTATCTACATACCTCAAACACATGCTTTAAAGTACTATATGCGTCACATTTTTATTGTTCATTTTAACTTTGACCAGTCTTTTTCGTTCAACTTTAACCATTAATATATTTATTTGTGTTATATAATACTTGTTGAAAATTATACTTATTTGTTTAACATTTTTATTGTCCATTTTAACTTTGACCATTCTTTTTTGTTCAACTTTAACCATTAATATATTTATTTGTGTTATATAATACTTGTTGAAAATTATACCAATGAAAATACATTTAAAACCCAATATATTTATATATTTTTCATCAAATATCATATAACACAAACAAAATTGATTATGATCAAAGTTGAAGAAGAAAGACTAAAAAAGTCAATAGATGACAATAATTTTGGAACGGAGGGAGTAAGATAAATTAATTTGATCAGCATAACTCATTGACATTTATTTATTCGTGATGATTATAGTAGACAAAAATTATTTAAAAAAAAAAAAAAAAAAAAAAAGAATACAAAACATTTAGATAGGGATGTAAACGAACCGGACGAATACGAGCAGGAAATTGTTTATGTTCGTTCGTTTAATTTTAACCGGACAAATGAATGGACACGAACGCTTAAACGAACGAATTTTCTTGTTCATGTTTGTTTATTAACAAAATGAGTTGTTCATGTTCGTTTATGTTAGTTCATTAAGACACTAAACGAACGTTAAATGAACATAAACGATCGAACATAAATAAATATAGACAAACAAACATAAACTTTATTAAATTATCCACAATATAATGTTTTATAAGTGTTGTTTTGTTTAAAAAAACCAATTTTAAAATTATACAATTAAAATATATGATATACGAACATAAATATATAATGAACATAAACGAAAGTTAACGAACGCATAATCGGACGTTCACGAATATAAATGAACGAACGTTACTTTTGTTCATTTTCGTTCATTTAACTAAACGAACGTCAAATATTTGTTCATGTTCGTTCATTTACTAAATAAACAAACATAAACGAACTTTTTATCGAACAGTTCATTAAATATTCACTGAACGTTCAGTTCGTTTACAGCCTTACATTTAGACCTCACACAACATCAATACAATAGTTATCCGACAAAATAATTTTTTCGTTTATTCCTTCATGCATTTATTGATTGAAATATGCATGAATCAAGTATACACATTCTCATCTTCGCTCATACCGTTGAAATATGGACAGTTGTATATTTTAATGAAGACATTTTGTAGTATTGCTTTTATTATTCAAGAAACAGTTATGGCAATAGCTTCTAAAATTTTGAGGCTTTCAATTTTTGAGCTTATAATTGAAGTTCGTACGTAAATAGCCACTGCTATGTACTGCGAAAGGATAATAATGGCTAATAGTAATTGAATGTTCTTGGTGCTTGGACTAGGGGTAGTTGTCAATATTAATTTGGTCGACCATGGCTAAAGAAAGCATTCATTTATAATGGCAGTGTATTTATGATTTTCACGTCATGAAGTAAAAACTGAACTAAAGTTAAGTTATTTTGATTAACCCATTTTGGTTCTCCCTATATATATGATGCGTGTATGGGCAAGTTTATGCATGTATTGCTCTCAAATTTCTTGATCTTTTTGTTGTAGGTATTTTGTACGAGGGTTAATGGGTTTAATTGCTGTACGTGGGTTGATTGTGGCTGTTCTGGTTTTGGTTGTGTTGGCTGGTGATTATGGTGTAGTTTATGGAGATGTGGTTAAGGGAGTTAGAGACGAGAAAGGTTTGTTGGGAAAATTTAGACGTGGAATTAAAGGGGGATTAGGAGGAGGTCTTGGTGGTGGTGGTGGTGGAGGTCTAGGAGGTGGTGTTGGATTAGGAGGAGGCGGAGGACTTGGAGTTAGGGGTGGAATAGGTCGCCATAGAGGTTTAGGAGGTGGAGCATTAGGCGGTGGAGGGATGGGTGGAGTTGGTGGTAGAATTGGGCACCGTGGAGGTCTAGGAGGTGGAATTGGTGGAGGAGGGCTTGGTGGTGGAGGTCTTGGTGGAGGGAGTGGTCTAGGTGGAGGAGGTATGGGTGGCAGAGGTGGTCTAGGTGGTGGAGGTATGGGTGGCAGAGGTGGTCTAGGTGGTAGAGGTATGGGTGGCAGAGGTGGTCTAGGTGGTGGAGGTATGGGTGGCAGAGGTGGTCTAGGTGGTGGTGGTATGGGTGGCAGAGGTGGTCTAGGTGGTGGAGGTATGGGTGGCAGAGGTGGTCTAGGTGGTATGGGTGGCAGAGGTGGTCTAGGTGGTAGAGGTATGGGTGGCAGAGGTGGTCTAGGTGGTAGAGGTATGGGTGGCGGGAGTGGTTTAGGTGGAGGAGGTCTTGGTGGTCTAGGCGGTGGAGGTACTGGTGGGGGTGGTCTAGGTGGCGGAGGTCTTGGTGGTCTAGGTGGTGCAGGTGCTGGTGGAGGTGGTCTAGGTGGAGGTGGTCTTGGTGGAGGAGGTCTTGGTGGGCTAGGTGGTGCAGGTCTTGGTGGAGGTGGTCTTGGTGGGCTAGGTGGTGCAGGTCTTGGTGGAGGAGGTCTTGGTGGTCTAGGTGGTGCAGGTCTTGGTGGTCTAGGTGGTGCAGGTACTGGTGGAGGTGGTCTTGGTGGTGGGGGTGGTCTTGGTAATAGTGGTGGCATTGGTGTTGGGGGTGGGAGTGGACTCGGAGGGGACTGGTGGTGGTGGGGCGAGTGGTGGTCTTGGAGGAGGCTTTGGGGGCGGTGGTGGATTTGGAGGAGGCCCTGGTGGTGGCCATTAGTTATTTGTACACTCAGTCAATAGCTGTTCATCTATTAGCTTTTGTTGCTTAATAAGTTTATGTAAGAACTGTTGTCCATTTCACTAATCATATATCCTCTCAATGTATGTTTCTATTGAACAAGTTTGTTTTCTAGGCATGATGAGATGCTTTATGTAATCATGTAGCTAAACTTCATCAACTTGTCCTCTTGCAATAGTATTTAAATAGTTGGGGGATATGCAAAATAACATAAAGAAATAAAGAAAATATTATATAATAATTTTTTAGCATGTGTCCTTTTAATCATAGAATTACACGAATTACCTTTTTCATGTTGGTTGTGACTGTCGACGGAAGCTGCGATTTTTTTTTCGATGTGGTGTTAATTTCTAGAAAAAAAACATCGATTTTTTTTAAATGTATCTTAAATGCACTTGATCCATTGAAATGTATTTCTAATATTATTTAATTAGTATACTTACAAATAAAAAATAAACATAAAATTTAGTAAAAGCCCAATATAAAAATATAAATTAAAGCCTAAAAAGATGAAACGAGTTTGTTAAATTAAAGCACAAAATTAAACTTAATTCATCAGTCTAATAATTTGAGTTGTTTCCAACAAAGCAGTACTATCGTAACATATATCTTCACATTTCTAGGCTCTATTTTGGTGGCACTCTTTAGTGAGGGAAGCACCAATTTACTAGATTGTATGGTGGTGTGAGTACACATCTTTCATTTTCAGAATTTAGCATATCAAAGTTAGTGAAACTTAGAGGGTGTTTGTTATTGCGATATGAAAGTGCTTTTCTGATTATTACGTTAGGAAAACTCAAATAATCATTTTATAGTGTTTGGTAATACATAATTGATAATCATTAATTTTGCGTTATCGAGGCTTAAAAACGCCAATTTGCAACCTGCAGCTCATCACATGCGACAAGGAAACGCACTTTTCTCATCAAATTACCGATTTACCCTCAAGCTTTAATTGCTAATGCATTGCCATCTTGTTTTACATGCTGTAATTTACAGAAAGAACATTTAATACCCTTTTCTAAAGTTAATATATTTAAATAATTGATTATTTAAATATTGTATTATCAAATAGTATAATCAAATCCAAACACTAGATTTTAGAATCACGTTTTATAACAGCTGATTATCTGATTATTCATTTTCAAAACGCATAATCTATTTCCAATAAGCAATCCCAAACACCCCTTAGTGAGATGTATCTACGAGATCTTACCTATAAAGAAAGGTTAAGTCTTCATATGAAATTTGGAGTCTATTATCAGATTATGCGTAATGATAATGATTTTGCTAACTTGGATAGCATTGCCAAACTTGCTAAGAAGATGGTGGATAAGAAAAAGCATACATTTTCTCCTCTGGTTTATCGATTGTTGAAGTTGACTTTAGTCTTTTTGTTCTTAGCGCCTTCTGATTAGGGGTGTTCACGCGTTCGGTTCGGTTAGTTGAAAGATTTTAACTATCCATCGTGGGCGGGTAATTCATTTCACTATCAAAATCGAGCCGTCACTGATTAACCATTTAGATGCTTAATTGAGTTTAGGCGAATACAGAAACCTCGGACTTGCGGGTAACGAATTTAGCGTATAATTACCCATGATTCAATCACTGATTAACCATTTTAGATGCTTAATTGAGTTTGGTCATATGAACAATTACATGATTTAAAACGTAAAATATACTATTAGTAAAACTAAATAGCATCAAATAGATTAACATGATATTAAAGTTGATTCATCACAATACTTGCATTCAAATAAACGTACGTGTCATATTAGCATAAGTATTTATCCAACATATATGTATGTTAAGATCGCATTAATCAATTTTCACACAAAAATATCTAGTAAATGTTTACATTGTGAGTAAAAAAGTCGTTATACAATAAAAGTAGTGCAATGATAAAATCAATATTTGTATAATTATCTGAGTATTTTGTTAAAACCTTCATGTATATTATACACGGTTCGGTTCGGTTAACCGCGGATATCTAAAACTAAAACCCGAAACCGAACCGTGATAAGCGGGTTTTCGGTTTCGGTTTTCGGTTTTTCGGGTTTTCGGTTTCGGGTTGGCGGTTCGGCTCGGTTTGTTGGTTTCGGGTTTTGAACACCCTAGCTACAGTTGATAGATGTTTTTCTAAAATGAAGGTCATTAAAGGCGATTTATGTCGGATGGGCGATAATTATCTTAACTTGACTTTAAACATGTTATAGAAAGAAGAACTTATTAATGTTAAAATGAAGTGCGTAAGCAACTTTTTCTATGAAAGATCTTAGGATCGCGATTAGAAGGTAATATGTTCGTTTATTTTATGGTTTTAATGAATTCTTCGTGTTCATTCATTTTTAACTATATTATATTACACTTCAAAAATTTGTGTGAATTCGATCATATTTGTTTTTGGAATTATCCGTGCTTGAGGGATCACAGTTTCTTAAGACAATTTTATACCAAAGTACCACACAAGTGGCCACAAGAATATGATATAAACTTTTGTATTACTTACACTACAAGTTTTATAAAAGCATGCGAATACATACCCTTATTATGTCCATCCATAACAATATCCTATTGTCGTTTAAAAGTATTTGTATTTGTATTTGCACGTGCACAAAAGGTATGCAAAAGGAGTGATGAAAATGCATTTAAAGGTGGTTTTCAACTTTGAGTCTTAATTGTTTGAAACCAAGAGAGAGAAAAGATGAGTAGTAGTAATATGAACAACAAAGTGCGTTTGGCAACACTTTCAGAAGAACCCATTGATGATGAAGATGGAGAATACAAACATCATAGCATATGGTATACTTCATCAAAGAAGGCACAAACATGGCTCAAAACATATTTCACTTTGCCTAATAAACACAACAAACCCAACAATTATCTTAATGTTCTTCTTAGCGTATTGGGTTGTCCTCTTTTTCCTGTTTCGATTCTCCCTCCAATATCATCATTTTCTCAGGTATGTTATGTAACTTATGCTAGTATGCAATTTGACAAAACTAATATGTGTTGTTTTTTATTATTCCAACTTTGTTAAGTTCTAGTATGATGAGTAGTAATGACAAAATTAAACATGGTTTAGTTGTTAGGATCTTGTATGTGTAATTTTAAGCTATGGTTTTCTTATGTGTTAACAAGTTTTTTTAAGATAAATTTAAGGTTTTTTTTTTAAGTTTGAGATCATTTCCATTTTAACTACCTCCCATGTTCCTGCATTTCCTTTTCTGTAGGTACTTCAGTAATTCATGTTTAGACAAAATCAACAACATTTTTCCTATTTATGTTTTCAAAACCTATTCTTGTTTAATATTAGAAGAATTTATAGTTGGTTTCATGTTTTGGGATCTATAGCAGTGCAAGTAATTTTAGCTTTTAGGATGCTAATCTTTTGTATGTAAAGACATCAAAATTGGCCTTCCCTGCCCTGTTTACATCGACTCGTGCTTTTTTCATGTTTGGTTTTTATTCGGGTCGTATCCTTGTAGCTTTTTGCTATGGCCATTTTATGATGAACAAAATCTTTGCTGCTTAAAGAAGACTCGTGTATGTTCTTCCAAACTACATGTTGGTTTTTCAAATAAGTAAAGCATGTAACAAGCTACTTAACCATTTGGGCCCTTTACATTTTCATTTTTACAAAGCAAATCAATACGGATTTTAATCTTGTATAGTTGTATAGTCGTTCTCTAATTTGGGTTCTTAACCATATATCGTTTAATGTGTATCTTTTGCTATATGTCTGAGTAAGTACTACAGTACATGTTTAAGACACAGCTTGTTTTTGTCTTACTTTCAAAGATACGTGATCTCAAATGTTTTAACTAATCCAATATTGATATCTCATCTTGCTGATGAACACTTCTGTCAAGTGGTTGATTTTTCAAACCTGCTTACGTAAGTTTTTGTTCACTAATATGTAATGCAAAATATAAAAACAATAATTGAACCAAGTACTATGATTTGTTAAAAAAAATGCTTGAAAATCTCTATTAAGATCATGGACCAGGAATCTTGATCCTCTTTATAAGGGAGTTGGTTTGTTTCACTTTTTGAGTCATGTTATAATGATAATCCTAATAATATAGTTTACTCAAGTGATTAAAGTTTGCTATTGGGTGCATCAGATAGAATGTCTCAACTCTATATTTTCAAACTATAAAATAAATCATAAAATACGTCAATAAAGAACGAAAAATATCATATATTTGTTTAGTGTCTTCCTCACCCACCAAATCTTATAAGTTGGAAACAAAAATGTGTAAGTTCAAAGAAATATAGTAGTAGAAAGGGTAGCTTTAAAGTCATTTTTTTACAGAGTAAATGTATGCAGTTGGGTAAAAGTATCAATTAATGCTATTTAACACCCTACTGTTTTCATATTTTGTTTCTGGCCACCAGTCTATTTCAATATATGTGCATCATTCATAAATGAACCAACATTTATATAAATTTATTACCTAACTTTCCAACTACATTCAATTCATCAGGATTTTGCATTTATTAACAAGTCAAACACAAACAAACATGGAACTATTGTTGTCCAAAAGTATCCATCTATGGTAAACCATGTTCTATGTAATCTATCTGGTAGTAGTAATTAAAAACAATCCAACATTAGTTTTTAGCAAATGATGTAGGATGTTTATTTGACTATGTAAGCATAAGTGTGTGTTTGCTAGGGAGATTAAACTTAGTTCATGTCTCATGGTAAAAAACAGTCCTAAGACGCACGACATGTTTACAGTTATATTAAAGATTTCAACTTATATTATTTTGCACCATATCATATATCTAAAAAAGTGTCTGTATACACATGAAGTGTTTTGATGTATCAGCTAAAAAAACTGATTAATTATGAATAATACAACATTTCACAGCATAATACAACAGTTGATTGTCGAATTGGTTTGTTTTGATAGGTCTCATCATCAGCACAATACATAATACAACATTTCACGGCGGCCACGGGTTGCAGAAAACTAGAAGGAACAGTAAGGAACATGTATGCTACTGGAAAAGTTACCATGGCCATGGTGGATGAGCTCAGCTCAAATGGATCCACAACCATCAGCAAGGTCAGGGTGTCGCAAAAGGGTTGCTTTGTTATGTGGCAAATGGTACCAAACAAATGGTTAATTGAGCTCGCTGTTGGTGGCCACAAGGTGGTAGCTGGTAGTGATGGCAATGTTGCTTGGCGCCATACACCATGGCTCGGGTCTCATGCCGCCCAAGGTGGTGTCCGTCCTCTCCGCCGGGCTCTACAGGCAAGAACATACATTACCAAAACTAAGTAACATTTACTACTAAGTTCAGCATATACAAAACAAAATGTAAATAATCATCAAAAAAAACAAATGCATTTCCTAAAAATGCACATCCTAATAAGGTAATTATGCAATGACCATCTAAAATGTATTCACAAAGCATAAAGATGTACAACGATCACCAACAATGCATGTCCTAAACAATATAGTAGTTACATATCTGTATAATGAATATTGAAGGTTTCAAAATCTTATTATTAGAATAGTATAACTTTTAAAGGAATACATCACTAAGTTTTAACAGTGAGTAAATACTTTTTCTCAAGCTATATAATTTTAATCTAAGAAATCTTTCGATCTAGGATTATTATTTTACCTGTAGCTATGGCAACTAATTGTTCAAAAGATTGGCATTGGTTAAAAACTTTCATAATCTGTCAGAAATTTCGAGGATATTTTAGATGTTTCGGCAAGAAACCTGACACTATTACGTAACTAAAGCAAGATAACAATTTACAGTAGGATGTATCATATTAATTGAAACACTTCTAGCCCAATTTTTCAAACTAAAGTTACCAACTTGCCCACAATGAACGGTTCCCAATTGTTGATGGTATACGGTTTGGTCTACAAGAATGAAGAATGTATACTTATGTATACGTTTCCTGTACACTGTTAATATTAGAAAAGAAACTTGCCAAGATAGGTCTATATCAGAACAAACATATCATGATTAATATAGAATATCTATGGATTACTGGATTATACTTGATATTTCAACTAAATACTAAACATTTTACTAAAAATGATAAATTTCACCATCGGACCCACGACTTCTTGTAAGGTTACAAGAAGATACTGTTTATGATATCATTAGCCTGGAATCCTTCTAGGACTAGATATTAAAATGTACAAGTAGAAAGTGGCAAACAGCTTTAGCAAATGGCCCACTTTGGTGGGCGTGGTATGTCATTATCCCATTTCGTAAGCTACCTCAATATTCTTCAACTAATTTTCTTTCCAATGGCTTCTTATGGTCATGGGATCAAACTCACATGTATTAGGATGGTCCACATGCTTATAAAGTTGACATATTAAGTCCCTACAAATTCCCAATCATTTAGAATTAAGGTTGAGTCTCGCAACTTGTCCATGAAAGACACCTTTACCTAATAAGTGGCCCTCACGGCCACTATAAACTTGGCCTAAAGATCTGTAAGGAAAAGTTACATGAAGACTATTGATATATATCTAGTTGGCTTTTGAGTCCTATATTTCTTACACATCTACATGGCATAGCTTGTGATACATATAATAACAATTTACGTAAATAAAAAAGGGTAGTTAAAAGAGCTTAGAATAACGATGGTTAGTCAAATGTCACTATGGAAGAAGCTAGAGATTCTTCCTACAGTTGGAGTTGTATCATTCAGGAGTAGAAGTTATCTTTCTGATCATGATAATGGTTGATTGGTTGGTGCAATGATGTAACATAGAGAAAGATATTGCAAGTACAAAATTCACTTTAGCTCCTTGTATTTTGTCTTCACAACACTTTAGTCCATCGCCTATACGACTTCAATTACTAAGGTCCATAACTTTAGGCTAGAGTAGCAGGATGGCCGGTTTGGGTAATGGGTCAAAACAGGTTCCGGCTGATATAAGTTGGTTTTAGTATGGTCTGGGTTGGATTGGGTTGACCCGAAAACACTTCAATTGTCCATTTTTTTACATTTTATAAAATACTAATGTGCTAATTATGATGCAAAAACCAATATGTTTACGGAAACAATCTAATCTTTGAATAAAATGATTTAGGAGGTCGTATGCGTTTCAGATAGACACTTTTATTTCTCAGTTCATTTGACCACTTTTCCTTTTAGCTTATCTGACACACTGAAGAAAAAACACAATCCCAATTGACCCATTCATAAGCAAATAGGTAGAAATTGTCACCTCTACTTGAAGCAAAAATGAATCTTAAAATGTTTTGTTGGTTAACCCTTGCTCATATATGTAGGGTTTAGATCCTATGGCTGTGGCAGGTTTGTTCTCCCAAGCACAATACATGGGAGAAAAACGAATTGGGGACGTCGACTGCTTTGTGTTAAAACTGTCAGCAGAAGATGCAGACCTAGCCGACCGAAGTGACAGTACTGCAGAGATGATCAAACACGTAGTGTTTGGATATTTTAGCCAGAAGAATGGTTTATTGGTCCACTTAGAGGACTCCTACTTAACTAGGGTTCAGGCACCAGGTTCATTCCCTATGTACTGGGAAACCTATATGACAACCAAAATCGAGGACTACAGAATTATCGAGGGTGTAATGATTGCACATTCTGGCCAATCAGATGTGATAATCACGAGATTCGGGGATAATTTGAGGGCAGGCCCAGTCATCACAAGGATGGAAGAAAAGTGGACTATTGATGATTTGGCATTTAACGTCCCTGGCCTCTCAATGGATTGTTTTATCCCTCCAGAAGAACTACACAAGAAATACACAGAAGAAAATCTTGATTGGAGATCAATGCTAAATGAATCACCTTCATCATCATAATGATCAAAGTCAAGCTTACGATATCAATAAAACTATTTCCAATCACTGGCCTTGATCTTATTCCTATAGTTTTGTAAACTGTGAATGTGTATGTAATTATGTAAATTGCTTAAACTTCTTGACATGTAGTTTTTCGATTGTCACTTTCACCTCGATTCTACTATTGACGTAGTATCAAGTGGACATTATGTTGTCTCCTATATTTTGGAAATAATCGGAAAAAAACATGTATCTCAACTTTGTTTCAATTGTTTACAACAATCTATTCTCATCTACTAATTTTAGTGCAAATGCTAACATTCTAGCTGAAAAAACGACATAAATCAACTAGACAAACAGACTTACTTGAATAAATATGAAACGCAAAGACTAAATTTCAAATGACCGATTTTTGTAATCGAGAGTCCAATCCGAGTCCCTGGATGCGATCGGTCCACCATCATCAGTGCATATAGATTCTGCACAAGGGTTGGGTTGAATAGGAAATGATGTTATTTTGAGCTCCGGAAATATAGGAGACTCTAACAGTCCATCAGCATCCTTTTCTTCATCGGATGACAATCTACAGCAATCCAAATCATCCTTTTCAAAAGAACCACTAATGAGTCCATCCCTCCAAGACACACGTATCTGTGACTCTGACACGTTCTCTGAAGTTGAATTAGAAATCCACAGCGTGAATATCTGAGTTTTCTCTAAAATGGTTAGGGTTCGTAAGACCGGAAGGTGAGGATATATCTGATAACTTAAAACTTAACCTAGGTGGATCCCATGGCGATGAGTTACCGTTGGGAGATAAGCTTTCATGTTGAAGAACATTGGTCACGTGATCAAGTTCAGATTCAAACTGATGCTTCGGCTGAACACCTTCTTTCAGCCAAGAAAAACCTGCATCCTTTTCTAAGCTTGAATCCGAGTTTGGTGTTTGCATAATGTTCCCGCTGCTTAAAGAGTCTGCAGAAAATGGAGAGCATTCCCGGTTGAAATCAAATGATAATAGTCTCTCTTCTAGTGATATAACTGGTGTATTGTGAGAAGTGTCACCAGAAGTTGACGATAACTTCTTTGTCTCTCTGTCTGAGGATGATTTTAAGAGTCCTTGAACCTCGGGTGTTCTAAACTTACCAGAAGGGGACCCACAGAGTGAAGAAGGTGAAGATTCGGCTATTTTACAAGACTGATGCACCCGGTTTGGAGAAACACCTTCCCCAACAACACTATTCTCCTCATCGTCATCATCGTTTACATACGATGGTGACAAATGCCAACTAATTGAAGCTTCAACGGGAAAAGGGATTATAGAGGGTCTAGATTTTGTAAAGACGTCTTGCCCAGTTTTACCATTACTATCGCAGAGAATATCGTCTTCAGGGATGTCAAGGGAGTTTTTAGGTCCTACTGAGAGAATTCCCCTTGCCTTGCATTTTCGCTTGTCAGTGACCCCAGAAATCACGTGACCGGCACCATAACAAGCAGAAGGTGCAGCTCCTGAAACATGCACAGAACGATACAAGCTGGATTGGATTTCGGGAGACACAGATGGCTCCACCGGAGGGGTTTTAGTGGTCGTAGTGCTTGAACTTTCTGCAGTAGACTTGGCGGAATTGGCAGAACTTAGAGCAGACCCACATGGAATCTTGGTAATAGGAGTATGTTCTTCAACATTATTGACTATAAAACCAGGAAATGGGTAGACACCACCATGTTCACGCTGTAGTTTGAGTCATGAGTCATCCAGTTTATTTTCAGACTCAGATGATTGCGCCATCCTACAAAAGGAAAGGAATATTCATGGTTACTATTATTTCACAACCAAAAAAGTGACAAATGCCTTCACTAGTTTGTGCAGATCAATTTTATAAACTCGTTACAACAGTTGGTATCACAATAACCAGTCAGTATATTTTCGCACAATACCGAAACCAAGTTAGACCACTGTTGGCATGACAGTATCATATTGTATCATACTTATTCCATGCTTATAGCAACACAAAGATCATGAGCACTGACGCATTCTAATACAAAAAAAATACTATACAAGTGATGAATTGTCTTTCCAACTACCCCCCACAAACACCTAAAGCTTGATTGCTTATTTTTTCAGCTTATCTGCTTATATTTTAGCATACAGGTAGTTTGGACTGCTTAGATAATCCAAAATACTTCTGCTGGCTTCTTTTGAGCCAAAATAAGCAGCTTTAATAAGCATGTTGGGAGCCGCTTATTTGATAAGACTTATTGGAGATAAATTTACAATGACCTGTAGACAGTCATATTTCCCCTTAAAATAAAAACTCTTAAATGTATGCAAATAAGTTGTCTAGTTATGTTTTTATCTACTTATTTCATTCTAAAAGCTGCTTATCTGCATCTGCTTATAAGCAGAAATGATAACAATCACAAACTTCCTCTTACGGTAGGTGGAAATATTGGTTTAAAAACTTACAGTAATTTTATCACAATGCCTACTCAATATAATCCGCTCACACTACCAAGACCAAGTCATACAACCGTTGGCATCACAGAAACACATCTGATCACACTTATTCCATGCTTTTGTCAAAACAAAAAGCACGCTCACAAAACACGCTCCAAAAAACACAATACAACCATGACGAAACACTCCCTATCCATACTCATAAACTCCTAAAAGCATTAACAACACATGACATAAAAATATGGCTATAAAATGTGATCCATGTTACAAATCTTAAAACACTGAATCATTCTATTTACCATTATCATCCGTAAGCCCTACGCCCGAGGCCTCGTTGAATTTTTTTGCTTATCAAGTATTAGACGCATTTGCCGATTTGATATTGCTTATTTTTTCTGCTTAAAAATAGCACTTTAGGGAATAGCGTTCGGGGATTTTTAATTTTATCAAACCCCAATAAGAAAAATTTTAAAAATCAGTGTAATCTAGTATAACGATATGCCATGATGGTAATAAAGTAAATTGATTAATTAATCTGAAATAAGCATTAGGAATTTAAAGCTGACCGAAAGCATTTTGAAAGTGGTTAAGAAAAAGCAGTTAAGCATATAGCAGAGATTGATTTGATTATGAATATAAGTAATGAGTAAGATAGTGCAACAAGATTTGAAATGAATGTGGATTGAGAAATGAAAGATTTGAAGTTACCTGGTGAGATTGATTTGGGGATTTATTATTTATGATTTAGGGTTGGTTACAAATGAAGGTGGTCAACGGATCTTTTAAATGTGTCCGCCATTCCACATTTTGAATAATACTACACTTTTCTTTTTCTCTGTAATGTCTCCTTTTTTTTTTTTTTTTTTTTTTTTTTTTTAATTGAAACATATCTCAAACTTCCTTATTATTTGATGATTCACTTTTTTTTCAAATAAAACTCAAAAAAATATTTGGCTTATGAAGTCAACTTTAGAATTCTTCAATAAAACTTTAGGGATGTTTATGCAAATTTAAAAATTCTAACTACTAGCAAAATTTAATGGTGTCTTCTCAAGTTTTGATTTTGGGTGAAAAATGAGAGGAAGTGAAAAAAAATTAAAAAAAATATTGGTGCGTTATTAAGTTTGAGGAAAGTTAAAATGAAAGTGTGAAAAAAATGGGGGAAGGAGAAGGAATGGATGTGTTTTTGGGCAAAATTTTCTCCATATATTTCTTATGAAAGTAAAGGAATAAAAGTGATAAAATGGGAAAAGAAAGAAAAAAAGTTTTTTTTTTAGAAGGAAAGGAAGTGAAGAGGAAGATTAGAAAAAAAAAAAATCATAAAAAATGTTCCTCCTATTTTTGGAAAGAAAAAGAAACTTCAAAATATGTGGCGTAAAGACTAATATGCCATTTTTTTTAAAAAAATTGACACTTACAACTAAATAACAAAATTATTATCCTTTTCCTTTAACTTAAAAACATAATTTATGATTAGTTTCTTTTTTCTTCCATCTATCTCAAGAACATACAAATAAACATTTCTTTTACTTTTTCCCTTTTTGCTTTTCCTATTCTTTTGTTTTTCTTTTCATTTAAAACTCAAAAACAAAGTGTAATTATATCAAATGTGTTTTGCTAACAACATCCCTTAGGGCTGTGTTTAAGAAAATGATTATTATTACAATGTTATTAATCAATTATCATGATTGAATGAAAATCACAAAAATTAGAAAAATAATTCCAAAAAAATTGGATACGTAACTAACATTTAATTCTGATTGGTTGAAATAGTCTATTACATCAAATTGTAAGAAAAAACATCCTTTTAACCACAACCCTAAGGGTTGTTGTTAGCAAACCCCATATCAAATTGCCCCTTGCTTACTTTAACTCAATGTTATAAATAATGTGAGGCGTGGCGTTGTGGCATGACCAAATCTCACGCTTTTGGGGTTAAGGCGAAACTTTTGCATTTATAAGGCGGCACAAAATATGCAAAATATTTATATATTTATATCATATTTCATATATATCGAGTTTACAAAAAGACGTGGCATAAGGCGGCGTGACGGCAAGACATGACGGTATTACCAAGCTTCACGTTTTTACGAAGCCTTTGCGAGCCTTTTAGAACCATGCTTTAACTTGATGAGTCTTAACTGAAGAACTTAACTAACATTATTCTCGTCATTTTCCACTCTTTTTTTTCTTTGAACTTACTAGACGAGTACCCCGTGCATAGCAACAGGATTTTATAGGGACAATTTGTTTTATGTTAAAAAAAAGTTTATGGGTTATAAACAAAAAATAATAAAAGTTTGAAGATGTGGGGATTAAACATAATGTTTTGAAACCTGCTTCAACCCGAGTGGTTCAACCGGTTGAACCCATCCGGTCGAAAAATGGGTCGATTTAAACCGAATCAACCCTACGGCTTGGGTAAAAAACGGGTCAAATTAAACCGGGTCAACCCACCAGGTTTGAAGCGTCCCGGGTCAACCCGGTTTTTGATATGTATTAATAGTTTCCTTTTGAAATATATGTTTTCAACATTTTCATTTTTAGTTTCAACTTTTCACTTTTTACTTTTTGGTTTTTCATTTATATATAGTATAGCATGGTACCCGCGCGTTTCGGCGGCGGGTACCCTGTGACGATTAACCGGAGAAATAGGTTTCGATGAGACCCGATTCACCAATTTGTATTGGTTTCAACGGGTTTTCTCTGGTTCGTTTACGGATAGATTTTGTGACAACCGGCAATTAGGGAGCCCATTTTAGGTAACCGCATTACGCTAAGTTAAACTGAGTATTTGCCTTTAGAACTATTTCGATTGACCATGACTTGTTTTGATATCGTTTATTGGTTTTTATGATTTATTTTATTATCGTATGAGTCGTCGTATGAGTTTTAGCTCTTTTCGTTAAGCACTAAGCGATTCGACACAATAAAATCCTATAACGAGAAATAACATAACTTTTAAACCGTAACTCGAAACGTGAAAAATAAATAGTCAAAACTCGTGGAAAAACATAAATAAAAGCGATAGAAAGTCGAAGAAAAATCGTGGGACACTCGTAGGACAATATATGAGCTCGTGAAAGGGTAAACGGGATAGTTTGAGAAAATCAGTGGGTTTGGCCCCTCCTTTTTTGTGTAGCCGGCGCCCCCTCCCCCTTTTCTCATTTTTATTTTGGTCCCCAAACCCAAATATATATACCCTCATCCCACCCCATTTCACTCTTTCACTCTCTCACTAAAAACACACACAAACCTCACTTTCTCTCACTACTCTCTCTCTCCTAAAAATCAAAAACCCTAACCCTAAACACAACCACCACCGCCGGCCACTGTTCCGGCCATTTTCCGACGAGTGAACATACACCACCACCACCATTTGATAGATCTTTCTTTCCTCTTTTCATCCATATATGACACGCCTATAGAAGCCTTCATTAACACCTCCAAATCTTGCAAAAACTATTCGTGATTCTAGGGTTTTCAAGTAACTTTGTAGATCGGGTTTAGAAAAGGTAAAAGGAACATGGGTAAGGCTCATTTGAGCCATGATAAGCCTCGTATGGGCCTTATTTGGCTCGTACATGGCTCGACCATGGTGGGTTTTGGATGAAACATGGGTCTAAAACTAATTTACAACTAATAAAACATGTAACTAGTGATTTGGTATCATGTGTTGTATCATTTTATTGTGTTTTTTCATTTTATTCATAGTTTCATGATATTGGTTTAGATTAGTTGATGAGTTTGATGATTGGATGTTGTTTGGAGGTTGATTGATTGTGTTTGGTTGTTGGAGAAGCCATTTGGGAGCGTTTGGATGGGATTAGATATGCGTACGAGCCACTAGGGACTCGTGCATGGGTCTTGGTGTGCCATACGTGACCCATATGGACCAAGGGTCCGGGTCGGGTTGTTGTGGTATCTTGTTGGTAGTTGTTGTTGGTGTTTGGATGAGACGCGTGGAGCCGAAAAGCTTCTAGAGCTTGTTTGGTTCATGTGGTCTTAATCATAACCGTGTCATGACCATTAGGGTCATAACATTGGTTACGGGTATGTTTGGTAGTTTGTTTGGATGGCGAGATTGATATGGGTTGATTGGAGATTGATTTGCGCTATTGTGATTATTTACTTGGACTTATATTATAAAATGTCAACTTTGAGCAACGTCGGTGTTACTTTGACTTTTTAGTCATAGTTGACCCCGACAACGCCGTAACATCGACTTTAGTATATATTGGACTATAGATTGATTAAAGCAGAAGTCATGACTGCTTGTGGACTCAAAACGAATATCGATTTGAAACTAATATTGAGATTGACGTATATATATATATATATATATATATATATATATATATATATATATATATATATATATATATATATATATATATATATATATATATATATATATATATATATATATATATATAGAATCGGATCGATTGAGAAGGTTTTTATTTTGAGAAGATTGAGAAGGTTTTTAAAACGATAGATTTTTAACTTTGATTCATGTTTTTCAAGCGTAAAACTCATTTTAATGTGATTAAAATTCAAAATGTGTAAATTTTTTTTGAATCAATGTTAAAAATCTTTCGATTTTGCGATATTTGTAGAATACTGAATCATCTGTATGAATTTAATGAATCATCATCATAACTTAATTTTAACAATGATTTGTGAATCAAATTTGTAATTTATAGATTCGATTCACCATGAAATGATGTTTACTTGTGAATCAAATAAAAACATGAATCAATTTCTTTGAAACGAAGATTTCAATCTTCTCAAAATAAAACCTTCCGATGGAACGAGCCTATATATATATATATATATAGTGAGGGATCATGTGCGGATTTTTATTTTAGTGCGGACGTCACGGACGGATCTGGACCGCCATTCAGATCCGATCTTGACTTTGTAAAAAGTCGAGATCTGCTTAACTTCACTAGTACCAATTGATCATATAAGCGATTTTTTAATTTTTTCCTTTGAGCGATCCTTACTATTGTTATCTTCTTTCATTTTTATTTTTCGATTTTTCGACCACTTTTGTTTTCTTGATTATGAGTCCTATCGTGATATTAACGATATTATGAGTTCTAGTGTGATATTATGAAGCTGTGATATTATAAAATGATAACCAACTGTGATATTAAGTTTTTACATGTAAAATGAACCTTGATATTAAGAAACATATGATAGTTACTATGATATTAACAATTTTATTAAAAACATATGATAGTTACGGTGATATTAACAATTATATTAAAAAGAAAAAGTTCGCGTGATAGTAAAAGAAACTGTGATATTAACATTTTTATTAAAAATGAGCGGTGATATTAATAATATTAGTAAAAAACAAAAAGTAATGTGATATCAAAGAAAAGTTAGTGTGATATTAACAATTTGTATTTAAAAAACTTACGTGATATTAAGATCAAATATTGACTTTTTACAAAGTCAAAATCCACCTTAATATCACAATACCTTTAATCGAAGCGATCTTTTTTGAAATTTTTTCGATTCTTAATAATTTATCATCCTCTTTATTTTTTAATTTTTCATATTTTTTGATTTTTTTTTAAAAGCTATCTTGTGATATTTCCAAGCATCATCCCTACTTAAAAGCTTAAAACCCACCGATCCCTTCCTATATATATATATATATATATATATATATATATATATATATATATATATATATATATATATATATATATATATATATATATATATATATATATATATATAGGGGCCTTTATTTTGAGAACCCCGTTAAGTGCGAGAAGCTGCGAACCCCTTATGTACTCCTAGAATTGCATATTGTGCAACATATCAATGCAACATAACATTTTTAATTATTAAACCTTTTTATTTAATCCAAAGGGTATAATAGTAAAAGTCAATTTTATATTATTTTTATTTTTAAAATAAATAAATCTTTTTTAAAACATTCAAGTCTCGTTTTTTTTTTTTTTTTTTTTTTTTTTTGAACATACATGTTTAAAACTAATTTAGTGCATATGTGTTTTATGAATTAATTTTATTATTTTAGTTTTTGGAATAGTTTTTCGACATACATGTTTTTCATAGTAAAGTGCATAAATGTTTTCTAGATAAGTAAGTTTATATGAAACCAAGAGCGACATGTTAAATATAAAATCCAATATCGATTGATATACAATTAAATACAAATTTCTAAAAAGCAGAAATACATGAATCTAATCGGTCTATATACGTGTGTACAAGTAATATTTAACGCAAACAAATATATGTGCACACTCCTTGTTATCAATATTTTTAGAAGTCGGATTATATGCACACCGTAGTTGTCAAAGATCGAAGTTGGACATATGTGCACGCTCCTTTTCAATGTTTCGTAAGGCGGACAAATGTGCACACTGTTGTCATCATTCTTTAATTCTACATCGATACAAAGAAAAGTATAAAAATTAGGAAAAATAAACGAAACTAATATACACGTATAAACACATGTGTTTTCTAGATAATGTAAATATATCGAAACCAAGAACATACATGTTAAATGCAAAATAAAGAAGCTATAACCGTTAAATTAAAATTATTTGTATAACCACGTTAAAACATACATGTTAAACCAAGAACATACATGTTAAATATATGTTAAACCAAGAACAAACATATTAAAAACATACATGTTAAACCAAGAACAAACATGTTAAAACATACATGTTAAACCAAAACATATATGTTAACATGTTAAACGCAAAGAAATATAATCCAAAGAAGTCATGATTTATATGTGTGTTAGAAGAAGCTTTAGGTTTAGCATTAAATTAGTAGTTGAAGTAATAAAGATAAGACTATAGTCGAATGGATGTCGAGAACATGTAATAAAATCTATATAGAAACAAAGAAATGAGATATTATAAGTCGTTACATATCTCTAATGATTGAGCCATAGTTCTACAACTCTCAAGAACTATCAAAATTCAACATAACACTTTTGGGTGGAAGGCTTGTTGTAGTATTGTTTTTCGAGTTGCCGTCTATGTACAAGTAACAAAGCAGAGCATTACGTAAACAATAACACAATCCTATAGTTCCTATACAAAGCCTTAGTAGCCTTAATCTACACACGCAAAGACAAATGCGCATACCGTTGCTAGTCATGACCATTGTTATTTATTTATTCTATACTGTCAAGAATTAAGCTGTAAACCTCATAAAGAAAGGACTTACTTATTCATACAACTGCTTTTTTCTTAAAACTAATCCATATAGTTTTAGCACTTCAAAACTTATTTTGGATGTGAACCCGAATAGATTATTCATACACTTGAGGTTTTAGTAGTACTTCATACTAGTATTACATACAATGATAACAAAGATACAACTTGAACCTCAAATAACCGGATAAATCTTATGATTGTATATGTACAAATAATATAATGAAATTTCGATTGTATATGTACAAAAATATAAATCTTATCAATAATCATGGCTACAAAGAATATAAAAGAATTAACAAAGGAGATACCTCAACCGGAGGCTCGGTCTTGTTTTCTCGCTAGCAAGTCCGTTCTCGGATCCCGCCCGAAAACCAAACTATACCGTTAATGAGACCAAATATCAAGCAACGTAACAAGGACGATGCAATATTGCAATTAATATCTATACCAAACATAGAAAGTTTGTGCAACCCTCGAAAAAATCCATGTTTATGTTGGAAATCATTTTAAGTCCAAATCACGGATTTACATTGCTTATATATTGACAATATCTTTATTTTGTTTGTAAAGTACTTAAGACATATACATGATCATATGATCATATGACCGCTCATTAGGTTAATGTGGCTAGAGCCACTTAGTTATAACTTTGACCATTGGTCGTTTATATTGTTATTGAAAGGGCGATTATGATGGCGATTATGATTGTAAAAGGCATAACTGTTTTATCCTTGAACCATCGCAACTTTTGACTTATACCCTTCATAACATATAAATAGGACTTGTAATTTCGTTTTATATCTATCAAATATGTTATTTTATGTGTCACTTTTTCCTCCATATTTGCTCCTTCCTCCCATATATCTTTTATTCTTTCATTCATACATAAATTCACATAACAAACCTTTGCATAAACTATGGCATACAATCACGGTTTTATGATACCATTGGCCCGAAGTACTTACCTTTCAAGAGGTCTTGTTATTACAACAATAATTGGCATCGAGCAAAAGCACCGAGAAATCGACCAACAAGATTCCAAAGAAATTTTCTAATAAGACGTTGAAAGAGAGAGCGATTACAAGAATAGAAGATACATGACAACTGTCTCATGAATGCGAACTCATCTGTGAAGAACAAACTAATGGACATTGAAGCCCATAAAAGGCACCGCCAAGGCCCAGATACCCAACTCGAAAAGCATAAGAGATATATATGCTTGTGTGGTGAGAGGACACATCTCGCAAACCGTCCAAAGGAAAAAGGAAAAGCATGAAGCAGAACCAATGGAGAAGGAGAACACGTAAAGCACTAAAGTGAAGATTGACTATCCGAATTCATTCATTTCTCTGATTTCATGGTTGAAGCCATCGATGAAGGAGGATGGAATGACATATGGTACATCAAGAACAAATTGGACAAACATGTTTGTTCAAATCAATTTGTTTGCCAAGATAAAAGAAAGGTTTTATGTTGAGAAGATGCATGAACAACATAAACTTATGTTCATTCATGGGGTAGAGAAGTTCAAATCGGGATCAAGAATGATGTTCTTATCATCCATGGGTGTATTACACACCGGATGTCTCTCTAAACATCTTGTCGCAAGACAATTAGAATCTGCAGGTTCGGAACTCACCTTAAGGGCAACAGATGCGGGCCCATCCCCATGTTCAAGAAGCTCAAGATTGTTTGTTTTGATCCAAACAAAATGAACCATAAATGTAACCAATACATGGAGAACTTCTACAAATTACTTGCGAAAGTTCTATGGAGAAAGAGGAGGATCACATGAACACTTCAAAACCAGTATGAACACATCTGTGTCAAAGGTGTAAAATATCCTTACTATTTCCTCTTTAATAATCTTGTTTCTTTTCTTGACTTAATTCAAGATGATAATTTGATTAGCCAAGAATGGGACAGATTTAGAGAAGCCTTTAACAAAGCATATATATGGTTCTTTACTGTCCATTTAGATAGGGATATACCAGGCCCTATTCCACCCAAAATACAAGATAAAGAGATCCATTTAATGGACCTTTATAAGATTGTGAACACACTAGGGGGATACCTCAGTGTAACATTCTCACAAGAATTTGATTTCATTGCTGAAATATTTGGCCTAGAAAAGAAAAATGGCCAAGAGATTAAAACATGCTACAACACATATTTGGATGTCTTTATTTCTTATTATAGAACTTCAAGGGCCTCAAGGATCGAAACGGAAGGACTTGTTCAGGAGCATGAGAAAATGCACTTTGGAGGATTCCGAAGAAGAGCCCAAGAACAAGCGGAAGGACATGAAGTTGGAGCATTTGTGTGAAACTGGAAGATCTCAACAAAGAAAATGATTCAAGTACATTGGAAGAGAAGGAAGGACGAGGAAGCTCCAAGACCTATGGAGATTATGGCGGTGATGATTTCACAATCATCATCTCGATCAAGAACCGTGAATGAAGGCATAGAAGATCAAAGATTTGTCCTTAGGAGGAATGTTGGAAATCATTTTAAGTCCAAATAATCGGATTTACATTTCGCTTATATATTGACAATATCTTTATTTTGTTTGTTAAGTACTTAAGACATATAGAAGACATGATCATATGATGCTCATTAGTTAATGTGGCTAGAGCCACTTAGTTATAACTTTGACCATACTTGTTGGTCGCTTATATTGTTATTGAAAGGCGTTATGATGGCGTTATGATTGTAAAAGGCATAACTGCTTTTATCCTGAACCATCACAACTTTTGACTTTACCCTTCATAACATATAAATAGGACTTGTAATTTCATTTTATATCTATCAAATACAGTTATTTTATGTATCACTTTTCCTCCATATTTGCTCCTCCTCCATATATCTTTTATTCTGCTTTTCATTCATACTCACATAAATTCACATAACAAGTTTGCATAAACTATGGCATACAATCACAGGTTTTATGATACCATTTGGCCCGAAGTACTTACCTTTCAAGAGGTATTGTTGGCCACAACAATAGTTTACGCTAGATGAAATACCCATGGCACCATGAAGATAGGAAGAATGGCGATCTAAGCTTTCAATATGGAGATTAAAATGAAGATAGGAAGAATGGCGCCATGTTTTCTTTCATATCTAGGGTTAATAAATGGAGCGTGATATGCAAAGAATTATTTGATCTGAGTAATATAATGTAATCGCTATTTTTCAGTAGTTTCATTTTTCATTGAAATCCCATAATTACCCTTTTAGATTTGTAAATATTGTCCTAATCTTTTAGTTAATTACATTTATGGCAATAATCAATAATAGCTATGATCAAACAATCTAATGGTTCAAAGAGAGTTCTGCAGTTCGACTTAATGTGGTTCTCAAAATAAAGATACACTATATATATATATATATATATATATATATATATATATATATATATATATATATATATATATATATATATATATATATATATATATATATATATATATATATTATAGCAATGGTACCAGCAATGCAATGGTATGGTACACTATGACAAAATTTTGCGAGTAAATGATTTTCAATTATATGTTTTTTTAACAATAGCTATCTCGTATTTTGATTTCCGGTGAACAACGATTTTAATTTATTACAATTTTTTACAATAAATATACGGATGTCAAGAATTTCATGTTGCATATTTCAACTCTTTACTTTTAGCTCCAAAATTAAAATAGAAAGAGTTAAAAGCTTGAAGTCCGCAAAATGTTTTAAAGTCACATTTTAATTTTCAACGAATGAGCTTGAGTTTGAATTTTGAGTTTACAAATGTAACTATAATCTGGATCACATGATTTTGAAACGAAGATTTTTTTTTAATTGGAATTAGCATCATCGCGACCTTATTCAGGATTCGAAATCTCACCTTACTATAACACAAATTACTCAAACACTGAAAAATACATCATTGATCCACAACCGCAAAGTCTCATATCTTAATTAACAAATTAATTCATATGACTGTCATTGATTTAAGAAAAAAATACAACTTAACTCTAAACACCATTCAAGTCCAAATATACAAAAATCCAATAATATTTAACCTAAAATTATACTTGCCTTGGACTATCGAAGCTCAATCAAAACCATTGTCCAAAATGATACTAAAATTATACCAACAAACCAATAATTATCACAACCTTCGGCCTTATAATTCCAGCACACACAAATAATCCAATTTTCGGCCCAAACAAGACAATATCCAGATTAAAAAGATAAAGCCCAAATAATCATCCAAAGTCCAAGCCAACCAAAACTTAACCTTATAGTTCTAATATACATAACTCCCTTATTTATCTCACTTTAACCCTAATCACTTTTTTGATATGCAGCCACAAACCTTTTCACACACCTAAATTTCTTGCCTGTACAATTCGAACCACATAAATACACAAAATCTTTTCAATTTCTTGGTATTGAACTCTATAAAGACCAAAAGTTTCGCTCAAGTTCTTTGTTGTTGTGTTTCTTGGTATCGACTATGATGCTTTTTTATACTCTTTGTTATAAGAACAAGTCTTTGAGTATCAAAGCGTAAAATGAGATCGATTTTCTTTTCTTTCGAGTCTTGGTGTTCTTTGACGAAGGTTGGGATAGATTTATCTTGGAGATGGGTTTTATATATGATAGATGTGGGTTATAAAGTTTCTACGTGAAGGTTAGTAATGGACAATCAATATCAAGACTATAATGGTCTAAATCAAGATCAAGACCAGGTTAGTATTTCACTATGAACTTTCTATGTGGTGAGTTTGCTTTCTCTAACTGTATCTTCTCCGAAGTTAAGGAATGTGCTATTTCGTACGGGCTTGTGGTTCCTATTTTGGTGATCACTCACGCACGACGACTTCACCGCATGCCTTCTTGTTATTGTGGACCGAATGAAGAATGAGATAACCCACCGGACGCAATGAAGGTTTGTTGATTATGTTGTGGGTTTCGGTGATGGTTTGGTTGTTGTGGTTGTGGTGTTCTACGGTGGTGTCGAATTGAGTGTGTGGTTTGATGGTGGCGTAATGCATTTGTCAAAGTTTTATTGGTGTCGAGTTTTAGGTTTGGCTTATATATGATTGAACCTTGGACCGTTACAATTCGGAGACTTAATAGATTTTATAAATATTTGATTGTATTAATGGAGTGTATAAATATTAGAAAGTCTACACCGGAAAGTGTATGAAAGGCTATTATTTTTTATTTATGAAAATTGTCATGGAAGATTTACTAATGACTTATTAATTTCTTATTAAAGAAATGTTTTTTGTCTTAAAAGTTTAAGACTTCTTTATTTAGAAAGTCCTAAACCTTTTATAAAGTAGTATATATATATATATATATATATATATATATATATATATATATATATATATATATATATATATATATATATATATATATATATATATATATATATATATATATATATATATATATATATATATATATATATATATATATATTACACTAGCCATATCGAATGGTAACTAGCTCATTATATTATTTGTTAGAATTTGTATACTAATATTTGTGTGTAATGTAATGTAAGGAGTATTAAGAATCGGAGGTCATGACAATTGTTTGCTTATGAATGAATGAGTACATATTTTAAAATAATAGAAAATAAAATCATTACAAGCTTCAACAACATATTGTGTTATCTATTGATATTAACCAACATCTTCCACGTCCTTTGTCCAATGAGGATTTAGTTGGTCTCAATATCAAAGAGAATGATCTAATGTCAAAGACTCGATGTT